>VYZV01010996.1:245231-322700 GCA_013401275.1 Pandion haliaetus | reverse complement strand
TTTTTGTTTTTTTTTTTTTTTTTTTTTGGTAGTTCTGGTACTGCAGTCACAGGGGCCTGTGAGCTACTGTTAAACCCTAAGAGCTGGTTCCTTAAAGTACTGACCCCGGTGGTCTTGTGCAATCCTAATACAGTTTCTTGCCATCAAAATTAATTATAATAGCTCGGCAACATGTGTTCTCTGACACAAAAAGGTTCCATTTCTTGTGGAATGGTAATAACGGACTTTTACAAGGCTTTGAACAAGAACCACTCATTGGTGTGAGTGTAGGGTGGGGTGTGGGTTTTTGTTTTTTTTTTTTTAATTAAAACTTCATAGTGTATTGTAAGAAGAGTCACAAAGATCAAAACTTTGCCATATGTCACAAAGACTACCTCTTGCAGCAGAGAAGGGTGCTTCTGCAGAGATGGTACTGTAGGTACTCATGGGCTAATTAGTGAGAGGATTTTATGCATCTGTTACTTTATTTCACATATTTTTGGAATTGAGCACTTTTAAATATGTGAAGCTTCTTACATGTGGGGCAGTCAGCTTCTGGGAGGGACGGCTGGGTGCACACGATCAATCTTCCTTTTGTTTTAGGATGACAGAAACATTGCTTCTTTCTTCCAGAATTCTACCATACAATCCTTCTGTCAGCTTCCAGCTGCAGCTGGGTGAGGTTCCCTCTTGGACAGTTTATAATCCACAATTCCATACAGACATTGTCTTTGTATCAGAAAACATTTGTATTTTAGTAAACTGAGTTGTACATGAGGTAACGGCGACAAAACTTCACAGATGCCTGACGGCTGTGTTGGGCATGGTGTGCTCTAACTCGAGGGCAGGCATCACTCCCAGCAACGCACTCCTTTTCTCATCGCCTCCTTCACATGGAGGACGAGTTGCCTGTTTTTACGATACGCATGTAGGCTTGAGAAAGGGAAAGCTTTTTCATTCTCTAAAAAACCCCCATTTTCTGATCAGTATTTACATTAATGACACCCTTGACTCCTTTCTTATTTGCAGAATAGTTCTTTATTATATACAAATATTTTACTCGGTAATACTTGAATGAACAATTTAACCATTTATGGTAAACACAGACTCGAAATTGCTTCAACAATAATCTTGCTTTTATACCGTTAAGGGAGAAGAACTGCATTGCAGCTTAGACTGAAACACTCCATTAGCATTGTCCCCACTTTTAAAAGTGGTATTAAGAAAAGTTAATGGAAATGTTTTCAGAATCTGCTACACTTTCAACAATCTCTTGAATCCAGGGGATGTAGTTGGACACTCTTGTATATACACCATATTTTCCTTTTTCAGCACAGCCCTCCCCCCAGCTTACAATGCCCAAAAGAAACCAAGTGTTGTGGTAAGGCACGGTGAAAGGGCCACCACTGTCCCCTTTGCAGGCGTCCGCAACCTCGGTGCTATAACCTGCACAGAACATGTTGTCAGTAATGAGTCTGTCTGTTGACTGCTGACAGGTCTCCATGTTCACAATGGGCAGCCGGACCTTCATGAGGAAGCGCAGAGTCGAACCTCTGTCGTGAGTGGCACCCCACCCGCTTACCATCCCTATTCTTCCTTCTTCAGATAGCAGGGTGGCAAGGTTAGGGCTTGGAAGGCAGATGGGAATTGCGTACTCATTAAAAATGACGTCACTGCTCAAGTACAACAAGGCAATGTCACCGTTGTAGTGATTTGAATCATAGTGTGGATGTGTCCAGGTCCGTTCCACACCGATCTTCTGTTCTTGGAATTCTCTTTGGTATTTGTCAAAGTCCCCTGCAGTCATGACAAGTTAAAAAGTTAAGCAAACTAAACAGTCTGAGGCAACAGGAAAGATACTGAATTAATGCTTTGACCTTCTGTCCCCAGAAGGCGCCGACCAAAACACCGTGACAATAATTTCTTATGCTGCAGCTCTGCTCCTGCAAATCGAGCTTACCCGTTTGCCCTTTATGGGCAGAACAAGGTTGACTGGGTGAAGAGATACTTCCAGAGATGGTGGCTTCCGGGGTAAGGATTTTTACCATCAATACTGTCAATGCTTTGTAGTAAGCGCCTTATTTTGAACAGTTTGTCTAGGCTTGCACGGTACTTGGCGTTTTCCCCCCCCAGGAGCATGACCTAAGCATTAAGATGCAGCCAGGGATAAGGCTGAAGAATTGTTTCCCGTCAGTTAAGCAGTGCTGTACTCTCTCTGCTCCTCTTGCATGCCTCTCCTGGAGGTTCCAAGCACAAGACTGTGCTTACTGCAGCATTCCTGCTGCCAGGGGTTCCAGTTCCTGCTACTGGAACCCGTGCTGTCGTCCATGACAAAGGAGGGGGGCTTTCTGCTCTGAGGCAGTTACAGGCAAGGAGAAGCAGGCAGCACAGCAGGAAACTAATCTTAAGGCTGACTGAAAACCAAAACTGGCTTGAGAGCAGACTGTCACCTACAGGAATCCCTTCTTCCTTCTGCAGTGTATCCTGAGAAGCACTCAATGAGTTTGCCAAAATGGCTGACAGAAAAAGATAAATCTGTGCCTTGCACTCCCAGATTCTCCCTGGAAAGAAACGGGACTGGCTGGAGCCCCTTTGCACTGACCTGTCCTGTTGCCCAGAAAATGAAGCGTTCTGGAAATCCGAGTCAGGTTAGATGCGTCTGTCCGTTTCTCGCCTGTTCCTGACTGTGTTCATGTACAATGCGAAACGCATTTTTAAGTAAGAGATTACCCCTGTGTTTATACCACGTACAAATGGCACTCACCTACGGTAACGTGGTGTGGTCTGACGAGATCAAGGCAGTGAGCAGCAGTGACCACCCAGCGACTGCCGATTAAACTCCCTCCACAGAAACCAAGATCTTTACTATTCCGGATCAAAACCTGTATGAAAGATGAGGAAGAACGTGTCACCAAGGCGGTGCCAGGTATATATGCACACTGTCGCTCGCTCTCGGGTCAGCTGCAGGCTCTGTGTCTTGCAAAGAACACTTCTAGCAATCATGGCTATAGTGCACCAAGCAAAGATGGTGATGTCAAAATGGCAATAAGGTGACTGCACATCTGTAACAACAGAGCAGAACGGTACAAACTGAGCTTGACAAAATCAAATAGGATTAAAGCTACACTGACTGGCATTCTTCGAAGGAAACAAGTATGACTGGTTTTTCACATGGCTTCAACTTTTTTGGGGGTACAGGAGAACAGTAACACAAGGTGTATTTCATTGGTACTTGGGGTAAAAAAAGGAGAGAGCCGTGTTTGTCTACATGAACAAGGGATAGTAAAAAATCCTTTTCTTTCTCAGTTGTCAAGCGTAAGTGCAAGTAAGAGTGGAGAGTCAGAAACTTTCTTATTTTCCTTTTATTGGTAATAAAATTTGGAATTAAGCTACAGCGTAGAAAATGGAGAAGTAAAACCACGCTGCTCAGTGTTAGATGTTTGTCTTGTCTATTCAGCATTACAAGCTCCATAAATACCTCAGCATCTCTTCAATTAAACTCCTCCCTGAACCTGTTACTTCATGCGTTAAACTGAAGGAAAAGCTTAAAAGTTTGGCACTCCGCAGTTTCAGTGGTTAGTTAATAATCAAACAGTGGAAGAAGGTGCAACACAGTCTGCCCTCCTACCTTGGTCTAGTTCCTGGAGTAAGTTTTGCATAAGCCATTTGACTTAAAAGCATCAATCGTACATCAAATTAATTCTATTCAGTAGTGCTGAAACAAAACATTGCAAAATAGCAAAGAAAAATTACTTGAACATTCTGTCTTAGGTTAGGAAGAACTAGAATTTAAAAAAAAAAAAAATTAGAATATATAATACAAGATTCAATTACAAATTGCCTGAGGGAATGAAAATTTAGAACTTCCTTGATGGTAACACTTTATTTCAAGAAGAAACTGTATAGGTCGGGCAGCATTCAGACTACATTTCCTTTGCGCAACCCAAAACGAGGTCTCACTTGATCAAAAGGAAAGCAGCTGGTGTTCCCCCTAGAAGTGCGTAAGATGGCAGAAACCCATGCGATGCACCAGTAGCGACATTTCAGCTTGCAAAAGTGCACAGTGACGGCATGGGTCCACAGAGGGCCAGTGTACTGTTTTTCCACCTGTGAAATACCTCCTGATAGGTGCAATGGGAAAATCTTTTTGTGACAGCAATAAAATAGACTGACAGTAACCTGAGTTTTTTCAGATCAGTCTGTTAACGTTCTATGCACGAGCCCGTAAACAGTAACAGCACACTGACGAAACAGAGACAGTATGTGAAAATCGGTAACAAATAAGGACACACACGCACAAAAAAAAGCCCAAAACCAAGATGAAAAAAAACCAAAACAAAATAGTGGAAGTAAAAGAAGTGCTTCAGGGAAGTTCCCCTACTTGCCACATGCCACTCGCCTTCATATTTGAGCCCTCTGGTTTACCTTCCTTACTGTAACAAGTACGAAAAGCTCAGCATTCTAATGAAGAATCTTACCTGGTCATAGAAGAATTTTGTGAAAAACAGCACCAGCCATTCCAAAAGGATGGCTTCTCATTGAGAACATTTAGAAATAAAGAACCTGAGTAACAGAGCAGGAGAAGATCGGGTTGACGTAGTTAAGAGACGCTGAGATCACAAAAGCACACGTATCTAGCATAGGGGTAAGAATGATAAATAAGGCAACTAAGATACGTATCATCAAAAAGACCTGCAAAAGTTTGAGAAATACATGTGGTTGCATGGCTCTCGCAATCTCTGCTCCAGCTGGAACCAGTGATGATAAAGTAAGAAAGCATTCAGGTGTGGTATTTATCACCAGACTGGAAGAGAAGTATTACCTGCCAGGGGCAATGTCCACGGTGACACAAAGTTCCTCCTGTTATCCTGGAGTTGTTGTGCTCTAAAGTAGAGCTGACGTTTACCTGGACGAACTGAGGTGTGGCTGAGACGTTTCCCCAGTCACTGCTCTGATTAAGTCCACCATGCACGGTCTGAACAGCCCCCGTTTTGCTCTGGCCAGCGCTCTCCCCTCTTGGGTTTTGCCATGCAGGGCCCGCGGTTGGCTCAGTCCTTGGAGCCGGGCCTCTCCCACGCTTGCCGGTGCCCTCCACTGCCTCATCCTGCTCAGGAACAGCCGCGCCATCCCCCAGGGCCGTCTGGGTCACTGAGTCCACCAGGGTCTTGTTCCAGCTGGAAGCATCTCCTGCCACCTCAGTTTGTCCAGCGTCACCCTCCACGCGCACGCTCTGCCCAAAGGCATCCTTTAAGGGCCCATTTTCCCCAACAGCACTTTGTTCCAGCTCCGTTGGCCTAACTGCGTCCTCTGCGCTCTCGTTCCACGTGGCCACATCATCCCCGTGCTCACGCAGTCCCCTCGGGAGCCTTTGCTGCCCCTCCAGAGCCCGCCCGGCTTTAATCAGGCCACATGGAAATGGTGCTGGAGGGAGGAAAGACAGAAATAAAGACTGGAGTTCAGGGTGCACGGCGTCCTGTCGGGCTTTTATCACAAAAGTAGCACTTTTCCTGTCCAAATGTCAAACTCCGCTTTCGCCACCCACCCCCACCATCTTCCGACCAAGGTGTCTAGAGCTAATTACCAACAAACAGAGCACATGGCTCTGCCTTGTCTGAACCACAGGCGTCCGCCGAGGGCTCTCTTCAGGACAGAATCCAAAGCCCGCTCTTCCCTTGTGACAGGACGCCTTAACACAAAGTTTTAAAGACCCTTGTCGTGTCCCCTCGCCTCCTAACACTGCAGTTTAGCTTCATAACTCAGTTGATCCAAGCCTGTGCTACTGTTAGGAGGAACAGGCGCCCCCCAGACTGTACTGCTGCTCCTTTACCCAGTACAGGGGCACTGGATTACAGAGACACCTGACGGAGAAGAACCTTAAAATTTAAAATAAACACAACATTATAAATAAGACCGATCTTTTCTGCACACTGAGTGCAAGCTGCAGTAGCCACAGCGTGTGTAGCTCTTCTGCAACTAGCGAAGAGGAAAAGATGGTTGCCTGCAAATCTGCTCTTTACCCGAAGTAACTCCGAGCTGACCCTGCTTTACCTGCTTGCACGCATCTCTTCCCATCCTCGTGCAAGGTGTAATCCTTTGCACAGGAACACATCACCTGAAAGGCGCTGCTGCCGTCCCTGCAGTACTGCCAGCACCCGCCGTTCTTATACCAGCATTCAAACTTCTCTGCAATGGAAACACACAGGCATCCACGTGGTTGCTGCTACGCACGGGCCCCTGAGCAGCACCTAGCACTATTATTATATGAAAGAAAGTAGGAAAAAAATCTGCTGAAGTCTTGCAGGGGAACAGAAGGAACTACCTCTCACAGGTCCAGAAAACCATGCTGATTTGGAGCAAACCAAACACATTGCCTTACAACTGTTGTTCTTCACCCGTTCCTACCATTTTCTTACTTGCCAGCTTTGTCTTGAGGCCACAGCTGGGCTCTAGGCCTGTCTGCCTGTAGAGCAGGGGCAAGAAAATGCCTGGAGGAGAAAACACTTCTAAATGCATCCATTTGTGATCCATCTGCACATCTTATCTTTTAGACGATGACAGATTTAAAGTACTAGGCATTTTGGTGGGGACCAAGTCTGCAAGAAATTGAGGTTTTTTATACATTGTTACATTAAAAAAAGTCATGTTTAATTGCTTCACTCCAAAAAGAAAAGGTTGATAAAAGCACATGGGGAAAAAAAAATTACTTATGATTCCTAGTTTCCATGTCAGTTTGGCTTTTATCTGTCATTTCACGCCTCAGTCATTTGCAAACCAGATACAGTATTTCAGAGGACCAAAAGTCTGGTAAGAGGCAGCTTTTCTACTTCATTTTTCATCATTTGTGTGTATTACAACATAAACACAGGGTTTTTTTTGGTTTACACTAAGCTTTTCATCATTTGTGTGTATTACAACATAAACACAGGGGTTTTTTTGGTTTACACTAAGCTTTGGCCAATTTGTTTGATGCCTTTACTCAATAAAATTAAAAAGAGAACAGGGCCTCGCCATGAACGATCTCCAGGGCAGATGTCTATGGCAGGAGTTACTAGACCTGTTACCCTTCTGCCTTCTTGGGGGAGGTGGGAGGCGGCCACGTGCCTTCCTCAGGGCTTGCACAGACGAGTGCAAGAGCCCAGAACTGCCACTGCTGCATGACCGGAGGTGGTGCTACCCTCTTCTTCTGCACAGCAGAGCTAGAAGCACCTACAGCCCCTGTCACAATATGTCCCCCTCCTAGGGTGGCGGTGCCCCAACATGTCGTATAAGAAAACACTGTTCTAATGTACGAAACTTGAAAAACCAACCAGTTCTGTATCAGGCAGATAAAAGTCACCACCGATAACCTCAGTGCAAAGGTTCAGCTCAAGAATCCAAGGAGCAAATTCCAGCCTTAATCCTTCCTTCACAATGAATTTCCATGTGTCTGTTCCTGCACTCACCTTTTTCACAGTTGTCTCCTCCAAATCTGGGGGGGCAGATGCAAAAGTAATTGTAGTGTCTTATTTTGCAGACTCCACCATTGTTACAGGGATTTGTACTACATGGATTTAAACCTAAGATGAAGAAACAAGCTTAGTGTAATTCCAGGAATTAAGAGAAGCCTGGCTTTAAATTGCCAGATAATTCTTTGTACCCAGAAGGGACACAAGAAATAGTTGCGGTTTTTTTAAAATTCCTTTTTTACCTACCTTTGTAATTGAACCAAAACTCCATCTGCGAGAAAAAATCACAAACGAAGAAAACAGTAAGTGGGCATAATGGTTACTGAAGATGTAATTTAGAAAACTGGGGTTTTTTTTTAGTGTGCCTGTAAATTAACATTTTCATTAGAACCATAAAACACATTCTCAGAGCAGATCTCCTGATCATCACCGTGCAGCTCACTTTCATTTGCATCATGGACCAGCCACAGGGTGCATAAACTGGGTTGTATTGGAATGAAAATTAAACACAAAGCTTAGATCCATAAACGCTGCAGCCAGCGAAAGGACTGTGGAACCAGTCTAGGAGTTCCAAGCGATGCCCCCCCCTCCCCCTCCCCACAAAACCTGGTGCTGGGGACCTTGCGTTGACAACTCCTTCACTCTGAAGAGCCATTACCCGCTCTAGTCCCTGCTAAGAAAGACATTGCCTAAGCAACTTGGGCTAGATACAAGAGAAATTAGGCACCTCTATTCAAAACTGCAGTTCAAACTCCTGCTTCAGCAGAAGGTCCCCCGCAGAATGCCTGCAGGCCTGCTTCCCAGCTGGATGCTGTTGGGCCCTGGGAACAAGGTGCTCCTCCTTTGTATTTGGAGGGGTCTGACCAAGCAAGTGGCCTCTGAAAATGTCAGAATCACGTTGCTGGACTGAAGCTTTCCCAGAAATAGGTTTTGGATACTTTTAGGGAGTTGTGTTTAACGTTTACACAACGAACTGAGCGCTCCCTTAGAAAGTGAGATCTCACAGGTGCCTAGAGTGACCCATCCTGACTGCCAAGCTGCAGAATCCAGAGGCACACATCTGTCAGAGCCATGCCAGGTGGTTCAGGAAGGATTACTTACAGCTTGCTGTTAACTTTCCTCCGTTTTCTCTAAAATAAAAGTTTCTCACCGTTTTCTCCTGTGAATGGAAGATCTCCTTAGCTTCCTCAAATGAACACTTTTCCTCATTGCATTCTCTCTCCAAGTTCCCTGGACGAATCTCTTCTAGGAAATAGTTAGCACGTTTATGGACTTTCAGCACCTCGTGTGCTTCATCTTTTCTCATAAACACTAGAAAAACAAAATTCAACTGTTGATACTGGAAGACAACAAACCGGCATCGTTACAGTCACAGTCATGCATGCTTTCAGTTGAGTAAACAATACAAAGAAGGGGAGTGGGAATCTATGTAAACAGCCCAAAGGAAAATAAAATTAGTCTGCGTTCCAACAAAAGACACTAGTAGTTTAAGCTTTCTTTCAGTAGATCAAAAGACTCACTACTGAGACTTGCAGATTAGTGCAGAAATAGTTTTTTGTTCCACAAGACTCTTTTGAGTATTGCAGCTTCTTCTCTGGAGGCTGGTTATACTTTTCTGCCTAATCATCCTGATTCACAACAATTATTAGTTGCCTGGCTGTCCGCGCATGTGGATAAAGCTGAAAGGAGAGGTTCGGTTTGTATTTGGTGTCAGCTTTGTTGGATACTCAGTGACTCGGTGCTTTCCAGGCAGCTACTGTGGCCCCAACAGGACAGACACCGCTCTTTCATTAGAAGGAATAGATGAAGCGTCAGTTTTGTACTTATATTTAGTTCATCTCACCTTCACTTCACTAAGCTATCTGCCTTCCTCCTGCAATGTCTTAAGAGCTCTTACTGCCAATAAATTGAGGAGTGGCCGGAAGAGGGACCATGGCAGTAAGGTCCTCCCCACATACCCCCTGCTGCTCCATAGCAAGTCTTTGCTACGGCACCTCTAGCTGAAGCACAGCGCTCCTGGAATTTTCCAGCCAGGATGCTCTGAAGGAAAATGAGGGCTCTGTCAGCCCTCGTGGATGTACTTATACCACGTGCCATCACTACTGAGAGAAGATGGAGGGTTTTGTTAAATCTCCAGAAGTGTGGCCCTATATCCAAAACCCGTCCATCTGACAGATTGAAAAACTGCTGCCAAGAAGTGTTTTAAAGAAGAAAGCTTGCTTTGTAATCCTGACAAAGCCTACTAAAATTCATACAGCAGTTAACTTAACAGTACTCTGTTTTCCGAGTCATGGTTTAATGTCCCAGACAAGTCAAAATGCTCTGACAAAGAACCCAGTTTTGGAGATGGACCATAAAGACATACATTTCTTTGCAGTTGCAGGATTGGTATCTATAGCAATGACTGAAATTCTAGAATAATATTAAATTGCTTCATTTCTAGGCAATTAGAAACAGCCCACAAAAACTCTTAGCTTATAAAGGCTTTGGACAGATCCTGCTGTCTGGTAATGGGGAAAATGTCTTTCACTTACATCACTGAAATTGCCCCTCACTGCCTCTTGAGTTCCGGGGTCACCTTGAAAGGATCTACCTATCATAAGCTGGTATCCCCCATAGAGGATATGCCTGTTGTAAGGCCTTCTGGACTGCCTAGACCACTTCTACTTCTGCTCTTCCTCCTCTGCAAGGACAGCCATAACGATTCGTGAGATCCTGTGACACTCTTACGCCTGTTCTAAACCTCTCTGAAGCTATTTCCAAACCCTGTGTAGTTGTTGTAGTAAAATCACTGTGAGGTCCAAGAACACATGTTGAAATGCCTAATTTTAGCCTCCCAAATTGGAAAACTTTGCCATGCAAAAATAATTCAGATTTTGGGTTCAATGTCACAAGGAGAATACTTTTCAACAGGATAGTGGTCCAAGTAGGAAGTTAAGAAAGGCTGATTTCTTTTGGAAATATATATATATTTGAATATTCATTTTTTCTTGTGCATTTCAGGAAGTTCTTCTTCAACCCACAGGACATTGTGTTCAGAAAAGGAACGCGGTTTCAGTTTAAATGCCGAGATTGCCACAGTAAGACAATTAAGTTAAAAAATTAATTCAGAAGTACCTACCTGAATATGAAAACGGAGAGCTGCTGTTGATGGAGCACATCAGTAGGAGAAGCATCACAAGTGACAAGTGAGGAACTGCTCTCCATCCTAGTGAGCATTCAGAATACTCTTGACTTCCTGCTGATTTCCTTCAGAGGGAAAAGAAGAATGAAATTGGTATATTGTCACAAAAACAAGGGTGAATTAGCCTGCAAAAAAGACGAAGTAGAAGCAAGAGGACAAGAGAAAGGACAAAGAAAGCAAATTCTACCCAGTTTGTTTTGATCTGATGTCCATTGTTCCTCCAAGCCACACCAATGCTGCACACTACAACAGGAATCCCAGCGGTTTGCGAGGCAACGCGCAGAGACTGACCTAGCCCAGGATGTAGTGCAGGGTCTGATCCAAAGCCCACAGAAGTAATAAAAAAGCTATGGTGAACACGGGAGGCATGGATCAGGCCCAAAGTGAGAAGCCAGTTCCAGCAACAGCCTTGTTTAAACTGCGAAGGATCCCAGGCTAGGGCTGAGCTGCATACTTCAGCCAGCAGTTTCTAATGACGGCAGCTGCTGTGTAATTACTGATGCTCTTGTCAAGTCACCGTACGCACAAACCCCAGTGAGGAAACCATCCACCACGTACCTGGCAGTAAAAGTTACAAGACAGAAGTTTGCACTTCTTCACATTACCTTCCCAGGCTAAATAATTTACCAGGATTCAATAGCACATACCTCTTTGCTACCTGAATCATTTTTCCAAAATGCATTCACTTTACATAGAACCATGCAATTATACTCACTTTTTTCTTTATTTTTTTTAGGGAAAGACAGGAGAGAGATTTGGATGTACACCAGGAACAGCCATGAGGTCAAGAGGTTGATCATTAACCAGTCACAAATATTGACAGAGGAGAGACAACCTTCTGGATTCTATGAAACACATTTGACATTCAAAATCAGGAGAAAATTGTGTGTGCGCTCCCACACACGTAGACGTGAGCATTTAAAAAAAAAAAAAAGTCCTTAAAAACATCCTCCACCAATAAAAGACACTTCTTCGCAACAAATTTCTTCAGGAAAATCTGGAATTTTTAAGAGAAGGTTTCTGACACTCCATCATCTTTCAGTAGATAAGACCAACTGATCTGGAAGATACACAAGCTGCTCTGTAAACCTCTGTTGAAATATGCAGAGCTGTGAGTGTGTAGAAGGATTCATAGCAGTCACCTGCAGGAAGGCACATATTGCCCTGTAATAGTCACAGCTGTTCACCGACATTACAATTTCTGCCTTTAATTAGACCCATGTTTTACTGGCTTTGACCACAACAATGTTTTTCCTTGTAATTCAATGACTAGCAACATCAGCCTTCTCAGAAGCAGATATTCTTGGGTGCTGTTCAAAGCATTATTCTTTAACGTTTGTTGATCCCTAAATCCAGTCCCAAATAAGAAAGGGGAGGGGAAAAAAAAGAGGAAAAGAGAGACAGCGACACAGAGAGATGGCTGACTGTACTCTTCAGTTTCAGCTTACCTCCAACGTGAAGCCCTTAGCCTGACTGTTACTACTTTAATGCATGAATCAACTTCAGCGCTTAATAAGCATGTAAGCAGCTTGTAAGTCAACAAGACTAAGCCCACAAGTTTAAGAGGTATTAAACCTCTTCGCTGACACCATATTAAATTTCTTACAAATCCTAATACAATTCTGTTGTATCTTGGTTGTTTTCGTTTAACAATCTCATCACAAGAGCAGACTGAAGCTCTTCACTGATCCAAATATGGGTCCAAATCCTGACTGAGATGTTGGAAACATGTATCACTACAGCAGAGTTAAGAGTTACGCTTCTTTTCTACAAGATTGATTATATTTAGCAGGCTGAAGTGCTAGGATTAACAACAAGTATGAATTGTGATATTAAGCTTCATTTTGACTACTGCTATTTCCCATGAACTTACTGGTGCTATGTATCCTTCTTTTACTTACTGATATATACACCGACATATAGATACAGATGCAAACACACACACACGCATATATTTATCAGTAAGTATTAGTAATGCTAGTATAGCCTGCAGCTGATTGCATTCACTAGAATAGGAATGAACAATAGGTGTTTGCTTAGCTTGCTAATTAGAAGAGCTTTACAGACCTGAGGATAAATAGAGCACGTGAAAGCCTGGAATTAAACCTTTTTTTTTTTTTTTTTTAAATAACAACACCAGAATTCCCATTGACTTTTAAGGAAATCTGGGGGGATAAAATCAAGCATCGAGTACGCAAAGAAGATACGGAGAAATTCTAGTGACCTGCTGAATCAAATTAATCTGTGAGCACTAGAGCAAGACGTGAATGAGTGGAGGCAGTGATGATATTAAAATTTCACCGTGTTGAAAGAAAAGTTATACAAATACAGAACAAACCGAAACAGTTACTGTGGATAATATGTTACAGGAAAGCTGAAATGACAGAACTGTATCAGTACAGTGACTGGTAAAACACTTTTCTCCATCCCCTCTCCTGCCCCTCACCCCAACCAACTCAGTCCTTTCACACTTCAAAGATGGAATCGTCTGACCGTGGACTATCTTATTTCAGCATCTCAGTGTAACAGGGTATTATTTCTGGCCTGTAAGGCCTAAGTATGACCATGCTACAAATAAACAACATGACTTGTAAACTAACCAATGTGAAAAAGAAAGCAGTAAAAAAAATAGGTACCAAGGAAAACAGTACACAAGGTTAACATATACGCTATATTTAATACTGAAGATCTGACAGTACATTACACTGCATACTGTCACTAGCACATAGCCACAATATTGCAGACTCTCAGTATCACAATCATCCTTTCCAAGAAGCTGACATCCCATCTATGTGGTGCTGGATCCACTCAAGATACTGACTAACTTTGGTGTAGACTCCAAATTTCTCCCTTCTTCCACAGCCTTCACCCCAGCTCACAAGTCCTACCAAAAACCAAGTATCCTTGTATTTAGTGATCATAGGGCCTCCACTGTCCCCAGTGCAGGAATCTTTTTTGTCTCCTAAGCTCCCAGCACACAGCATGTTGTCCGAGATAGCAAATCTCATTGCCTGGGCACACTCGTTCCGGGGAACCATGGGGATTTGAATATAACTGAGGAAAGTAGAGTAATTGCGGTTAGTATCACTTGTGCTGCCCCAGCCAGTTACCACCATCTGCTTCCCACTTCTTGTCAGCTCCTGTTCTGCCAGGTCGCGGGTGGGAAGACAGATAGGGAGCATGTATTTGTTATACATCACGGGCTCAGCCAAGTGCAGCATGGCTATGTCATTATCGGAGGTCTCCTTGGTGTAATTTTCGTGGCTCACACATTTATCAACCCAAATGGTTTGCTCGTCTGCCTCAGTACGGAGACGGTGGAATTTACCTGGAAGAGCAAACAAGAAGATGACAGATGCTACCGAATCTTCCTTCACCTTGAATGCCAAGGCACCTGGATTACATTGTCTTTAGGGCTGTACTTCCATGTTTTTACTTCCCTTATAATATAGACATTTGTTCATTTTATGTTATAGGTTAACACTGTTCTTACTAGATGGACAAATCTGTAAACTTTCCATATCTACCTAAATCATGAATACATACAGTACTAAATGAATTAGTACCCTAGAGGTATGGTCATCAGTTGAGAAGCTGAAATGCTGATGTATTGCCCTGTTGTGTTGGTATTACAGTACACTTGTGCAACGTGAGAGATCTTCTTCAGGAGGAAAACAATCTTCTTGGGAGTCAGCACTGACAGCTGGGAGAGCAAGCATACAGCAAAGCAAGACATTTACAACAGTACATGAGCTTTATGCTGTATAACCAGTGCCTGAATGACTGAACTTCAGGATTTGCAAGACAAAAGAAGACTGACTGGTAAGGCTATTCCTTTCTGAAATCTTGCATCTGTATTTTAAGGAATTTTTGACTACTTAAGGTGACACTTCTCAGGTGTTATTTCTGCTACATGATCATGGCCACTTTGTAGGCCAAGCAGTTATGGACAGAAAGCAGGAAACTAAGTTGAAAAGGGCCAGAAAGGCAAAAACAAGTCACTTGTGATACACTGGAGAAGATAGAAACAGATTGCTCTGATAGGATGTGAAGAGATAGCCCCAAGAATAATTATCAGTAGCTGTCACATTTCTGAACTGTGCTGTTGGTTAATTTAAGCTTTGTATCAAGGCCTACTTCAGCATGCACTTGATAAAAACACTTCTTTGCAGAACTGTCCATTATGCACATTCAAGCTGCAGGCAGGCACACATCCAAGCATGTGAAGTGGCAGGACATCCAGGCTGACACCTCACCTCTCCCCATGCTGCGTGTGTGTGACAGAAGTGTCCTTTCCTTCTCGGTCACTCTATAAGCGAGTCAGAAGTTGCTCTTCGCCACCACCTTTTCAAATGTGTGCTTCACAATACTATCCTTCAGATTTGTTCCCCCCCCGCCCCGTTAACTTTTGCCTTCTTTCAGTCTTATTTGAACCTCTCCAGATACAAACTCTAAAGCCAAGTTGCTCTGACTTCGCATGACCAAGGTCTTCTGAAGTCAACTGCTTCAGCATAAACTCCCCTGTGCTCGAGCCTGTCAATGAGGTATTGCAGCTCTTTGGGGTTTTTCTTCTGTAAAGGGTCAGTATCTCCAAGCGTAGGGACATTATGATCCGCAGTGGTTCCAGAAATAGATTCTCAAAAGACCCCTTAAGTCCAGCTTTGGATCTCGGACTTCCAGACCAGTTATTTCTCAGTCTCTCCTCTTCCTCCTCTGCAGACAGCCAATGGATGTTTCATACATGGCCACAGCAGGCAGCAGAAACTGCTTTGAGGGGCACCTGTATTAAGTAGTACCAAAGCCTGAAGGACTTGCTATTAACAAGCCAACACTCACATATCTGGTTTTTTTCTGCTATCACAACCTATCTTCTTTGTGGCAACAGAGTCCATAGCACCCTTGGAGCACACTTCCCTGTTACCCACTCTGCAGCCTCTGGGGGCTGACAGGCAGGCAAGGGGCAGGGGTTTATTCCCGTCTTCACACATACAAAACTCTGCTTTAGGCCTCAGAAGTAACTCTGGACTCAAACACTGCCAGACCATCTCCTCTGAGAAAGGCACTTTAGTTGTGTAGGAGCATACCTTCTGCTCTGTAAACAAGCATGGCCATGAACTGTCTCTATCCTAAGACACCTATGAGCAAGCGGGTGACAGCTTTTGCACCGGTGCTACTGTAGCAACAGCTGCCCCTGCCCCAGCCCAGGAGAAGACCCTTTTGACTTCTGGTCGCAAATACTTCATTTCTCAGTTGAGTTATCCACCCCAAGATTTTCAAATTCCAGAAGTCCTGTCCACACCTCTACGTACTGAACCTAGAGGCTGTGTGAAATGCATCTAGTTCCTTCTACACAATAGGGAGCATCATAATATTGCTGCTGGAAGAAAAATATTAACTATGAAGTTCTACATAAACAAGGGAGTGTGAGATCCGTTCTCCGAAGGGAGAGACGGTATTTTGAATTGAATCATTACGTTCACCTATCTGCTCTGTTTTCTTAGAGCTCTGAACACGCTTCTGGATGCTCTTAAGCTGGAGATGTAGGAACAAGAGCCGCAAATAGGAAAATTGCATTGTTCTCAAATCCATCTTGCAAAGCTTCGGCTACTCTGAGAGCTAACTTTTCACTTCAGACACTAAAAAGCCATGTGAGTCCTGCTACAAGGCTACTCCCCAGGCTCTTAAGCACAAACCCAGATGCGAGCTTCCCTTCCAGTTTTGCTCCTAGAGATGGCAAGCAGAGAGCTGCAGTGGGACGAGTCCAGAACAGTGATGGGTACCCCAGCCTGACAGAGGCAGGTGGAGTATCACCTCTGCAGTCTCAGTACGAACACCTTCGTTACTGTCACGGAGCTCACGCCTGCCCCCACAGACATGGCAATGTCTCCATTCAAAACTCTGTTCCATGTATCTCACTACACGTCTTTGGGGTTTAGGGTTTTTCTGATGAGAACTGCTTTTCTGGTGGCAGTAAAATGCCCAAAAGATTCACGTAAAAAGACAACCATGTGATGATGTTAGGCTGGGTCTTAAAAAGGTTCCCTTCTGCTTGACCTGGAATATCATTTGGAGAAGAATCTCTTCTCTCTTGGTGAAGTCTCAGTCTGTAGTCATCTCAGTCCTGCACCACCCCACCCCCCCATACCACAGTAAAGGACCCTTCTGTGGTTTCCATTTCACCACAGCAATATTGCTCAAGACTGAATGAGAACGGTTCTCCTCTCACGCATCACAGCTCTCAGTCCATGACCACACACTTGCGTCTTCCTCTGTTAATAAGAAAGGTCTTTTGGGCAGCTAGAAGAGTGAGAGAAATTCAAGCCCCTATTGCTGATCATCCTTACATTACATATTACTCTGCATACTCACCCCAAATTTATGTGTGAGATGTCTCTTGAGTTTCATTTAAGCAAAAAACAAACAAACAAACAAAAAACAACAACAACAAAGAAAACCCCAGCAAAAAACCCCCAAACCTTCTCAAATCAGGGTTCTCAAGTGCTGACACTTTTCTTCACCCACTGAAAAGCACTTCTTATCTGGACAGCACAGGACTCTCTTGACAGATCCCACCCATTCTTTCTTTGCCGCAGAGAGATATCTGGGCATGGCTATCCCAGCTGAAAGCTTCTCAGACTGCACAGATCTCTTATCAAGACCTGCAGTATGAAGCCCGGATGGAGTAATTTAAGTGCAGCCTCAATACTTCCCCTAGTTACCATTTTCCCACTGACCTAACCCCTTCAAATTACACTCAAAGCTGCATCTAGCACTGCAGAGCATTCAAGACACCACATCTGATGGTTGCTTTTCCCCTAAAGCGTTCCAAGATCCTTTACCAAGCAAACCGCACAGGTTTCTTCGTCTTGGGCCTCACTAAAACTAAATACACATACTGGCAATCACTTAAAAGGGAAGAAAATTACTTACTAATAACTGGAAGTGCTTGGAGATGTGCAGTCTGTATACACAGTCCCAAACTACCACCTGCACTTCTACTTTGATGTCCCTCTGTGGAAAAGGTGGATATTCTGGCACTAAGGACCCAAGGCTGTATCACATGCTTTTCCACTCATTCTTTATGTTGAACAATGGAGGATGTACATAAACACATCCATCCGTATGTGCCTTATTGTCTCTGCTCTAAATATCTGCACATCCACAGTGTATATGGAACATATATACAGAAAATGTAGTTCCAAGGCTATGTATACAGACAATGTATTCACAAGACTCTCCACAATTAGTGGGAGCAACCTATCTTTTCACTGATGAAGAAAGCAAGCAGTTGAGTTGTTCCGCCTCTTTCACCAATGGTGGATAGAAAACACTAACAAAAAAAAAAATTCTACTTAAGTGTGAATGGAGCACTAATTATTTTTGCCTGTTAATTCAGGAGCAGTACTGTACTTGACACAGATTTTCTCATGCTTAAAAGCAGCAGTGCCAGTAAAGGCAATGTTGCCATTCTCTAGCAGCCCTCCTCCTTCTCCACTGAAACTCTCTGTAATGGTGCACAAATGTATGAAAAGGCAGGAAGAGGCACTGTGACTTTCTCCTCCTGGGATCAACAATTTTTTTTTAGTATTGGGATGACCTTGAATATTTTCATCATCAGAAAAACACAAGCAGAAGAGAACAATCTTTCTACTTTATAGACAAGCAGCAGGACTCAGGAGACATCAGCTCACTTCCACAGTGGCTCAAATGAAATCAGATTTTTACCAAACTTTTTTGTTTTGTGCTAAGGTGCATATTAAATACTTCCTAGACAATCTACTCCTACAACCAAGAAGGACTTTTGTCTTCCTAACCCGCTAGGCCTTCTCCTGAGATGATAAACCTTGGGAATGAAAGAGTTACATTTAAAAAAACAGGGACAGACTTTTTTTCCATACCAAGTCTTACTTTGAGCCCCTCTTCTGCCTCAGTGCAGTGTGCTGCCGTTAGGACCCAAGATGGATGGATGAGAACACCCCCACACAGAAATTTCCCTTTGCTATTTTGCAGCATAATCTGAAACAAAAAAAAGAGAGGTCTGACACTGCATGGAGCATGGCTCACAAAATATTGTACACAGTCGTCTTTGTGGTTGCAAAATGCCCAGATGCACCAAGCACCAAAGCAAGTCACATTCATTGAAGCCAAAGCTCTACGGCAGGACAAAAGCACTATGAATAAGGTCTCTATGGAACACCTACAGAAAGTTTTGAATATTCTTCCTGAATGAGGGCTGGCTTCATCCAAATCATGATGCTGGTCACTGCAAAGAAGCACTTTGGTACTTCAAAGCTTTGAAACACAGAGCTCAAATGAGGGGATTATGCCTGTGTGCGCAGCACACCAGAGACAGTGCATCATCTCAGGCTGCAACTCTCATGCTACGGTGTAAAAGGGCCTTTAATGTCAAACAGAACCAGGCCCTTATTATATGCATTCGCTAGTTCCATGATAAGCTCTGCGAGGTCTCCCCTTTCTCTGTGGTGTCCTGACCTGCTCTGTAAAGCTATAGCATATTACGGTGATTAAATCTGCTAACTTGAATTTATGACAGATGAGGCTTATAAGAACAGATCCATGCACAAAGGGGGAGAAGATATACCTCACACTCCCAGCATAAGGCTCTTACAGTAGCTGGAGCATGCATCGCACAGCACGAGCTGCAGTGATTAAGTGGCCTTCCCCAGGATAGAGCAACAGAGTAGGTAAGTGTCATCACTATCCTTTCTCTTGACATCGCTGGCAGGGGAAGGTAAAAAACTTGGCAATGGTGACAAGGTCAAGAGTCCTAACAGGTAGTAAACTAATTTCTTCCTGTTACTCCAACTTTTGGGTTGCTTTTGAAAAAGCTAAGCTAAAGGAATCTTAGCTTCACCTAACACCACCACTAGTAACGTACATGCCCTTCTGGAGCAGCTAGGCAGGCAGAGCTGTTTGGGAAGAGCCTGAACTATCATTTCTCCTTACCTGCCAAGGGCTGCCTCCCCTTCTTCCTACTTTTCCCTCAATGAGCCGAATATTGAATCCTGCTTTGGCTTCAACGTAGTCCATTTTCACTCTTCCACAGGGGAACTCCACTACAGGAGATGCAGAGAAGTTAACCAGCAAAGACCAGATCACCCAGTACAAAACCTCTTTCTAAAGCATTCCCTCCATCTCTCTAACCTAGGCAATACTACTCAGTGGCTTCACGGAAGTCCCTCAATGCTTTGCAGAGGAGGCAGTTTCCTGATTCCTCTGTATGTCTCCATGATGCAAACATGGGTTAAAGGCCGTAAAGTGGGTATGAAGTTGGGAAATGCGGGCACAGAGTTTCTCTGCATGGAACAGATGTTTAGAAAACTAGTACAAAGTGCACTGCAGACCATTCTCCCATAAAACCCTCTTACTTCCATGTTTGAATAACGCTCTGTCAAACCTGGACTACGAACTTCCTTCTCTTACCTACAGGCTCACACATGGTATGGTCATTCATCAACTGATACCCAGATGCACAGCTGCAAGAGCGGCACTGGTTGGCAGGGTTATCCCTACAGAAATGTTCACATCCTCCATTTTTGACAGAACAGTTGGTATATTTGACCTCTGTGGAAAAAATGAACAGCAAGAGAGACATGAGAAGTTGGAAAGCTAAAGAGTCACAGGAAGGTAAAGTGGCAAAATGACATTGTCATTCAAGTGAGCAACAGCTGACAATGGATTTGGGATGACAGCTGTGGGCTTTAATGGCACTCGGGCCCTGAGACAGCAAACAGACCTTGGTCCAGAATAAGACAGTGGTGAGGATGGATAAAAACAGAGATTACTGTCAGGGCAGGTAGACTAGAGAACAGAAAATTCAGTCACTGAGTGCAAGTCAGACAGTGCACAGTGCTGATGATACATGACATACACGCTCATCCCTAAATATGCTATCCAGCTTTTGTCCAAGGATGAAATTGTCACAGTAATGACAATCAAATATTTGCAGTGGATGTTTTTTTCACCCTGTATTGTAAAAAAACCCACCATCATCCCTGTACTGATAGTTCTGAAGTAACTGAAAATTCTGCTTTACAGAATTATTTCCAGTATTTTTTTGTAAAATCTAGGTATCTCAGATCTCCAAACCTCTCCCATGGCAACACAAAGTTCATTGTGCTTTTGATAGGCGCAGATAATCTTTTTACCACATCATGAAGCAAAAGAGAAATCACATTAGTAAAGAAAGCGAGTATACTGTGCAATGTCAAAAGTGTCGATCCCTATTACACAAGAGATCCCTGTCACAAATAACGTTAAGACTGTATTAAAGGCAGCATTACCATAATTGCACAAAACCCCCTCCCAGCCTTTGTTACAGATGCAGGAAAATTTTCCAATATTGTCCTTGCAGATCCCATTGGAACAAGGCTGTGGGTCACACTGATCTCCATCTGAAACAGAGGCAGGAAAATTCAGTCCCTGAATCATGTAGAGCTCACAGATCAAACATTAACATGAACAGGCCCTCCCTGGATTCCCAAGCATCATCCATGGTTTCTGCCACCAAATGGTGATACCTCCGTGGTGCTGGCCCAGAGACAAGGGTAGTTGTTTGGGCTCTGAATTACAGCTGTAAAGTGAGTAGAGTGAGCAGAAGGGGAAGAAATAGCAAAACCTGAGGCAGACAGGGCAGAGGCAGGTTACTGTGCAAGTGAAGAGCGGGGGTGGGCCTCCTCTTTGGACCATGTCAGGCAGGGCTAGAGCATCAGAGAGTACTTTTGACCAGTGCCTTAGCTCTGGAGAGATGACTGATGATAGGCACAGATGCACCTCATGTTTTTTAGGAAGGTTGCTTGTATGATAGAACAGGAAAACATTCTTTGCACACCCCATATAAGAGAGAATGAGAATTTGAATTAGTATGTGATACACGGCAGCAGGGAGGCTAAGTACCAATTACTCTTGAGGAAACACAGAGAAGTGATTAGGTTACTTACCTACATACTTGCTCCAAAAATCTAGCTGTGGAGAAACAAAACTTACGTTAAGGCTAGAAGCACCTTTTTAACAAGTGAGGGATTTAAAGTGTATCATGGTCTTAGCCAACAGAGCACTGCACCCCCATCAACAGCATCAGTCTCAGTCTTCCTGACAGTGTAGTGACTGGCACTACAAACCAACAAAACTGGCCAACCCAGTCGTTCATGTATCGCCCATACTCAGCACATATTCCCCTGCCCTGCTCGCAGACCCACCAGCACCACAGCCGCTCAACATCCCCACAGCTTCTCTGTTTTCTTGTCACTTACTGCCAGGTAAGCCACCTGTGTTGTTGAGCGCACAATTCATTTGTGCCCGGTTAAGACAAAACGTGGGCATTGTGAAGACAGACCCCACTCCACTCTGGGGTCTGAGGGACAGCAAGGACTGGTTCATCCATGGTTCACGTGGCGAGTCTACTGTGCTTAACACAGTAAGAAAAAGTCCAAGCCAACACAGTGATTGGGTGTGGAAAGGGGCAGGAATCAAGTGATGTTGACAATAAAAAGGTAGCGCCCAATTGGAAATATGAGGTTTGGGGAAGGAGAGAGAACCTTGTGATAAGTGAAATGTTTGTCAGGCACAGGTGGGAGACTGGGGAGATACAGCGAAAGGCAGCTGGGGCTGGCGAATGGACAACAGAGGGCAAAGGACTGGAAGGATCGCGAAAAACTCAGTGGCAGCAAGAAGAGCCAATGGGGTCAAGCAGGGATTGAGACTACCTGGCTGGGACTGAAACCTCACAATTAGGTCAGGTGGGATATGCATGAGCAGCCAGGTTTTGTGGCCCATACAGGTGGTAACTTGACAACTGCTGTAACACAATCACATTCAAAACCATGCCTACACCTTAGGAGTCGGGACTGATGCGTGTTCAGTGCTGACAGCAAGATCTCCTATGCCCTGGATTGCAATACTTTAAGAAAACAAACAATTGATTGGTTAAGTCCCACATTCATCCTTAAAGAAACCAACTTACTGTTGCTTCCTTGGTTTCAAATATCTCACTGGCCTCCTCAAAGTCACACTGCTCTTCAACGCACTCGCGCTCCACAGAGCCCGGTTTGAGCTCCTCCAGAAAAGAGTTCGCCCGCTTCTGGATTTTCAGGACTTGGTTTGCATCTTTATTGCTGTAAAATACTGGAAGCAAAAATGTGAAAGCACAAGCAGGGAAAAGAGCTGGCTGAAAACTGGTAGTGGCCCTTTCCAAAGAACACTTATCAGAGCAACAGACCCTCTCTAGCACAGCAAGAGAGCCTGCCCTAGAAACTACAGGCTGTCAGTGCTGTGCTGCAGAAGCAAGCTCCAGCCTCTGCTCTGTGGTACTCAAGACAGCTTGTAGGGCTCATGAGGGCTGTGACCAGGCAGCCGTCATGGCCCAGCACTGTGTTTGTCAACCTCTGCTAGAGGAATTCAAACCCCCCATAATGGGAATGATTCCAGCCACTCCCTGTGACTGGCAGATGAGCAGGAAACACACTTGCAACGACTGGAAAAGGGTGAAGGGTATCTCTAAAACGAAAACTTACTTGAGGTACTACAGACTTGTGAAGAGCAGGCAGCCAGCAGCACCCCTATGGTAATGAGCTTCCACATACTGCAGCAGGAGTCACCTAAAGAAGAGAAGGTAGGTGTGAAGGGGAACGCACTGCTGAACTGCAGCACAACCCCCATACTGCAGACAGTTTCTATTCAGACAACTCAGCTAGCTCCCTTCACTTGTTTTTCTCAGAGCAGCTCCCTCGCTGAATGCTGTGTTGTGCCGTGACCTTCTCCGATTCCAGCTCCAAAGCGGCCGTTCAATTTGAGGCCATCCAGACTGGTTTGCTAGTTCCCTTTAACCCATCAGCAGCTCTCCCAGAACACTTCTTGCCTGCCCCAACATCCTCCCCTTGTCACCAGACGTTTTTGACAAGCTTTATGCTTCATTAAAGCAAGCTGTACTTTGAAATCCCGAAGGATACGATACTTTTGAAGCACTTACTGCTTTATTCAGTGTGAATCAGCGTGATCTATTCTTCCGCCATGAGCTCTGCTGGAACTTAGTTAATCCATAACTTCAGATATTTGCTCTTCAGAGTAACATGAAGGGCTTTCTTTTTAGTCATTAAACAAACAGTGCTCGGGGGCAGCCTGGCAATTTACCTGCATGCAGGAGAAATGCGAAACAGCTGAGGCATCCACTTCTGCCTTGTTCAAATCTGTTTTCTTTTCATTCTCTGGCAAGTGAAAATGGTTATGTTTAGTTCACAAGCGTAACCACCCAGTGCTAAGGTCTCTTGACCCCAAAAGGGACACACATTGCTATTTTTAAGAGTCTTCCCCCCTTACTTTCTCATCAAATGTTCCACCACAAAACAGCCAAGGCAACTAACCCCCCTCACAGCCATGAGCAGGCAGTGCCTGCCCCATCAGCTGCCTGCTGTGAGAAGGCAGGGCAAGAAGCTTGTAGCAGCACGCTGCACCTTTTGGTGTACTGGATTGGCTCTCATCAGCACAAAATCTTCTACTGAATTTTGAATATTAAACATTTTAGAGAAGAACCACAATCCTTTTCAGAAGTTTTCTTGCATTGGAGATGGCACGAACCAGTGCGTCCCCCTTCTCTGAAAGCAGTTTGTGCAGCGGCACCTCTGTGAGCAGTACAGCACGTGACATCTTCATGCAAATTACCTGTGCAACCATGTGTCCTTAGGGGTCCTTCGTCAGAGAAAGTGCCACTGGGTGTCAGGAAAAGGTGGGCCTCCCCAGGATCTTGGCTCATGTCCAGTGACACTGTTTAGTAGAGCTCTGACTGCTTATAAAACTTTTTTTCTTTTTCCCTTACAAACTTGGCCATGGACTTTCTTGAAAACAAGCTCTCTTTAAATAAAGGTTTCAAAGTTCATCCACCTGGGACCTGTGCTAAAAAAAAAAAAAAAAAAAAAGATTGCAGCATCCAAAAATCACAGTTGGGGAAGATCTGTGCACTGCTAAGCTCTACTGATATATTCTTTATCCTCAATTTAGCCATTCAACAAGAAAATTTCAACTGAGATTAACGATAACAGATTTTTGCTGAAAATAAAGTTTATGAAACACACCTGAAGACAGGAAACATAAAATAGGAAATCTAAAAAGCAGCAAGTGTAGTACCATATATTCCATGTATTACTCATAATATCTGTAGCTGACCTGGCTATCTAGAAATAGCGCTTTGCTACCACATAGGTTACATGTTTTTTGAATACACTTTCATTTCTAAGACTTGGTAGAGGTTGGAAATTTAGGACACGCACATGAACTGCCAACCTAAAACACCTAAACTAATGTGTCAGCCTCCTAAAAAACCTTTTTTTTTTTAAGCCTATACTGATACTCGGAAAGAATGAATTTAGTTCTTCATCATCCCTTGTGTTTTGGGGGTTTTATATTCCTGCTTTCCCAATTCTCTTCCTACTGGAGTGCTGAAATATGTATTTTAAAAGCCAGCACTTGGGCTCTCAGGTAATCACATGACTCTAGGTGCAGGGGACTGAAGAAAAGATGCTCCAGGATACTTCAAGATCTGCCCAGTTTTGCATGCCAGGGAACCATTTCAATCGAAACAATTACAGTGTTGGGCTCGCTACTTTCTAGTTCCCCTTAAAAGAATAGTGATTTTTCTGAGGAGGACTAGAAGAGGGTGAAGAGGAGAAAACAGAGAAACTTCATGAGAGGTTGGCAAGACAGAGGCTCCACATCATTTTAATTGACACTGTGGAGAGTTCTGATTCACACTGTGTTACCAACAGGCATTAATAATCAAAGGAAACCACCTCCCTGAAGTAAAAAAAGTATTATGGACCTTTCAAATTTCACAGCTTAAAGATATCCCCCCTTACAAGATGAAGGGACACCAGACTGCACACTGTGTTCTTGTATCCCTGTGTATAAAAAAGCCAAATGCTTTGGTTTTGCCTCTTGTACAGGAAAGCTTCTGCAAAACTCTCAAATGTGTTCTCAGCCTTTAGCTTCTTAGCCAGGAGTGCTGAATCACTCCTCTCAAATCTGTCCAAACTGAAATTGTAATTTAAAATGTAAATTTCCATACATTATCTTATAGACAGATGTAAATTTTGATAGAGAGGGGAACTGAGGTGGCAAAGCTACAAGGCCTCAAAATCACAGCTCTTCAGCAATCTTGTGTTATATCCATCAGTTCTTCCTACTTCACGGTAACAGCTTTTAATTTGTAACAAATCTGAGTAACTCACTGAGCAATAAAAGCACTAAGCATACTTCCTATATGCACACTGGAGCCCGTCCCTGCCAGAGCACTACCGAGGTCTCCCTCTCATCCTGGATACTGATTTCTTGCAAGACTTGTAGAAATGTAATGTTCTGTGAGCCATCTTTCCCCATGAACCACCTGAAATGAGGCAGTAAGTTCCAAACGGGCATTAAAAGGGGAAAGACAGGCTGATAGACACAGCACGAGACAAAACAGACTGCTCTTGCTTCCCTAGGAAACCAAGATGAAATATTAGTCTCCTCGGGTTGCTCTTCTTAAAAGAAAAGGTCCTTGGAGGCCAAGGTTTTGCACCGCTCACACACAAGCACAGGAACACGTTGCCAGGAACACAGAAACACCTCTCTGTGGAGAGCCTTTCTGTAGGGAGGCAGCTCTGAGCACATCCTCAGCAGGCTGCTGGGAAGTGCTGCTGTGAATCCAGTTTGCAGCCTCGGACCAGGAGGAATTTCACAACCTGTGCAGGGAGCAAGCTGCTCCTGTGACAGTCCCTCCTAGCCTGTTACTTCCCTGGTTGGTATCTGCCTGCACCTGCCTGAGGCTGCAGCTGTGCAGAGTCTTTAACAAAAGGGAGACCTACCACTCGCTCCAACTCCTCCCGTTGGCAGCATGGCCCATCAGCCAACCTGCTCAAAAAGAAGAAGGACAGGAGACCTGAAATTACCCCCATCTCTGCTTCCCTGGGGAAAAGCCATAGGCTACAACTGACTCATATCCTGCCCTGAAGTCAATAGATGTGGCGTGTCTTTTAGGTCATATGCAAACTCCCCCACCTCTTCCTTTCTTGCCAAGACAAAGACTTACAACCTTCCACATCATTTGGTAAGCCAGCAAAATACTGGAACTCTTCAGACAGAAGTTGCTAGAGAACTGCCATGTGTTTTTTCAGCTGTTATTAACACAAAATGCCACTTTCTGCGGTCTCAGAACATTTTTATTCTGCCCCCATGAGAATTAAACATCTCAAGCTGCTCAAGGCCCAGCTGGTGGGAGCACAGTTATTCATCCCAACCAGACAGACAGCAGCTAAACCAGCAATTTACCTTATGACTCTGAAGCTGCTTTACAGGTAAAGAATGATAGGACTTCTTCTAAACCTCTTCATTTCCAGTGCTGCCCATTCAGTGGGAGCAGATTTCCTCAACTTCTCCTCAACTCTCCCGACACTTGATGCTGTATTAAAAAAAACAAACACAAAAACCCCCAAGCCAACAACACTTAGGACATGGGAAACAGCAGCAAAATACATTTTTTTAAAAAAAACCAACCTCACAGTCACTTCAGGCTCTTTACAGCACACCTCCCTCCTTACCCACTCCACCCTCCCAAGATCCATTGCATAGTTATCAATCAAACCAAGAGGATGGCAGCCCTGATCAGGAGGTCTCATACCCCAATAATGATACATTGAGCGGGGCAAAGAATTTCTTGCTATTGGCTTCTGCCACATAAATTAAAAAAAAGGCCAAAATTAATTACCTGCATCAGAGGAGTACACACACCTTCCGTCTCTCTGCTGCTGCTTTCTTTGCATGTTTTCTGTAACGCTACTTAATGCAGAGCCTGACACTCAGGTCCCGCACGTGTGTGAGCAAATGCAGTAATTTTTCTTTTCTCCTTCTTACTAGTACTAGGTAACTAACATTTTAATGATCAATTTTACCATTGTCATCTTGCAGCAGCATATAACATTACTACGGTTTCTTATGTTCCTGTCACTTAAACTACTCTCTCCACACAGACAAAGTAATTCCTTCAGTTTAACTATAAAGTACAAAGGTCTTTTTCACGTAGAAAATATTCACGACCATTTTAAGTTACTTTGCATTTACTTTGCAACAGTACTATGGAACTCTATGACCATCCTCTCAGTTTAAATTAATCTGCTGAAAGTTTCTTGTCAGCATCTTACAAACACATCAACCTGTACAGATGGCAGAGAAAGCTCATTACAATCCGATCCATGGACTGCTCATTCAAACATCTCCAAATCTTTAGTCTCAAGTTTACAAGCGTCATTTTACGGCAGTCAATTTCTACATTTCACGAGAAAATTCATTTCTCCCACATTTTTGTAAATGCACTTTCACTTATTCCAGTTACCGTACATATTGCCTGCAATAAACTGAATGCACAGAGGCCCAAGCGGAGTAGAGAAACAGCTGTTCCCATCTCATCAGGGCAATGCACCACCATGAGGCAGAAGACATGGTCACACCACACCACACAATGAGAGGTCTACAAGCACATGGAGGTAACTAACAAATACCCTGCTGAGTTTCTGAGAGCGTCTTCCCATGTAGCTGTGGGTTTGCAGACAGCGGAGCTGTGATCAGGATAAGCAGCAGCGGAATGACCACGTATAAAACATTTCTTCTTTTGTTCACTGCAGAGATACAGCTAATAAAAATAAGCTACATGATGTCTTCTACTCCATGCCAATTAAACCAATGCAAAGAAATACAGCAAAACTAATCTACAACAATCACATTTACCATTTCACTCCTCTCTAAGGAACAGCTCTGAACTTCCGATGCAATTCTGGATAAAGGCATTTTATTGCAGCACAGATTTTTATTAGCTGGTTCCCACCAGACAGGCACTGCAGCCCTCTCACACAATGAAACCAGTAACAGAGAATCTTTACTGGAAGCTCAGAAACATGTTTACTTTATATACAAGAAAAACTTATTTACAACAATCAACAATAAACTATGTACAAAAAAAATACAAGAGACATTTCCATGGTAATCACTGTATAAATTAACACAATAAATAGGAGGGAAGCAGGTCCCATTCTTAAGGCACAAAACCTTCTTCCCAAGACTGCACAGGGATTCATTTGCTTCCCTATGCTTTTGACAGGATCACAGGAATGGCGGGGAGACCCCTGAGGAACAACAGTCGGTGGACGATGATACAGACATGCAGTCACTGCTGACAGTTGTAGAAAAACATCTTTTTTCATCCTTTCTTTTTTTTTCTTTTTACAGTACACACATTTTAAGCTACAAAATATTTCGTGTAAACAGTCTTTTTTTTAGATCACATAGATAGTACGCACATTTTTAAATAATACTAAAACAATGAACAAGGCTTTCCATACGATTTGGGTGCAGAAACATTCCCAGGACTGGCACCGAAGGCCTTGGCAGAGCTGGAGGCTCCTGGGTGCCCAGCTCTTGTGTGGCCCAGCCAGGCCAGCACCTCTGGGCACCAAGCGGCAGAGCTCCCCTGTGCTGCAAAGAGCCGGCTCCTGCCGCAGCAGGGGACACCTGCTCTCAGCACTAAGATCCCACAAGCAAAACCAGAAAGGCTGCGTTAGTGCTAACAGCCCTCCCAAAGGTAGCCCAGAGCAGGATGCCACCGACATCTGCTTCACGGGCCAAAGCTCCCTCAAGCCTCCATTGCATGCACTCCAACTGAACCAAAAGATCCTAACACAGGGTACGTTATCCCCAGAATCTGCCACTGAAGTTAAATATCCAGGGCAGTGCCAGATGTGAGACAATGTACTGAAACCTCTTCCTAGCAGAAGAAACCGTATGCCCGGCTCACTGCAGACACTGCCCCAGCATCACTGCCAAGGGTGAGGGATGATAAACAGAAGGTGCCACATGGCTTTCACACGAGTAGCGCTTTTTAAGAGACTAAACATATGCGCAGTTCTAGCTTCTCTCAAGCTGGTGTTTTACCTGAGACTGCAGGAGAGTCTCTTTTTTGGCAAAGCAGCAGGTTTTTTTACTGTCTAATTGTCCTTCCTGTGTTTCTCTCCCACAAAAAAATTATCCGATGCCAGAAGCGGAACTTGGAATAATGTAGCCAGAAGTTCAGCCTGGCTCCCTACTTTGAAGATAGCTCTTACTAACGTTTGACACAAATTGTCCTCATCTAGTCACAAAATCTCTGCAACAGAAATTTGCATTATTGCCAGCGAGACACATAGAGCTACGACCCTTTTGATAGATATAAACCTTAATACATATTCAAAGGCACTCAGGTTAAAATGTGGATCCTGTTTTGTAGCTCTTAAAAGGCGGCAGAACTCCCTCCCCACCTCCGGTAAGCAACAGACAGGAATATACTGGCTATGAACCCTTTGATAAAACGTGCACGTACACAAAAAGGATCTGAACCCATCAACGTGACAGATCATAAAAGAAATGAACATTGGTCTGTGCAGGCATCACCGCTCACAGCAGATGGCTAATGGCCATCAGGCCTCTACAGATCTGGCACGAATTAAGGAACATGCCTGAATGTATAAACTCTTTGGATTCCCCTGTTATTCTGAGCAGGAAGAGTAGAGAGGAGCTGTTTCTATTGAGGCAAGAATTTAACCACCTGCAAGCAAGGCAAGTGCATACTGTTTATGCATTTTTAACCATAAGGTTGCCTGGAGAAACTTCACAGCAAGAACAGCTCCTTTACCATGTACAGGAACAAACACAGATCTCACCTCTTCTCCAGAGTTACCACCTGCCTTGTGCTCCCCGCTGTGCTCTCCTGGGCAGGCACACCAACATCCTAACCATGCACACTCCTGGGGACAGGCACCTTACTGTCACCAGTGAGCATGGCTGCATCCTGGAGCTCTCCTTAGTGGAGGTTTCTCCTCATTCTCATGCAGATGCTGCTCTGTGCCTCAACAAGCAAGTGGGAAAATCCAGTCTGTCTACAATTCTTACTCATCTGATACCTCAGGAATTCAATACAGTGGCATGGGGGGCTGTACTGATAAAGAAAAAATGTCACTATGGAAGCAACTGCCAATGTATAGATAGGAGAAAGAAATTCAGGGCAAAGCTGAACATATTTCTTGCTCAGTCCGCACAGTATTATACCAGAAACTTTGCTAGCTAGATCAAGCATGTTTAGTCTTCTGTTACTTCTCATGAGCAAACCCTGTCACTCGCTAGGCTGAGAGGAAACACGTGGGTGAATGACAACTAGTTAAAGACAGATAAGAGTCCGAATAATCCTTGGTGAAATCTTAAAGAATGCAATGGAGTTTGCCCAACATGAAATCAGCCCATAACCTTTTTAAGCCAACAAGTCTTTACATAAAATAATTTGACTCATTGTTGCTAGACTAGAGAGCTGATGTCAATTTGATAAAATCCTTACAAACAGCAAAGAAGAATGATGTCCTCAGGAAATTATCTTTCATGCCACTGTATTATGTGGCCATTTTTCTGTCTGCAGCCATAGCCAGACAGGTGCCACTCTGTAATAATAAAAGAAATAAATACATACAAAATGACAAAGTAATTAAAAAATCCTGCTGTTTCTCCAGCTTTACAGCACTGAATGTTCCCAAATTCCCTTTGCAGTGATAAACATGGCAATCAATATAACTATGCATGCTGGTCTTCGGGCTTTAACAGTCACCCGACTGGGGTCAGGCAATACAGTGGAAATTTGAAGGCCATCTAGGAACTCTGATTCAGAGGCACTAATTTTTCCATGCTCCACTGCTGGCGGTACCAAAGGCAATTTACCAACATACTCCAGTTTTCATTATGATGCTCATCTGCTCAGTAACAATCTCCCTTCTCTCAGTGCTCTTATAGAAGCCCTGATGTTTGACAGCACACAATAGCTCTCTCAGGGGTAAAACCCAGGAGGGCTGAGCCACCCTAAGCTTTTGGTATCCACCTTGCAGTGAAGGAGCAAGGCAGCAAGAGAGAGAAATAAGGTGGAAAAGCCACTAGAACCAAGAGAGGCGAAAAGATGCAAGTACTACAGATAAATCACATCATCTGTGACAGAAATAGTTTTCTGCACTGCAAGTTGAAGTAAAGAAACAGCTCTGTTGTCTGTGGCCACAAAAGTGGCACTAAATGGGCAGGAAGCTGCTCCTGGCCATTGACAGTCATGGTGCTCCCCCAGCCAAGACAGAGCAAATTGCTCTGCATCCCACTTCATTTTACATCACATTTCTTGAACAGCCCAAATAGCTAGTCAGCGTTCCTCTCCCTTTCATCTGGTCTCCTGAAGACGAATTCAGAAGGGGGAATGTCAGAGCTGATCTCCTGTAATCTTTTGGCTCTCCATAATTTTGTCTTTTCTTACTTCCAGGAATTGCTGAACAATTGTTTGTGATGCCTGAAAACCTAAAGGTTGTAACCATTGCCACTGGCTGGAAGAGGAGAGCCAGGCCCAGCAGAAGACCCCGCAAGCTGGTGCGAACCGCTGTTTGAAATACATGCATTGTTTGTTGCAAGGCATAAGTGAGTGAGAAACACTGGGTATTCATCAGCAAGAGGTCTGTACTGGCTTTGAATTTCTGATGCAAATCGCATGCAACTACAGGTGGGTTAAAAAGGGATTAGTAGAACACAAGGACAAGCTTTGTCCCACTTAAATGCTCTAAGATACAGGTGTGAGAGACAGATGAGCGGAGAAGTTTGGGATCTGAAAAGACTGTCAGATGCTCCTGAACTAAGACTGGCCAATATATTTTTTGCCCTGAATAATTCTACTGTGATGCAGTTATCCAGTAAAGGTAGCTGTGTTGCAATTCTCAGGAGTCCTGTACTGTCACTAGAACCAGAACTTCCCACATCGGAGGACATGGTTCTTCAAACAGCAAGTGAGTTTCTTCTGGGAGGCGGCTCTGCCTGACCACAGATAAGGTGCCTCTTGACCGGGTGCAGCCGTACCCCACGGGAAAAAAGGTAGCACCATGCTTGGTTGATACGAGCTCTGGACAGCTACAATTTGGCTGTTCAGCAGAGACAGTTGTGAGCACATCTGCTCTATGAGGTGACTGCTGTGCAGTTAGGGAGAATGGTAGACACAGGCTGTGAAAACAGAGGCTAAGCCTCGCTGGCAGGAGTACTCCGGCTCAGCTCCTTGATCCCATGCAGTATCCTCTTCATGTGACCCACTTTGGTCACACCCAGGTCCTGGAAGAAAAGAGAAAACCTTACCTTAGGAGAAAGGTGGGGAGGAAATTCCAGGTGGCCAAGCAGTGGTTACGAACTAGTCAACCAATTACATAGAGAGGAGGAAACCAACCAGAATGATTACAAACCTGATGGTTAAATATGGAACCTCAAACAGTATGTCAAAAAGCTATCAAAGCGTGACAGGTTAGTGAACACAGAACAGGCATAGAGCAATGGAGAGAAACAACTGCAGACCATTAGCCAGAAATGCAAATTGCTTTGACTATTAAAGGCCAAAGCAAGAGACTAGAGAGAGCATACAGATCTCAAGGACCTAAGCTAGCAGCCAAAAAATTCAGAAAGAACCAACCAGTCACATCAAATAAATGGGTGAACACTTGTGTACCATGCAACAAAACACAGCTTGCAGCTGGATGGCATGCAGAGAAATCAGCTACACAGATTACAGCAAACCTCAGAACAGGAAGACGGTCAAAATCACAAATGAAGATCCAAGGGCATTCAACAAATGCCATGCACTACTTTACAACAAAGTATTTTTCTGCTATATACAAGTCACCAGAATGATGACACAAGTCTCTCGCAAAGAACCACCACTTTCAATTTTTCTCTGTAGAGAAAGCATCTCCAGGTGAAGAGATGAAAAGTTGTGCAATGTGGTTACGAAGCACTATTTAAGAAGACTCTCTCCATCTAGCAGCCTCATCAAAGACCAAGATCATTTTTTTTTCTTGTAACAAAAGAGCACGATGATCTTTTTGTCCAGTCACTACAACATAAGAACCAAATTTTCCCCATCACAGCATGTTCTGCAAAGATGGTACGGTAGCTGAGAAGTTGAAAACTTCCATCATTAAAATCAAGAGACTCTCAAGAGCATTATCTGCAATCTGCGTGCTGGACTGTATTACGTCTCCAGGAAGCTGTGGCAGAGCTGGGCAGCTGGTCCCTCAACTAGCTGTTCTACCTCCCTGCTATTAAAAATCAGGTGACCTAAAATGGTGAGCAAATAAAACAAGGCCGCAATGAACCTGTTCATCTTGCCAAGGAACGCAGAATGAACAGCAGGCAGACCACTTCCAAGCACATTCAGCACAGAAGGTCATGCAGATGCAGCTCGCTATTTCTCATGAGCTAATCATGAAAGTACCTTGAGGTCCCTCCGTTCGAGGTGCAGGAGCTCAGAGCCCCGGACGTCATGCCGGATGAAGATATCCTTATACTCACAAAGACTGAGATGCTCAAGCCAGGCCGCAACCTCCTCCGTTCCCCAGAGGTGAACTGTTCAGAGATGGAAAAGCAGGAGTGCATTGAGTACCCAGAATCCCAGAAGACAGTGAGAAATGAGGACACCATCAGCACCCAGTGCCAGAGAAGGAGGGTAAGCAGTACCACAGTCTCAAACCAAAGGGAGGGCAAGGACTGGTAGCACAACCTACAGTCTCAAACAAAGTAGGTAAGGCAGAGAAATGTTAAGAGCTGTTCTCTTAAGTAGAGGCTAGCTGCAGTAAAGTCAGGAGGAAGTGCATGTTTGTTTTGATGGGATTGGACAGGCTTTTTAAAGTTTACCCCCATGTTTAAGAAGAGTAAGTTCATTGATATTCCTCTGCTTACAAAACAACAGATTCATAAAATATGTCATGAAGAATCAAGCACAGGTTAGTTTGCTATTACGTACAAGCACTTGCACTCAGTAACCAACATGGCAACCTCTCTCCCCCAGGTCTGAGGGAGAGAGGAAGAGTTTAGGCTTCCACCTTCTTGCACAGCCTCTAAATAAGAGAATAATAAAGATCCCAAATTCTGGGAGGCAATGAGCGAGCACCAGCCTATCAGACAGAAGGAGACTGTACCCACAACTCCATGGCAGAGGACAGGACCCAGGAGCCCACAGAACAGGTAGTACTTCTGAATTTTAGAAGTCTTCATAAGGAGAGTATAAACCAAAAATCAACTAATCCAATTGGAGAGAAAGTGTCGTGAATGGCAATTCGTTGATTCATGGACAGTTTTTATCTACTGACCAGCAGGATTAAAGGTCAGGGTGCACCTGTGGTGATGCTGATCCCCAGCCAATTAGACATGAAACTTGATTAAAGCCTGAAGGTGAATCAATGAGAAAAACATCATTAACCATACCACAGAGAATTAGCAGTGAAAAGACTGGAGTTATGCGGACTTGGGCCCCACAGTCGTTTCGATACCTAAAATGCCAAAATCCTCAAATTTGCTTCACTAAGCACCCCCTAAAGTATCCCAGAAAATGTCTGCAGGTCAGCAGAATGCTTCAGAGGGTACCTCCTGTTTCTGCTCAGGAATGTTTGCATAGTACTAGGGGATCATGGCTTAGACAGAACAGAGCAATAAGCTACTTTGCCATATGAAAAAGACAGAAGAGACCTCCAAGAAAATGCAGATGCACGTGAAACAGGAGAGAACATGAGAGGAAACAGGCAGACAGAGAAGATGTAGTGGTGTGTCCACACTGGTGTGACAAAGAGACACAATGAATGAGCAGACTTGGTACCCGGCAATCCCATGCTACTATGTGTCTCCTTATTTTTGTTGTTCTTCTCCTTTTTAAACTTGGTCACCAGCCGGAATTTGCCACTGCGGCTACGTTTAGAATAATCCAGCATCTGGTTCTGTAAGAACAAAAAGGGAGTATCAGGCAAACAGTCACAAATTGATTGGAACAGACCAAGAGCAACAAGTACTGTCAAACTCAGCTCCATGACCTTGTAAGAGAGAAAAAAAATAATACTAAACTCATTCTGATCAAGACAAGAAAGGAAACAAGAGAAAGTTGATCCCATGTCAGGCAAGGGACCTTAGCAGGAAATTACTTTCTTTAGCCCTAGGGAGTCAAGTCTCCTTCTTAATGATTTTTTCTCACATCAGTCGTATATTCACAGGAAGTCAAACACTCATAGTCAACTAGTGAAAAAGAGAACAGCTAGGGAAACATAGCCTCAGCCCTCCTCACCTCTTCATCACAGGGCTCCATAAGCTGCCACAGCCAAGGGATGTCTGCCAGTTTCCTCAGCTGGAGGTCCATGTCTGCCAGGGCTGCTTGGAGCTGCTCCTTCTGTGGAGGATCTAATTGCTGGATCAGAAATGGAAGCAAAGCAGAGTTAAAAGCCACGTGGTAGAACACACAGTCAGGCCCTTGCCTTGAAATTACTAGCTAACAAAGCAGTTCCTCCTTCTAAAAGGAAGTGCACAGCAGGCACTCTGCCCAGGCATTACCAAGTTAATGATTTTCAACTTTCCTGAGCTCCAAACTCCACATAAGCTAGCTTGACTGCTCGTCGTGCCTATGTAGCAATACCATCCTAATTCCTGGATGATAACATTTAAACTGACTTATTACAAAGACAAAGAAGACTGAGACCAGCAAAATGTTGCTTGCCAAGGCAACAGTACGAGAGGAGAGAGAGTGAGAGGCTGCTTTACTCTGCTTTGTGCTTCTTACCAGCGCCATCTTGCCTGCCAGCAGCAGCTCTGTCTCATTATGCAGGGCTTTGACATTATTCACCATCTCTACAACAAGGCTGCAGTTCAGACCCTGCAGGGAAGCAATTCATGCGCAAGTTAAGCCTGGAAATGCAGGTCTGAGCAGTCAAAAGGAAGAAGTCTTAGACAAGCAAGGCCTACTTTTGGTCAATCAGAAAGGAAAACCAAGAGCTATGGAACAAGGACAAAATGGAAGATGCCAAGTGAGTGAAGTACCTCTGTAGACTTGGATTTAGCGTAGACTTTGTCCATAGACTTGGAGCTGGCATTGACAGCATGGGCAAGCTCCTGTTCCATGTCCTGATAGGATTGGGCTATTTCCCGAATGCTAAAGAGAGAATTACAGACTGCATCAGCATATGCTCAAAGCAGGAGAATTTTTCTGACTGGGTATCTCCTTTTAATACCCATCTGAGTGACAAGAGCAGGGATAAAGCATGGGAGGGGCACAGCCTCTGGCAAAGCAGGGCAATTCTCCCTGCTGCAGTGAGCGCGCATAGGCAAAGCAAGGCAGATTTCACATGCGCAACTTCAAGTGCATATTCAATTCTGCACACAAGTTGGGATCAGTTTGAAATACGACCTAGACATTTTAGTATGGCCATAGTGATGAGAAAGGCAGCTGCACATAAGGCAGTTTAATTAGCACTTCTCTGATGTGACTCTGGGAATTTTCTCTCAGAGGCCCAGACCAAAGAGCTGAATGTCCGACTAAAGGATGAGCAGAGGAGCATGCAGTGACTTCTTCCAGAAATCTCTGCTGGACATCAGGGTTACAAGAACCCAACTTGTCATCTGAGCTCCTAGAGAGGCCTCTCTTTGATTTCTGATAAAAATCATTGATATTCAAAGATAACGGGTTCTTTCAGGATTAAAGGATCCATGTTTTCTCATGAAAGTAACATTTTTTGTTCAGAATGACCTAAGAAAGTTTATTCAACTTCAGTCCTCATGCAGCTAAGACAGTGTGTAATGAATGAAGCTACCAGCCCCAGTGACATGGACCAGCACTGCAGAAGGGAAGAGTGAACAGAAACATCTCCAGGAACAGGGAGTAGGACAAGAATTTCAGGCACCAAAGGAGGGCTCCATTCACCAAAAGCAAATTGAGTCCCACCTGTGGATCAGAGCACCTGCAGCTTGACCAAATTGGTTGATCTGGGTGGATTCTTCTTCGGACATGATCTCTGGTTGCAGAGAGAAAGAGGAGGGTCGGGACAACTCACACTTTTGTTTGTCCTCCCAGGACTTCAGGGTGCTCTCAAATGCCTAAAAACAGAGCAAGCAAACGGTAAGATACTTGTAAAGCTCCTGTAAAAAAAAAAATAAATGGCTGTGCCTATGCCTGTAAAACATGTAGATCTGGTATAGATGCTTTTCATCGCAGGACCCAGTCGTTCAGCTGCTTATAACTTTGCTAACTAGCTGTCTGGGGTGAAGTTTTCCATGCCACATGCTTGCCTTGGCTTAGTTTTTGCTCGAGCCTAGTTTTAGTCAAAATTGCTAGGCCATTACTGAGGGCCAGACTAGCAAAGTGCACCAATTCCCTACTGGTGGCAGCCTTTTCTTTGAGTAGCTGTATTGCCTCTACACTTCAATATTACTGTGACATCTCAGAGCTGGAAATGAAAAATGTTCGAGGCTCCTCCTTATCTGGAAATACACTGTGCTTCCCCAGTAACTGGTGGGACATGCAACTGAACTCAGAGCTAGGACCTGTCCCACTTGCACCCTTATTGATATTCCTGCTGGCATCAGCTAGTAGCACAGTAAGAAGCAAAACATCCAATGCAGAAGGATCAAAAATGGATAGGGTGAGAATGAAAACTGACACACAAAGCCTCAGGGCAAGGAGAGATGGATCAATGAGTGCAAGAAATGGCAAGAGACAAGGTTAGACAAGGGAGGGGACTATGGGAAGGGAAGACTGAAATAGGAAGGATAATTCAGAGAAGATGATGAGGATAACAAGCAGGGGTGTGAAGCTTTCATGGAAAANAAAAAAAAAATCAGCATTTGGGGAGCCAGAAAAGGAAAGGAGATTAACTGTGATGGGTGGATGGGTAAGGGGAAGAAAATGATAGTCATGGATCCTGGGCCTGGGCAGTCAAATGACGTGAGTACAGACTAGGTAGGGAGCACAGGACTAAGGGTAGAGAGGAGACAGATGGAGCAGAAAAGCCAGTGTCCACTACAACACAACTGCCTTTGGGGATGACCCAAGGTTCTGGGGACACACCATTCTCCTGCATCTGCAAATACCTGTAAAGCTCTGTGGTAAAGCATTCCCTTCCCCTACTGCTCCTCTTACAGGACAAAACCAGGCTCTGCTGGCACAGTGCAAGCTACCTGCTGATCTCAACCTTGCTGATGATTCTTCAGTGGTTCAGATGAGGTCACATGAGGGAATTTGAGTTTTCCCATCTTCAGTCTAGGAAACTAATATCCCAAATCACACTTGAAAAATGCTACCAAAGTTACAGGGTCACACACATGAAGAGAGGACCCCACTTCATCTACCGCCTAGGACAGATTTGCTCTGTGAAGGATGGGGTGTGCGACAATGATCAAAAGAACAGCAGGAAAAATAAGGACAAGCCCACAGTCAAGACAAAAGCTCAATGTTGCTCTGCACAACTGGAACCTCCTCCGTGGAAATTCCATGCCAGCAAAACCGGGTTTGCAGGCAACGAGGAGTGGGACAGCACAATCGTAGCCATGGCTTCAGATAGCCCAACACATAGCATGCTCACTAGGGACTTGTGTGTCCTCTCTAACTCTTGTGCTTCACTCCAACTTTCCCACCATACCCACATGTAGGTTGCCTCTCCTTTTCTCCCTCCCACCATTACGGCAGGAATGCTGTTCCCCCTTTCTCTCTGTGCTATCTCCTTCAGTCACTCCCCCTCCAAGTCTCAGTGTGACACTGCAGAAGCTCTCTTACCCTCCAGGAAAGACTGTGTCACTATTCCTGTCTCCTCTCCACAACATTTGCATCAAGAGGTGATAGGACAAGGGGTAATGCTTTTAAACTAAAAGAGGGTAGGTTCAGACTAGATATAAGGAATACTTTTTTTTACAATGAGGGTGGTGAAACACTGGAACAGGTTGCCCAGAGCGGTTACAGATGCCCCATCCCTGGAAACATTCAAGGTGAGGCTGGACAGGGCCCTCAGCAGCCTGATCTGGTTGAAGATGTCCATGCTCACTGCAGGAGAGTTGGACTAGATGACCTTTAAAAGTCCCTTCCAACCCAAATCATTCTATGATTCTATGACCCATACTCACTGTTCTTTCCCAGCTCAAGGGGTCTCGGGTATTTTCCTGCTGTACCATGACAGGGGCTTTGTATGCCCACCTTTGCTTTCTTTTCATACCATCATATATGTGGCTCCCTGCCAGGCAACGTGCCTCAGCCCTGTATCAGGCTGCTTTCCATTTTCCCTCTTCATTGTGTTCTCTTTTCTTGTTATTAAGCAGGTGAGTCCTTTGCAGAGGACTTCAATTTGCTCTGGAAGCTGGGTAAAGGAGTGTTATGCTGCAAAGTATTAAAAGCTGCTATGAACCAAACTGTTTATGCATGGACAGTTACAGAGTTGAGAGGAACCATAAAGCCCATTTGTGCCACAGCGCAAGGCCTTTATCCTTTTCTTCAGCTTACCACCATTTAGTGATACAGTAAAACAGCAAGGACACTTCTTTGTGTGCTGCTATTTATCAGATATATTTGAAAATATGACATGAGACAGATACACACTGCTGAACAAGGCATAAGACACTGCTTTACTTTGTCAACGAGGTATAAGCCACATATTGAACAATAATGAGAAATTAAAATATTGAACAGCTAAATCTAGACAATCCACAGCACTCAGCGAGGCACGCATCCTGTGGGAAAAACAGCATGCAAGCTTGTTAAGAAATGCTGTCACAAGGCACCTATAAAAGGAAGCAAAATAAGCTTGCATGAACAACCTTATTTATGTGATTGCCCAAGTGGTGAATGCAAGTTTAATAATGTTCCTTCAAAGAAGTTTTATGGTGTGTAGCAAAATACGCTTCTTGCATTCACAAAGATAAGCTTTCATGTGTGGCTCTTGCCGCGCCCTCCAAGAATATGTGACATCAAAACATGTATGTACTACATAGTGTATGCAAGGCTATTCTTACCCTGTCTCGGGTGAGGGTCTGTGCTCTGTTCTTATGAACAATCCAGATGTAACCCGGAGGCTGGATCCAGGCTTCTCCATCCACTTGCACGGGAACTCCCTCTTCTCCCAGGATTGCTATCTTCACCGTCCGACACTGCAAGAAGTGAATGCATCAGAGAAGCTCTAAAATGTTGGTTTTCCAAAAGCATGAGACATTCACTTTCTTTCCAAAGCACTTCCCCGGGTACTGTAGCTTTGGTGGTACTAGAGGTACACATGCCTGGGTGGCAGGGCACGCCTTGCCCTTGTGCAGCTGGGACCATTTGCTGTGTCTTTGGACTACAAATCTGTATTTGAATTGCTGGTCTAACTCCTACCACAATGCACACTAGCAAACAATTCCATGCCCAAATTGCCCCTAGTCATGCTCATTTTCAGCCCTGGGAGATGCTCTTTCCTTGTACAAAAGAGAGCACAAAGGAGGGCTTTACTGACTGAAATTGGCATAAATATCACAAACTGGAGATGGGGGAGGCAAGAAGAGCTCACAAAAGCAATTGATACCTGTGCAATCCGGTGATGCTGTAGGTTTATCACTCGTGACACTGCCATCTGCATGCTACCAAACACTGCTACCACCTCCAAAATCTTGTCATCAAAGGAGGGGGCTGTAAACGTCTAGCCAGATACAAGGGAGAGAGAATTCAGATGACATACAGCTCTGTGAGAGCTTCTAGGTGAAGATTTGGGGGTCGGCTTTCAATTGTGTTCTTTATTCTGAGTAAAATTAACAACAAGGCTAGGTGGTGAAGATTTGCCATGAGCTAGGAAGAAGACAAAGGAGCCTCGATATTCCCACTGTGCTTCCAATGGCAGCTAACAAAGGATGTAGGCTACAAGGCAATAATTATTCTTGTGAGTGTAGGCACTTTTTCATCTCAAGTAACGCAGTGTTTCTGACTGGATCTAATCCCCTTGGGCTTCAAGGGGCTTTACTTCTCAGACAGTCTGAGGGGAGAAGGTCAATCTAAAGCACTTCCTGGTAGTCCAAAAGCTCAGGACAGCATCTCTATTTTTTCTGAATCACAACAGACTGCTTGGGTGCAAAGCTGCTGAAGACTGGACTTCAGTATGCTATCCACTTCACAGAGAAAGTACATGCAGACAGGCCCCTTGCCCTCTTCTTCCAAGCACTATTCTCAGGGGCTATGACTTCAAAAGCAACAGTAAAGTAAAAACATTTCCTGGATTGCCTTAAAGAATACTCACATCATCTTCCTTGGTTCCCCCCCAGAAGTTGGTGCCTCCTGCATAGCTGGGAATGTTGAGTACGGCAATTCCCTGGAGACTGGGCAAAGGGATTGGCCTCCCATCACACTGCACAGAAAAGGCGGCAACATTACCCTCAGCACAGCAGGAGAGAGCCCCTCCTGCCAGAGTACATCCTCCAAGAACAAAAAACAGCCTGCACAGCTTAGTAATAAACTAATTCAGGTTTCTTCCAGTTTGCTCTTGACCTAATGGAATAGAATATATCCATTTGTGTCTCATGAACCACTGCTCCTCTGGCAGCAGGCAGTTTTGGAGGGATACTGTTGCTTCGTTTCCCCAAACAGGAATAGGGCACACCTGAGAGGCTTTTCAAAGCCTCTTGGTTTATTCCTCCAGAAAGGGCAATAAAACTTCTGAAACACCTACACAGTCTGCTGTGATGAGGGTCTCCTCCTGCAAGCTACCTGTTTATGTTTTATGTGGCCCATACAAAAATGTTTCTTTTCCAGTTTGATGTACGTTATAGCAAAGTTAAATTAAGAGCTTTCCACTGCACTTACTACCTAAAATGTGGTGTTCACATGAGATACCACATATAATATAACAATCTTGTTTATGCTGAATACAGAGTTGGGGACAGCCAATACTTCCCAGCAGGATGACACTTCCCTTACAGGCTGAGAATACAAATTATCTTCCAGAACCAGGAAAAGCCACTTTTAGCTAGCCTAGGGTGTGATGCAGCAAGTACGTTATATCAGGCAGGCAAGTGAAACACCCTAATGTCACCAAATAGAACAAAGTCAAAGTGTCTGAAGGAGATGCAATTAGGCATCCCAGTTTCAGCAACAGAAGAGCATGCCAATTCCTCACCTCCAGCAAGACTTTCTGCTCTAGGTTTTTATACGTTCTGTGTAGTAGCTCCTTGGTCCCCAATACTCCGTACCACATCATGTTTTTAGTACGACTTCTAAGGGTTAAAATCAAAAGAGAAAAAGTAAGGATAGGCATTTACCTTTTCACTTAGAAGGAAAAAAAACCCACATTGAAATGGTACCTCCTATGTCCTAAAATACAGAGGTGCTTTGCTTCCAAAAGGGGCAAGCACTCAAAATGGTCATGACTTGTGCTAGGAAACTATTCCCCTTTAAATAACGGTCAGGTAGGAACTGAGGATGACTGAGTAACACATACTACCAGAAATATATATACACAGATTCCCCTGGCACAGAACTTGTCAATCCTATACGCCAAGACATCAACAGTGTTTTGCTGTATTAGCTCAAGCATAGCAAATGTACCAATTCCAGGCTACACAAAGCACCCTGTAGTTGCCCAGGTATTCAAAACGCCAAAACCTGTGGTCTATATTAAGTTAGGATCAAGGTCAAAATCAGCCTCCATGGCATTTAGAGCTGAGATGTGCTTCTCTCATAGCTAAATAGCGAGCCCAGGAGAAAAATCTGTGAGTGAGATCATGAAGTAAATAGAACCAACACACTAAATCCACACCAAGGTAGCTACTTAAAGATCTTATACTAGCCACAACAGCATAATGAATCAGTAATAAATCAGTAACTTATCATCTCCATCGTGATTTCAAGCCTTGAAGGAGGGTTATGCAGACAAGATTTGCAATATACCTATTCAGCACACTTGTACACAATTGGCTTCAAAACCGCACAGAAACATAAAGTGGTTTCAGTCACTTCTGGCAGTATTCAAAGGTTAGCCAAAGCCAAACCCAAACCCACCTGCATTTCTCTGGGTGCTCATCACGTTTGTTGTTGAAGTCCAAAGAAATCTTTGCATCCAGTCCAATTCCAAAGTAATTATTCATGACACACTTCTCTGTGTAACATTCACTGCCAAACAAAAGAACAAAACTCCCATTCCTAAGTCTACGTACCATTTGGTATACATCTCATGCCCTCTCTGGCCACCTCATAACTCTTTTGCATAAAAAGGTGAAGAAGAAGGGTGTATGCCAACGTGCTCTGATAAGCACTGCTGGGAACTGCATAAAAGCCACAAGGATAAAAGTAGCTACTGATGAGCAGAGGTCCCTGGCCTGCAGCCTCTTTAAGACTTCACAGCCACAAGATTTGCAGAGGAATTCTCCCCTTACCACAGAAACATACTGAGAAGCCTACACTTCATTCACAAAGAGCTATGATGCTGGTCACTGGCGTTGCGTAAAAGTTCTCACACACACACAGAGATATATATAAGGTGTTACCTACAGAAAGCCTGACAAATGACCTCAAAAGTGTCAGCTACTCATCTCAGGGGCACTGAACCTCATGAAAAAAACCTTAAAAGTCTGTATCATTGTTTTTTTACTGTTAAACAGTTTAGTAGAAACAGCCTGAGAAAGTCTTCATGTCATATTTCCCAACTACCTCCCCTGTTGGGGCCTGCCCATGACCCTTCTCAGGCCTCCATGCTGTAAGGGTAGCAATTCCCCCACAGGTTACTGTCTAACTGGAAGCCGGAGTCATCTGAGTCTAGGGAGAAGACTGATCTAGATTTCATTCTCACCTAAAACCTAAAAATCTTGTACCGGGAGTCAGATGTGTCACTGCATGTATAACTACATAAGCTGATCCTCACTGGCACCCAGCGTATGAATTCATTTACATAACTCTGGGCTGCTGCAGTGCATTATTCAGCTCTATAAACTAATCTGCTTCTCTGCTGAGGTCCATTTGGAAATGCCCACTCCCTCCCTTCAACCTCCTGGGCATACTCACAGGTTTTCAGGCTCAGAGTTAAAGGGATCAGCATGGATCAACAGTCGGCTGATGACAGAGCTCCCAGGCAAAGAACCAGACATGCCAGCACGGATATCTGTAGGAAAATTGACCACAGGGAAAAGTGTGATTAATAGCAAGCAGAAAACAGGTAACTTCAATCTCAGGGACAAGACAATAGGGCAGAATATATTAACTCTTATCATTCACTGTGGAAAGCAAATAGCAATAGCTCTTTCTTCCACTCCAGAAGGCTGAGCTCTCTCGATGAGGAGAAGGGTTTCTGGTGCTGCCTGCAGGGTTTTTGATTGACAGGGTAACACCTAAGGCCAGCAGCACAGTTGTACAGACACATGGAAATGGGAAATAGGAGTGCTTTCACTGTAGTAGCTTTTTTGTTCCAAGGTGAGACTTGCAACATCCTTGCTTCAATGAGAGAGAAGAGTAGGGCTGAAGTTATTCTCCATTGCTCAAGAATTACTGCCTCCGGCTTTTTAAACTATTAGCTGGTGACCAATGAACAGTAGCTTTCTCAGAGAGAAAGGAAATTACTTGCTTCCAGAAGAAACAATTTAAACAAGTAATTTGGGGTGAGAGATGGAAGGACAGCACCACAGCGATGGGGAGAAATTGCTACACAAGATGTGGGAGGTGGGAATTCTGCTGGGTCTGTGCACCTCCAGTGACTTCAGCCTTCACGTGAAGGGACTGCTGCACTCAGTCTATGGCTGCCACTCTTCAGAAACCTCTCTCAGCAGCATCATATCAGCCTTCTCAAGGTTACTTTGAGCTCAGTGTCTCCTTGTAATTGGCATCTAAATTCTGCCACTGCACTGTGTTAATAAAAATCTGTCTCTAGGTCTCTGCTATAAACTGGAAACTATTACATCTCCCTCCAAGTCTCCACTTTCAGCCCTAGTGAAAAGTTATCCACAAAGGTGGATAACTCTCCAAGTGGACCCTGCACAAAAGGACATCAGGCAGGACAATTTCAAGTTTCTGTGTGGAGACTGCAGCCTGCACTGCTGTCACCCATACTCCAGTTGGCTGCCTCAATGGGAAGTGGTGGGTGTTACACTTACTCGGGTAGAGGATTTTTGTGTTCAGCATTGGCAAGTTGTCCCGGTTTCCTGTCTGGGGAGGAAGAGATGCAGAGCTGCCCAGCGACAAACTTCCTTTGTTTATTAGTTTTTCACAAGGAGACTTGGACACTGTAAAACACAACACAAACATGGCTATTGACAAACATAAAGCTGTGATTCAGACCAGCACATAGCAGCACAGCCCAAACGGCAAGACTGGGTTAGGAATCACTCAACAGCAAAAGACTCTAGCCACCATAGTACAAAGACTCGACAGAACCAGTCATTAAGAGACAGAGATGTGGCATATGTGCAGCCAGAAAAGCTCACAGATTGGAGGTACCAAAATGCCACATGCAAATATTAGAAATGGAGATGAGAAAAAGCTGGTGCCAGCAGCACAACAGACAGGGTATTTGGCTTGCAATCAATACTCAGATAGGTTCCAAATATATTTGCAGTGGTCAGGGATCTCTAACAAATTACTCACATAACACAGTTATCAAAGCAAACTGGCTTCCATTCTCTGTCACCTGCAAAGGATGGCAGGGGCTTACAGGGAAATGGCACCAGGTAGATGACATGAAAAATGCTCAAGACCGTCCTTGTCCAAGCACTGAAAGCCAAGAGAACCCAGATTACTGGCTAAGGTGCAAGAAAATTTCTAAATCCTAGGGTCCATACGCTAAGACCATGGACCAGCCACCAGACACGTAGCAAAAAGCGGGGTGTATAATGCACACACTAGAGCATAGAAACATGCAAGGCCTGGCACCTGAAGAGCAATCATTCAAAAAGTAAGAGAAAAATAGAACTTAGAAGGTAATACACATAATACCTCCCTCACTTTTTACAGCTAACAGAATTGTAATTTGCAGGCAAGATCTGTGTGGTGGCAGCCCTGGAGCAGTACCTTTCCGCTGGCTTCTTCCCTTGGACACTCCATAGCTGCTGCTGTGCGACGACTGCAGGGAGATTTTATCCTCGTTCCTCAGCTCCTTGCCCTCTTCAGAGGCTGAGAGACTAAGGAGGAAGCCCTCCTGCTCCTGGGTCTGGGCGTTCTGCTCATCTACAGCTGTAAGGAGAGAGAAAGTAAGTGAATGCCTCACAGCTCTTCTAGCAAGGAACAACTCCCACTGATGTAAATAACAATTGGATGGGACTCTAAAGGCCCCGATTCGTTAAAGGAAAGAACAGGAATAACAAAAAACTTTCCTATAAAATTTGTCTCAACCAAGCTCTGCTCTAGAGAGCTTCTGGAACTGGGCTTGCTTAGCCTCCTGTTTTCTTTGCTGAGCTCTTTAGCAGTGAGGCTCTAAGTAGATGTGTCCACCTTTAATGCTACAGGTACTCAGGCTTCCTGAGATGTCAACTGTGCTACAGGTGATGGGCTTCAATTTATTTGCATTTAGATGTTGGCACAAATTCTAAACAGACGGACATTAAATGATAAATTTAATTAATTTTCTGTTTGCTTAATCTGTACTGGGGCAATAGGATAAGCCACTTGAAAACAACACTTACATATAATCAGTAGGAAGAAAATAGCAGTTGGTAAGAACCAATACAAAGGAAAGAATCAGATTACATACTTTGGAAGAAGAAAAACAGCTTGGAGAAGTTGAACAAATACATTTGAAACGTAACCGGAGTTTGCCCAAGAGCTGGTTAGAATGAAATGCTAGCATGTTGCCTAAAGAAACGAAAACTCCCTTGCATGTAATCAATAGGCCTTCCTCCCCAGCAACCCCTCACAGGGCACAGCTCTGTGAACAGCCCTGAGCCAATCTACCACCTCACTGCCTCTGCAGGGGGACAAATCCATCTTCTTTCAGTCTCTTCCTATCCCTTGTGCTGACTCTGGAGTTCATCAAAACTATCCACAAGGCAATCCAACCCACTAGCCCAGCAGAAATATAAACTCTTCTGCTGGATTAAGTAAATTGGTTGGGCTCGAAAGGAACTCCAACAAACATCAAATCGGCATAAGGTAAGCAGCAGCAAAGTGGGGCAGCAGTGAGGTCAAGACCTACTTCACCAGAAGCAGGCTGTTTGCTCAACTTCCATCATCTCATGTAACTTCACCCTCAGGATAGGTTTTATACAATACTGCAGTGCTGGAAATCCAAGCAACATCGCAATGATCTGTGACTTACTACACAGTTGTTCACAGTGCACATTTAGGTGTGCATAGACATCACATCTGCAACTTCAATGCTTTTATCTCCAATAATAAGGTGTTAAGTACTTCCCTTGGTCTAAGTTAAACCACTGAGTTTATGACTAACATCTGGGAGACGCTTTTTGAAGGAAATGAAGCTTTGAGCTATGGGTGTGAGCAGCTGGAGAGAGATAAGGGTCAAGATGAGGAGAAGAGGGTCACCTGCCTAGGAAGTTAACATCCGAACAGAACTGATTTGCAATAGGGTGCAGCATTATAACGTTTTCCCAGTGACAAAGCTAGTTTAAGAAATTCCTGACCTCTCTTGCAGTTGTACTACCACACTGTTTTGCTGGGCTCTACTATAAAGAGATTTCTGGAACAAGCCAAGTTAAAATACATATAATACTTTCTTCCCAAGTATTTTCAGATCTGTTTTACAGCAAGGCCACACAAACAGTTGCGCTGACACAATTGTGGTATGGGTGGGGACACACAGGAAATGCAAATGAGCAGAGTGTGGGAGGATAGTAACTTCCTAAACCAGCCCTAGGGGAGAGAACACGCCTTGAACCTCAGGCTCATTTACCGAGCAATGCTTCAAACAGGTGGGCTTGGCAGAGATGATACTGAAACTAAATAGTCAGGCTTACTGAATAGCTTCTCTAGCTCAGGAAAGCTGTTTTTAATAAAGAACCCTACTCCCCTCTGGAATAAAGGAAATTTATACTTCTTAACAGCCTGTAGCAAGTCACAAGCAGGACTCGTAACAGGTTACCTTTTTCTGCATGCTCTATTATCTGACGAATGGCTTTTTTCAAGCTGTTGGCTCTCAACATGAGTTGTTCTCGGGGACGAAATAACTGGGGCCGTGCCGTACATGACGAGCCCACCGACCGGTCGCTAGAAGAATCACAAGCACTGCCTGACCCATCACCATCTTCGGTTTCCTCTGCAATGGTGGGAGGAGGGTTTGGCAGAGATGAAGATGCTTGAGATTCATCATTCAGTGTCTTCAGTAATGAGTCCAGCTTCTCTTTCAGGACAGAGCACTGCAAGGCGAAGAACAACATCTGAGTAGAACTAACAGTAAACTGCGTAGCTCATTCTTTTAGTGCTTGCTGAACTGCTGCTGTCCTAGTTCTCTGAAAACAGAGCAGGTTTTCCACTTCAGAAGCAGAAAGCCAAACAATTTTTCCAATTTTACCTTCCTGGCCATGACCTCTGATTCCTCTGAGCTTTCCGTTGCCTTTTCATAGGCCTTCCCTACTCGAGCCACAAAATCCTTCACTGTCTCACAAAGCACCCTAGACAAAGAAGGTAGTGAAAACAAAGTCACACAAGGATTGTCTCGGGGGATTTTCACAGTGCAACTTTCACTTAGAGCAGTTGTCCACTAAGTACTCACTTGGCTGAGGAGATGACAACTGAGTGTTGGTCAGAAGTCAAAATTTTGGACAAATGAGCAGCCACAGAGTCTTCATAGAAGAGAATCTTCTGCACCTGGTAACGATCAGAAACAAGCCACTGGGGTGCTGCTTCCCAACATTACAACACAGGCTGTGTACCCCTGGGTCCCCAGAGAGTATCTGTCATTCTACAAGTTCTTTTTGCCCTGGAAAAGTTCTGCAGTCCAGGGCTCCGTTACTCATTAAATAAAGACCCGAACCTGATGAAGAAACTAGTTCTGAACTTAGAAACCATCATCAGCACAGTTCTTAGAGCCTCTAATCAACTGTGGATCTAAAACTGGTTTTTATATGACTGCTATGCAGCCTTCCACAATTTCAACAACTTGGTGTCATGACAGCAAATAAAAGTCAATCATTTCCTCTCTGTCCTGTTCCAAAGCATCTTCTTCTCATCCTTCATTATGGTTGTGGACTCTGGTAACCCAACCTTCATCCTTCTCCATAATACTCATTGACTTACAGCCCCCAGATCTTTGTAGCTCCTGCTACACTCAAGTCACGTCTTAGGCCTGCTCCATTTGAGCTCAACCACTGCCTCCTATCTCATCCATTCTGAGGCTACTGCTCCCAATCCCCTGCACTCTGCATCTCGCAAGGTACCTCAGAATCCTCACTGAAATCTTCAGTGACTGTGGAAGTGGAGGCCTGGCGAGGGAGTTTGGTTTCATACACCATGATGCTCCACCTGTTGAAAAGGAGACATCATACTCGTCACTGTAAGGCAGACGGTTTCCTCCTTTATCCAAAGAACGTAACAGGTTAGAACCTCAAAGCAGAACAAATTGCACTTTGGCAGGGGCATGGCTGATGTAAGGAAGCCACAGAGCTGCAACAGAACTGCAGAGGGGCTGAACTGGGGGAAGAGGGAAGGAACCATGAACAAGTATGCTACAGCACAAGGAACTTCTCTGTACTTCTTCCCTCTCTCTCAGCAACTCTATGGGCATTACTTGATTCAACATAACAGGTACCAAGACACAACTCTCAAGACAAGAAGCATTTTTAAATGTACAAAGATATATGGGCAATATCAATACTAAGGGTAAAGATGTCCATTTCTGCATTCAAGCTTTCATTTCTAAGCCAAACTCAAGATAAATTGGTTCAAATTTACCAAGAAAAAGATTAGCTTAAAAAGATAAATCATGACTGCAAGGCCGACAAATTCAATTGACGAGAACTCTGGAACACAAGAGAGGACACTAGACATCAGACAATTTCACTCATTACTATTCTGCAGCAGTGACATAGAAAGCCAGACTACTTTTTGTTGCTAAAGGGTGACACAGGATTATCAAAGAAAAACCATTAACTGGCTTTAGTAAGGAGTCCAGCAGCTGGGCAGAATCAAGAACTGCCCAGTTCTCCTGGAAGGGTATTTTCACACAACTCTTGAGTGGGGAGGATGTTAGTGATGGTTACTAACCTGTCCAGCATTTTGGTACTGGCCCTCTCCAGCTTCTCCAGGATCTGCGGGAGCTGGGTATCATCATCACAAGCAGACCCCCAGCCCAACACACGGGCAAGGTCATTCCCTGTTCCCAAAGGCAGCACTCCCAGCTGGCACTGCATTAGAGAAAAGGAAAACAAAACTGATATTCAAATGAGAAAACACAAGCCACAAACAGCCACAAGTAACATGACTGATTCCTTACACAGACTAGTCATTGAGAAACAGCTAGTCCCAGGGTAAGGAGAAAGTAATTGGATGGGGAAAACAGCCAGAAGAGCATGGAAGTAAGGAAAAATTTCCTCTACTTTTAAGTTGTTGAGAGAAGAACTACCATCTCAAGGAGCACCTTGCTAAAAGTAACCCCTTCCACAGATGTATTTATTTAACCATCAGGTGGTGCTATTGCTTTTTCTGTAAAATTAGTATAGACATCTCCAAGACAAAATGGAAACTAATTAAACACTGTATGATGCCTCTACTCCAATGAAGTTTCTGTCTTTCCCAAGACTCAGAAATTATGCCATGAGAGTTAAAGGGAATAGATGAGGAGCATAACCCTTGTGGAACTCCCAGTTTTCTAACTGCAGCCCTTTCTGAGCATAATTCTCTGCTGGCAACGGAGCAGGAGTAACTCAGATCTACTCCAAAAGCTGGATCTTGTAAGAGGGAGTTGTGGAGAAACACTGGAGATAGGAATAATGAGTTAGTCCAGTACTGCTTCTCACAGAAAACACAGTGCAAGAACACTGCTGTGGTAAGCTTTCAGCGGCTTCGGTCCTGGGGCAAACAACATCTGTACAATCAAAGAATGTCCTCTTCAACCCATGCTGTTGTTATTACTTCATTCTTTCATCCAACTAAGCTCTTGGGGCAGGTACCTGCTTGTGAAGATTGAGGCTATCAATTTCGGAGAGAACCCAGCCAACACTTCCGTCCCCACCACACACTAGAATCCGGAAAGTGTCAAATTTCTGGAATAAACGTAAACTATGGAGAAGGAAAAGAAAAAAGCAAGAGGGAAGAACAATCAGCTGTTACAGAAAGAAATTTTAAACAATTGAATCCAGGTAATAAACACAGCAGACTTGCTTAAAGTAGGCTCTGATTTTGCAATGAATACGGGCCACTGTCAGATTACAGATGAATAAAAATTATTATAAATAAAGAATTATAAATACAGCTAAGCAATTTACAATGGCTATTCACTACAGAAATACGTCCCAGACACACTCCTCTCCTAAAGCAGGGCACTTTTGTCTGAACAGAAGAGGAAACAAGCATGTGATAGCTGATTATCCATTGAATTAATTCCTTTTTGGAGATTTAGTGTGTTCAGCCTAACAGTAATTATTTGTCACTGTTTGGAGTGCTCTGATGTCACTGCCTTTGCACTCAAGGCCAGACCAGTTAAATCAAAGCTTGAGAGTGGGAACTTTATGCAGTCATTCAGTAAGCAGACAACTGTAAGAGGATGTAAGCCTCATAAGCTTCAGTCCTTCTTCTGGGAAAGCAACATAAATCAATGCTCTGATGCCTTGTCTGTCCTGCAAGCAGGGAAACAACTCAGCAGCAAGACAAGTGTGAATTTCTCTATTCACCCCTTCTGGAATACTAAAGGCCTCTTCTTAAGCTGTTTGAAACAGTGCTTCTTGCTGAACATCTTCCAGAACTACTGCCTGCTTTTATTTTTGTTTCGTACATATTTACTTTTTTATTATTACCTAAACAGTATTTCCTGTAGCACATGAAAATCCTTGTTTCTTCAAGCATTGTTGACACACAAAAAATGGCTATCAGAAACGACAACATCTTACAGTACAGTTTCACTGGTACCAGCTGAAAATATTTAAATTATCAAGAAACAGCCTTCACCCTGTACTGTAATTTCCTTTTTAAGAAAGCATATAAAAGCAGCTGTTTTAGAAGTGTGTACCACAGCTTGAGAAAGTTATTGATTCCCTCCCTCCCCTTCTGTCCTGCTTAAAAGCAAAATTCCTCTCTACAGTCAGTCCAACTGGGGAGGGGAAGAAGAAAATTATTTAAAAGTTTTCTGTAAATTATTTATCAGCCAAACGCATCCCGTGGACAGCACGCTGCAGTTTTAAAGGCCAGTGTTTTGCAATGCACTATGGCAAGAAACCACAGTAGTTCTCAGGAGAGCAGAACCTAATGGTCACTCATCCAAGAGTGGACACTCTCAGATTTAGCACTCTGCATCTACAGGTCTTAGTCATGGACTTTGAGTCACATTTAGAAAAATGTGAAGGAAATTCACCTTGCATTGGCTGTTATAAATTGTAAGAAGCACCCATTCATGACAAAAGTTACTGAAATACAATGCAGCAGAGAAACATTTGGAAGGGGGCAGACTAGAGACCAAACTTTTTTTTTTTTTTTAAACAGAGTTGCAGAAATACACTAAAGGAATTTATTCCACAGCACTCACTTTTTTTTTTTTTAATCCATAGATATTCTAGTCTAATCTGGTAAACAAGCCTGAAATGTCACCTAGATCTTAGGGCACAACCAACTTTACCAAAAGCACTCATAAAAGATGTCTTCCCAATCTCACCACAGAATCATTAAAGGATGGAAGTTTCACATACTTCCCAGGTAAGTTATTTCTGGATAAATCTTATTTTGACAATATTCATTTGCTATCTATGACATTTGTCTGTTCACCCAATTTAACTGAAGTTAACTCTCATTAAAATTACATCAGGATGCCTGTTATAAGTCTGTTTGCTGACAAGTGTTCTTCTGGATTCAAGCTTTCCATTCTTGGTCTTCTTCCAGGGGAGTGTTTCTGGAATCCCCCCCCAAAGCCCTCAAGCTGTCCTGCTGTTACTGATGAACGGAAATAATAACCTTTTTCAACAACATTTTTGGGTTTAGCTAATCAATAACACTAAACACAGAGAAGGCAAAGCCCCTCCAAACTTGCTGTATGTTCACTCTTCTCTGAGGAATAGGTTCCTTGTTATATTTGAGGACAAGCTTATAATCACTCGTACTTTTCTGGTATTAACAAGAATGTGTGCTTCCATAGAGTATCTGCTTACCCAAGGTGAGGTCCTCCATTCATGAGGTCAAAGACCTGGGCTGGATTCAGTAGCTGTTTGAATCTTCGTAGAAATTTTACGCCTTGGTTGTCTCCACTTTTTGAGTTGACAAAGACCAACAAAGGGCTTGTGCAAGAAGGGGGACAAGTAGCTTTCCAGAAACCTGTTGGGGAAGAGGGAAGGGTGAGGGAGGAAAAGCCAAGAGATGTGAAGCTGCTCGTGGAGATGGAGGAAGAAAAAAACCCAACACCCCACACCGCAGCACAGCTATGAAGAAGCTAATACTTTCCTTGTGCTTATAGCACTCACTGGGTAAACACCAAATGTGCACAGCCCTGAATCCAGCAAGAACCACTCCTCGTGCTGCCAAACGTCACACTTATCTCCTAGCAGCATGCCAAAACTTTCCGCTTCCCCAACCTTCCCAAACTGCTTCTGCAATATAGTTGTTCTCAACAAATTTTAACAGCTGCAGCTCAGCAAATACTGATGTTACAGGGTAATAAACTGAATGCAAAGGCAAACACAGTTCACTGCCATACTTCAGCAATGTCTTCCAGTTTGGAATTTCAGCCACACCAAAAGCAGAATTTTCAGTTGAATGAGTCTGGCATTAATAGTGTTAGCTGAAGGGACTGTGACTGAAAGGAAGAGAAAGGAGGCACTACTTACTAGCCATACTTACCATCTGAATCAATGCTGTTAAGAGCAGTAGGAGGAATGACAGATACTTTGCACAGCCCAAGAGGGCACTTATTTGGCAACAACTCTTTACATGCTGTGTGTACCTGAAAACACCACCAAAAAAAAAAAATAAATAAATTAAAAAAAAATCATTCAGACCCTTTTGGGCACTGTGGTATAACTCATAAGAGTAAGAAAGGAAGAGGGGGCACATCCAAGGAAGTGTCAATCAATAAAGTTATTTTAAGAATGATCTAATCAGAGTCTTCTATTAATTCTCCTCTTTCCATCAGTATGTACTTTTTTTGCCAGTTACATTTATAAGACTAGCACTTTGAGCGCTGAGAGGACCAGATAACAGATTCTGTGGCTTTAAGAGCCTTCAGGTATTCTGCTTTCAAAATCCTAGCCTCAGTTGAGAGATCAAAAGTAGCAACAAAAAAAAGGCTGGGAATTCAAGAAAACAAGAAAGCAAAAAACAAAGCAGGAAGACATGAAGGACATTAAGAGGTAACAGAAGAAGGGATTAATAAAGCCACCCAAAAAAGGAAATACAAAGTAGAGTAGGGCACTTCAGTCATTTCAGATACACAAAGACTGCAAGATAGAGGGTTTGCTTGGGGTTTGAGCCCCCATCCCCCACATTATAAACACATATTTTGTGACACTTCTCTTATTAATATTATAGACAACTGGAAACATAGCCAGATCTGCATCACTGCAGTGGTTAGGCAAGAGAAACCTATTGCAATGGGAAACGAAATTGCTTTTATTAGAATGGCTTAGTGTATCTTATCATCCTTTTTTGTTGTACCATATCTAGTATAATTAGATTCTTCTATGAAAGCTCACTATTGAAAGAAAATGAGCTTGTAGAGAAGCCAGATACTTATTTCAGGTCTTACTTCTATGCATCACAGTGATACTTTTCAGCACAAACTTAAATTTCTATCTCTTGCAAGCTGTTTATCATCTGGAGAAAGAGCAATAAAGTCCTTAATGGCAAATACTGACAGCATGGTTAGAGATTTCATTTTACGTAAATGTCATTAAAAGAACACACCAAAGAGCTGATGAAAGACTATCCTTCTACTGAAACGATCATGTCTATTCAACTCACCATGGCTTTGCACCAAAGGCAGCGCCAGTCTTGCAAACGTAGGACACTGCCACAGGTTTTATCACACACAGTGCATTTGGCACTCACAGGCAGGTTTCCTTCCAACCACTGATGTGGCATTGAGATCTGCAAATGGTATAGAGGGAGAGAAGCAATATGAATTTTCCAGAGTGCAACTCAAGGGTACAGGACACACTGTGGCACTGAGGCATACAGAGAGGCAAGTCTTTACATGCACTGTTTAAGGACAGCAATGGCAATTTCTAGAAAACACCTGAGGACCTGTTTTGGCATTTTACATCACACTGAAGCACAAAGAGACCAGGTGACTCGCCCCAGGCTACTCAGGAAACACTGACTTGCATTAGACACCCCATATGCTAAGGTACTGTTCCAACCACTCATTTACCTTTCTTTTGCCAAAACTCAGACCAGGTTCCCCATGCCTCCAATTATTTAACCTCAGCTGCCCCAGTCCATAGCAGAAGTCTCTTCCTGTTACGGAGTCCTCACGACCCTGGTTGGACTTTTCACACAGAATCTCATGCTCTGACAGTAAAGGCTTTTCCCACATCACTAACACACAAAGGCAGAATCTGCTATTGGTATAGTGAAGAAAGCTGTAGAGCACATGCCAGTGCTCTCACATCAAGATAAGGCTAGAAGAGTTAAGACCAATGCCTACCCCATCTTCATCCTCAATGATATCCTTCCCGATAGAGGCCAGAGTTGTCCACTTGCAATTATTGGTTGCCCGCACAGCACACCGCTTGTGGGCTTTAAACTTGCACACTAGAGAGGAAGAGAAGAATATATTAATCCTGCCTCAGAATGTGTAATGTGGCAGTCTGTGCAAAAGCTTTCCCAAGTGACCATATTTGGCTCCAGAAGAAAGCATGGGCACACACTATCCTTGTTAGCGCTGCCAAAACTATCAGCTCTAAGCGTACTGATGAGCTAGCCATTAATTCCTGACTTGTGACTTTTGCCAGTTGCTTGTACAAAGCTTAGTTATCACCTTGTTAAATTTGACATGATTTACATAGTCATACACTCCTGCACCCTTTTACACAGTGTGGGTGTAACCTCATTCACGCTAGAAGTATGAGCTGTGTGCAGCCAGGCATGTCTGCTATGTCAAAGCTGAAAAAGAATAACCTCCTGGCATTCGAGCACTTCACCAGGATGTTCTTCAGAAGCATGACTTTAATAAGGGATGGCAGTATTTAGGTATATGGGGAAAAAAATAATCAGCTATATTACTATCAGGTCCAACACTAAAACCAGCACGAAAACATTATCACATCTATTATACTTTAACAAAATGCCAAGATCCTGATCTTGACTTCTGCAGGATAATTCTCTGTGAAGCCAAAAGCATTCAGCAGCAACAGGTTTCAGCATCAGGTCCCAAAAAGACCTCCAGTCTCATACACAGCCTGTAGCTCTCTCAAGTTTATTATGCAGCACTTTTTCGACATCTTTTTGCAGACTGTTAACAACATTCCTCTTAAATTATCTCTGGAACATAGCATTGAGCTATAAAGATGGCACTCCCAAAACAGGAGACAAGACAGCATGCTTACCTTCACATGAGAGCCCATGTGACGTGACTCCAGATAATGCCTCCCGACACACATTGCAGTACGTTGGCCGAGCATGTGAGCAGGCGTACCAGTTATGCATCCCTGAGAAATGGTCCATGCTGTACTGGGTAGACTAATAAAATAAATGTATTACAGCAAAGTCTAAAGTAGAGCAACAAGACTTTTTTCCTTAACACAAAGACTTGCGCATAGCAGTCAGGAAAGGCAGAAACAGAGCACTTTTACTGGGGAAGAGTAGGTCACGTGCAGTTTATACACACTAGCTGTAACTCAAGAAGGTCTTTAAGCCAGAAGTGACCACTTGAAGAAGCAGCCACACCTTCATTCCTGCTCCTGTCCTACCTCCCATCCTTGTCTCACTACAAGCACGTGTAGGGAAATGAAGGGGAGAATTTATCTGCTGGAGAGCTGATCCTTCCCTTCCCCATTTTTTTTTTTTGGATTAAGTTTTCAGCAAGATCAGTTCCCCATACTGGTTTATTGCGTAGCAGTGGAATGCTTGTGCCAGCATAAGGGAGGAGACAACAGGTAGACAAGCATCAGAGTGGGGAAAACACAAGACAGCTTCTTTTGGTGCAGTGCTGGTCTACCTACAGCCCCAGAAAGCAAACAGATGCACTGATGCAGGCAGAATACCAAGCAGGCACGGCGTCAATTAGGACAGGAAGGATAACTGAAGAGTGAAAAGACAATGGAGGAGACCTGTGTTTCATAATCTACCCATACTCTGAGAAGTGCTCTCAAAGTTACCAAGGGAGAGTATACAAAGCCACAAGCATTCTTTGGAGAATCACTTCAGTGTATTTGGGATACTTTTTACTGAAGGCCTAACACTATACCCATTATAGTAATAAAACCGACTTCTATTAACTTCACTGGGAGCTGACTCCAATCTCAAAACAAGCTGTTATTTAGGAGATGAGGCACAGAGCGCAAAGGAACACCTTCTCCTATTACCTCAAAATGTTCACGGTTTTGTACAGTCTTCAGTGCTGCAATCCAATCTTCCATCTCTTTTCTGTTATCAGCACAAAGGATGAGCTTCCGACATGGAGTGATAATCTGAAGAGTGAGAGAAAATTAATAGTGTGTATCCTGGGCATGTCAAATGAGAGACATCAAGAAAACACGTTATCACTAGCGTAGTCTATTGAAGCTATTTTCAGGAGGCAATGAGCTGCACAACAGAACAGAATAAAAGTTGCACCTTTCAACTGTGTTTCTCTTCCACCGTAACATACCTTAATTCCTTCATAAACGTACAGAGCCACAGAGATTTTAGCTGTCATTCCCAACACTGAACTAAGTAAATCTCTCATACCCAAATAACAGCACAACACAAATCAAGCACAGAGCAGTAGGAGTTAATATAGTACACGTGCAGACCTTGCACAAGTTTGGTTTTTTTTTTTAAGTACTTAATGACTTTTTGAATTGGCAACAACATTAAAACATTTTGTTAACAGCATAATAGACCAGTTCCTAGCAATTAATGAATTAGATAACATACTCTGTAACATCATACTAAAAATCTGTTTGGAGTCATGACAAACATGGTGAGGGAGGAGGGAAGAAATCAAACAAAATAAGCAATCCAGAAGAGAAATCAAATAAGCAATCCAGAAGAGAAATCACTGTATTTCAAACCCTCAAGTCTCTTCAGGGCTTGTTCTATGTTTATTACACAAAAGTTATTCCAACAAACGTTCCACTAGCAGCTTGAGGTTGTGGTGAGCTTGCCTTCCTCTAAACATACTGTCCTCAGTGTGTTTCTACCCTGGGCTAATTCCCATGCATTAGTTGCCCTGTGTTAAACAAACAAGTCAGTGTTTTAACAAACCAGTAGAAGACATGCAGGGTGGCTGGAGCTCCCCTCTGCCCAGGAAGGCAGACAGGTCTCTCTGTGTATTCTACCACCAATGCGCTCTCCTTTTGTCAGATGGCGGCAGCAGAGAGAAGTAAAAGCTCCTAGCTCTTCAGAGGAGCATGTCTGCTGTCCGCAGGGCTGCCCATTCAGCTGGGGTCCAGACTTGACTACAAATCAACAACAATATTCTTCCTAAGACAAAAGTCTTTCTTCCCCACACTGTAGTTATCTTATCTTACTAACAGTCTTTTGTGCACACCTCTGTACTGATTTCCATCAAACTGTCTTCTTAAATCAGACCAACATTGAAGTGTTTGCAAGACCTGGATTTAAGAAAAGCTGCATTAAGGTTGCACGCCATTAACAAAACCCCACAAGACTCCCCTTCACGTCAACTCTAAAAACTTCCAGCAGCCTAGATTCTCCTGTGCCCCTCTACATTTTGTACATGAAAAAGAATTGTCAACACCATTTGCTTTTCCAGCAAATTGTGCCCTAACATTTGAAATAACGGATTAAAACAAACTAGGATCGTGTCAGGTTGATGAGGCCTGTGTGGCTCTTGCAAGCATGCAACCAAAATTTTGTTAATGAACACTAAAAAACCCATGCACATCACCCCAGTACATGACCCCCGTTAATTACCGTTTTCCAATCTGTTTCTCACTTCTCTCATCATCACTCATGAAACAGATTAAAAATAAAAACCTCTGAAGTTGAACATCAAACTTTTAGCTGGTGCCTCAATGCATTCACTAAGAAATGTGTATGTAATGTCAACAAAAAGATACACCTGTAAATTTCTGCTTTAAGCTCTTCAATTTTCAAAATACATTTCTTTTCATCGGATAGATTGCAGCATTCATCTGCAATAACACTAACTTTATGCAGAGGCATAACCAATACCTAGAAAAGTGTGCTACAGGCACATGAAGTACGCAATGAATGGAGCTAAATACCTTTCTAAAGCAAGGACTGGCCATTCGTATTAGAAACAGTTTTGGCATGGAACATTCTATCTCGGACAAAATGACCAGATCTGTATCAATTGTAAGCAAACAGAAATAAATATTTACAATTTTCTAAAAATAAAACTTTGAAGAACTTCCCTGACTTTTCCTTTAAACAATTCCAGCTCTGATAAATTTTATTCCCAAAGAAAGTAATCACAGGAATCTTTCTTTTTCCTTGGAAAAGTGGGTGGTTAACTGTATTTTCATCAAAAACTCTGCTATGTAAGAATCACTACCCTAGAGAAACCTTTTACAGAGCATGAAACACTACTGCAAAAATCAGCGTGAAGTTCGAGAAGAACGAGCAGCATCTCTGAAGTCCTGCTAAGAGGAAGCAGCTTTTTCCCTGGAAGTAAAACCAAGTTCAAGTAATTTGTTCAGGGGCACAGGGCCCCATTTTTTTCTGGCAGCAAAGCCAAAACCATCTATAATTGCATATGTACAATGGTACCCTATGTAAAGTCCAAACATCCTAGGACAAAGCATCCAAGGACCTTTCATCACTTTAAAACCGCCAGTTCGTTCAACAAGCCACTGGCACACTCTTGGGCAGTGGGGAAAAATAATTTAAAGCAGTAGGTAAAATTAACTTCTTATCATCACAATCCCATTTCAGAACACTCCTATTCAGTGCTCTTTTCCTATTTTTCTCTCTTTTTTTTTGAGGAAAAAAAAAAAAAAAAAAAGGCAAATGCAAAGTACATAGTATCATTTTTAAATCACCCCGGAAGACATGAAATCTAAAAATTGGCATAAAATACAGAAATGCAGACACTCCTTTGATAAGAATTAATTTCTGAGGCTACTGACTTCCTGGATCACTGGAGAGACTGTCCAATATAGAAAATTACAAATTCCTTCTTAAGTCAACTACTGCGTCATCTTAAAAATCCCCACATTCAGTGTTGGACAACCTTCTGTTCAAAGAACAAAGTTAAAGTTTATAAGACAAGAGGACAAATAAAGAGACCCAAGAAGATTTTCATACTTGAATCATCCAGACAAAGAATCACAGAATTAAAATAAACGGTCTATTGTGCAACTACAAAACTGCAAATAAAATGTAACTTTTTGCAAGATAAATCTATGAAAAACATTCCCCATTAGTTGTGAAACAACATTTGCATTGGGATTTAGTGCTATCATCAGAGATGGGAAATAAAAGAACACAGTCTCAAACCTCACTCCTATTCTAAGGAGGAAAAGTTGGGACAATTCACGCTTCACTGTGAAGGACAGCTAAGATTTTAATGTAGCTAGTGTAAAAATGCTTTGGGGAAATTAAGAAACAATACAAACCCGTTTTTTTGATTAACATGGAGTGGTGTTACAGGTAAACATTTTAATGAGGATAATTAAGAATCCAGAAACACGTTAATAGGGACACTTCCTTCACAGAGTGTATCAACAGTTCTCGCCTTTCATACAGCCTCACGCAGACAACAGCCAACACTGGGTACCTTGTGAACGTAAGACACTCCTGTTTTCCCTGCACTGCAGGCAGCCACTGGTCTCTTACCTGCACAGGCTGGTGTGCAACAGGCATGCCACTACACTGGTCCTGAATAAGGGCAGAACATGAGAAACATGCTCTCACTCACACGGAAAGAAAAACACTCATCCTACCAATTTTACCTCCTTCTACATGAGCCAGTAATTTCAACTCCAGACATCCACCTGTTGAAGGATACTAACAGAGAAAGAAAGGCTACTACATATGCTGCGCTCTCTAGACGAGACCGATGATCAGTCTAACATCTCTCACCAAAAAAAAAAAACCAAAAACCCCAAAACCCCACAAACAAACAAAAACATTCTTGTCATCTCCAAAAGAAGCCACAGCGATCTTCCCCCTGAAAAGCTATCCTTTCCTATCCAGGGAGCCTCGGGTGTTTGTTCTTAGCTACAGCTGTGATGAGCCGATGCTCTGGAACATGAGGCTTGGTGGTTATCCCTGTTGGCAAACATGCCTAGAAATAAGCATGGTCCAGCTATTTTTTATGTTCCGGCTACAGCTTTTGACTAACATCCTGGAACAGTATATTCCACAGGATGACGACGCACTAGGTGAAGTAGCATTTCCTTTTATTTGTTCTAAATTTACAAAGCAGTAATGTCATCCAGTGACCTCTTGTTCTCATATAAGCGGAGAACACAAAAACAATGATCTGATTGCTTTTGAGTTAAGATGGGGGCTGCCTTGCTAGGAGTTAAAAAAAACATAATAAAAAGATTTATTTGAAATCTCATACATTTTTGGCCTGTTCGGGGATTGCCAGAACTCTGACTGTTCCTGCCCTGAAACAGCTCAGAATTTTATCTAGATATGAACAATTATGTAAATTAAAAGTGCTTGTTCTTCCTAAAAAGGGAATATTAAAAACTAACATACTTTTTTGATCCTAAATGCTATTGAACTTTTGGGTGTGGTTCTTCAGATTTCATTTCCTAGTAGGAATTGGATGCCCAGATACCCATGTGCCCAGAGCTCACCACATAGTGACTTTATTGAGACCTAACACTGACCAGCAAAACAGCTCAACAACAGTTGTGGGGGAAAAAAAAAGCTGCCAATCCCTCTAATCAATCCTGAAGAGCCATAAGGATGGACGGGAACGGCAGGAAGGCTTAAAGACATTTCAAATCAGGACACAGCTTAATTTACAAACTTGTCACTGTGTATAAAACCCCAGAAATTTCTTTTGCAGGAATTATGGTGACAATCAACTACCCACCAGGTCACCCCTTTGCAGACAGTTATGTGCCCTCCATGCAGATGAGCCATCTCAAGTCTATTAGAGAAACTCAGTTTTCGGGCTTGCTCACTCTAAATCTAAAAAAAAATCTAAATCTGAAAAAAGCCATGCCTTCCTTGGCTGTCTTGTGCAAATACGGATGCTCCCCTGACACTTCTCCAAAAGTTAGCTTCATCTCCTCTGTCTCTTCCTCATACAGCACATGCCCTCTTACCAGCTGTTAACCCCCACCCCCCATGTTGACCCACACTCCCCTGTCCAAAACCAACACCAGTTTACTGACATTTCAGATCAGGCCAGCTGGCAAACAACAGAGCTAACCAAAGAAAATTTCTCATTTCACATTCTAAAAATGGACTGGATGTCCCTGGATGTCCTTCCCCAATGAACAGCTGTGAATAATTGGATTAGAAAGGCAGTCCAAAAAAGACTCCCTATATTAGACCAAATTTTAAATAGAAACCTGCTATACTTCACCCTTTGGCGTTTTGCTGTACTGAGCAACCTTCCTCCACCCAACAGCTGAAGCATAAACTTCATTCTCTGGTCTTGCTGCCATCAAAGATGACTTTATCATCTCTGCTCACTTCCTCTTTCAGCATTTTTGCTGTGAAGTTTCTGGGCAGCCAGAAAAAGTGACAGTCTGGCCAAACATGCATTGGGACTTTTTCTTATCAGAGTAGATCTGGTGAGCTCAGTGACCACAAAAGATGGCAAAACAAGTTAACATCACACTGGCCCAATCACAGAGCTGGCTGAAGAAATGCTGCAGGGAGAGACGGGGTGGGGAGGACATACAACTTTGCTAAATATAGTTTTTCTGATGTGATACATTTCTCAGAATGGCCAAAAGCGTGGGTAGGAGAACACCTGCTCATTCTGACTGCTTCCTTTTATTCACATCCTGTTCAAATACAGTCTTACGTTCAAAGGCACTAGCCATAAGGCCCCCAAAGAGATCCTGGATTATTCCAAACATTTCATGACTTGGGTACAGGGACAACAGGAGTTTCTGGAGCTCAAAAGACCTAGGAACTGCAACTAGAAAAAACTAAAATAGCTGCAAGAACGGTGCTGGTGCAGGCAAAAACTTCAGCTTGATCACATATGGCAAAGGCAGGGAAAACGTCCACCATCTCTGTAGCTAACTGTTTTGTCTGCTTTTGTATATTGGAGTAAGCTCTTGTATCCCATGAACTCAAAAACTCAGGAAGGAAAATTGGGTGAGATTATAACAAGGACCCAGCCATTTTATCCACTTCAGCTCCTGTTCCAGCAACAGCAGTGGTTAAATGAACACTGGTATATGTTAAAACACATCACCTGTGTTCATCAACAAGATTCACAAACCAGCGAAGTCACTATATGTTTCAAACACCATTGCCAAACTCACAGAAGGCAAAATGGAACCAGTCCTTCACACTTAAAATCTTAAAAGCCTGTCTCATTGATGTTAGCTTCTGAAACAACCTGGAGCTGAGCATCAGGCCACCAAAGCCTTAGACAGCAAGTCAGCATGATTTTAGTAGATCTCTATAGTTTGGAAGAGTATCAACACTTAAGACTCATGGGGGACCGAGGCTTGCTCTCCTCCACAGACAACATCCCTCTTCCGATTTGCAGTTCAGCTTTGACCCAGTTTTGCCAACAAATTCAGCCCCATTAACTCATGCAGAGGTCAGTTAGAGCTCTCTAGAATTGCACTGATCCTCTTTCCTGAAAACCTGGACGCTACCCTGAAGGGGAAAGGAAAAAAGAAGCTTTTTATATGACACTGGAGGAATGCACCAGTTTTATATTTATTATTATAGCGCAAGACCTTTATTTCCTGCTAAAATGACCATCTTCCACCTATGGAAACTCTCATTTCCACCAAATAAAACAAGTCATTAATGTTCTTATAGTTGTGCCAAATTCTGCTTTTTTTTTTTTTTTTTTTTAAATAGCAATAACAGGATTTTCCTCAAAGCCCTAAGTGCCCAAACCTCTGCTTGCACTATACTGGGTATTTTATCCCCAACTTCCACGTGGGTGTTTTACCTTAATTCTCAATCTGTAAAATCCAGGACAGCTCATTTCCATAGGAGAATGGGTAAAGCACACGGTGTGGCCTCTTTAGGACCATTTTTACACTATTAGGTTCATTCATCTTGCAATACATACCTCATCTGCCAGGGGGTTGCACATTACAAGCACATCTTCTCTGAGCACTGTCATTGGCACTTACCACCGCTACGCTGTGCCCACAGATCAAGCTCAACTCATGCTGACCCTCCATCTGTGCTTTCTCCCAGTTCCTATCTTCCCCGATGCTGCAGCGGGAAAGCAGACCAGACAAGAGCGTTGCCTGGGAAAATTATCATCTCTCATACCAGGGTCACATTCCTACATGCTTCTGGAAACTCTGTTCCTAAACAAGGCACATTCCTGTTCTTGGCAACTGGTAAGAGGAGGACAGACAAGGAGAGGATTTTAGGACTTTTGCAACCACTTAACAGATGTCAAAACCTAGAGTATGCAAGAAGGTCTTCGTCACTGTAGCAGTTAAGAAAAGCAGACAATCCTGGTAATTAGTGCGTATCAATCACTAGAGATCTACGTGGACAGAGCAGCACCAAATGGGAACTGACAGGGCTGCCATGCCAAGTGCCAGAGCATCTTAGCACAGCTCCATTATCCACCCACCTTCCACTTCATGCGGCAGATGATGCACACATGCATCCTTTCTTCATCTGTTTTCCAAAGGACGCAGTCCTGCCAGGAAAAGCGTTCCCAAACAGAACTACCCTGTTCAGAAAGGGCAGCACATTTGGGAAGGTAAAGGATACTTCAGAGAAACCTTCCTACTCACTCAAACAGAAGCAAAACCGTGAAGAGCAGAGGGGCAGGTCAACGTTCCCCAGTGGTAGAGCTGCTGTCTCAGGGGGCTCATACACATCAAGGCTAGCAGCTAATAAATCACAGGACTGAGCAATAGAAGACCTTGTCCACGGTAGGAAAATGATCTGTTACTGACAGCTTATTGTTAGTAACAGCTCCTCACAGCCCCCTAACCTCAACTGTGTTGAAAAGAGGCTGGTAGCTAGCACAGAAGGAAATGTATAGCTTTCAAAAGCTTGATGAACCCAGTAGCTTTCCATACTGGGTCACCAGGCAAAGACAAGTCCTGTTTCACACACCACAACAGTGAAAGCATCACAAGCACCACAAGTAGGGAGACCTCATTTCTGCAAACAGTATTAGCAAGCCTCTCCCTGCCTGTCAAAATGACCAGAGTAAAGATGTGCATAAAAAGAAGTCTCTTCCTTCTAGAACAACTCCCATGTAAAACTAAACCTGTCATGTTCTCAAATGACCTCCTGTTTACCACAGGTTGTTCTGCCTTTGTGTCCTCACCTGGAAGGGGGAGAAGACACTGGAACCTGCAGTCTTGCTCAGGAAGGTAGATAAAACACCAACATGGCACGAAGGTTACAAAGAGCAAAGAGATTATCAAACAAAAGCTCCTAGTGTTCAGGCACAAGGGCAATAACAGACACTATTTTCAAAGCAGTAAACTTCCCTCTAGGGAAACAAAAGCTCTTCACAAACCGTCGCCTTTGCTTCCCAGCTCTCTATCTATCCTGTCTCACAGTAAAATTCACAAAGCTCAGTCTGACCTCTTTCTCTTACAGTAGCTTCATCTTTCTCAAAAACCTAGCATATTTTGGGATCATTCCGTAACGTACAGCAGCAATCGCCAGATCTCTCCACCCACAGCAACTTCTTCCAGACTCTCTAACTCTTCTTCCATGTTTATCCTCTCTTCGATAGTTTTTCTCCAGATTTTTCCTTCTTTTATGCGAGCAGACTAATGACCAGCTTCTGCCCGAGTCTCGATTAAGAGTCCTAAAAATCCTTGACATGAAAGGATTTTAAATGACTGTTTTCACTGACTAACAGTGACTCAGAATGGTCTGTTTACCAAAGGGCCTTTTCTGAAGCAGAAAAAACTGCACTGAAGTCTGGATTACAAACTACTAAAATAGCAAAGTATTTTGAAACTGACAGGAAATGGGGACCAAACTGCACTTAATGAAGGGAGGGGGGAAAAACAGCAGAGCGATTCTGGACATGGCGATTCATGGCTCTACTCATATTTTCACTTGCTTATAAAGGAAATTCTGACAGCTGCCAATATAAACAGAGTAACAGCACTAGCAGAGAGTGTACAATCCCTGAAGGTGTACACACATGGGTGTGGAAGAGACAGCAACCCCCAGCAAAGCCTGACTTTCCAATGTGCACTCTAATTTTGTCCAATTTAAAGAAGAGAGTTTAAAAAGGAGGGAAGAACCATCCCTTTCACGAGTCCCTCTTTTCTAATCTTTCCCTTCTCCAAACCTTAACAAGGCAATCCATGACTGAGTACAAAGGAGCAAGGTGAGGAACCAGGACACTCAGTGACTCTCCTGTGTAACTATGTCCCCAGGTTAGTAAGTCTTTTCGCCCAATTCTGAGAGCTGATGTCTTCCCTCTGGGTCCCTCGCCCCCGTGCTGAGGAAGCAGGGGCGGAAGATCCCCTCCCTCGCTGGGAAGCCCAGTGACTCCCTGCATTGTACGTTCAAGCCCATCTTTTCCAAAGGGCTGAGGCCACACAGGGCAGTTTGGGGAATCCGTGCAAGTGTCAAACCACGCAGATTTCTCTGATCTTTATCAGCCCAAGCTTGAAGACCAAGCCTGACCTTCTGCAAACAGCTTGTAACCGAAGTTCTTATATTCCTTCTCCTCATAAGTCACATGCTCTTTCTCAAAGCTTGTATTTCAAACCAGCACAAATAACCTCTGATCTGGGTTCCTCTTGTTTCAACAGTGCCTTACAGGCACAAAGCTCCTGCGGTAGACACGAGCAGCAGGCTTTCTGCCTGACACGTAGCTTCAGCAGCTCTATCCACTCTTTCAAAACCAACCTCTTCAGAGAAGACTTCACTGCCTTCACTGCCAAAAAGGATATATTTTTACTTAAAAGCACTAGTACAAATAAATCAACTTGACACAAAGTTACAGAAGAGGCAAAGGCACTTTCACTTCATTGTGAAACAAATTTGCAGACATCAACAACATACTCTCCCCATCAGGAAGCACCCTCAGCACTTTTTTACCTTTTGTTGAAGTTCAAGCACTTTGCCCTGCGATTTTAGGAAAGGTTAATTATTCCAAAATGAAGATTCATGCTATTTCTCCACAGCGTCAACAAGCCCTGGGACAATACAGCAAAAATACACAGTCTGAATGAGATCAGACAAGTCACAAAATTTCACAAGGCAGAAACTCACTTCTTTGCTGCTGAATAAAGTCAGCACTAAGTAACAAGGCTGTAATAACAAAAAACTGTAGCACACCTCAGGCTTCCGTACAGCTGAAGAATAACATCCATGCTGCTTCTCAGAGATGACAGCATGCTCTCATTCAGTAGCACCAGCAATTCTGGGTTCCTCAACCTACCACAACCATTGTCACCTCCAGACATGCAAGTGCTCTGAGAGAGGTAGTACTCTAATCTCAATACTTCCTCTCTCCTATGACCTTGGTCAGGGTGAATCATCAGTTAATAAACAGTATTTCTTAACTGATGGGTGCAGCATTTCAGCATTACAGCACTGCAGGCACATTTCCCTTTACCCCGATCCTGGAGAACTTATCTACACAAATCCACACAGGAGAGAACACCTGAACAGTAAGAGCTTGTAGCAAACTTATTCCAAAGAACTTGAGCTCCTGATGATCTGTCATGCTGGCACAGGTGTCATGTTTCTCAATGCTCAGTCCAAAAAACTCGGACTCCTGCTCTTACCTTTCACGTTCAATCTTCCTCTAAACTAGTGTCCAGAGCAGCCTACTCCCTCAGAAAAAAACCTAAACAGATTGCTTGACATGCGATTAATAGGATTAGTCTCCTCTGTGGTCAGTCTCTCTGAACTATGTTCCACTTGCCACAAGCTGATTAGCTGCCTGCTTAAGGAGGAGCTGGGATAAGCTTCCTTCTGACGGCAGTGAAGTGGAGAGGCAGGCGCTGAATGTAATAATATGCTGTTTCCTGTCTGTGGCTGAGCTGAGAGGTATTTCCCAACAGAAAAGGGTTTACAGGAGCTCAGGAGTTCAAGCTCCACCTCTTCCAGCGAAGGGCCTTTAACTAGGGAGGAGGGGTCAACAGCATGGCTCCTGGTACTCAACAACTTGCTCTGACCAAGCTTCACTTCCACTAAAGCATCAGAAAGAAGAAATCAGACTACACGCATCTCTCTCCACAGAGAAGCTTTCTCCTGTGGGACGTCAAAGCTCTGAATAAGATGGGATGAGAAGTGAATGTTGTAATTCACGTCATGTGAATGAGGGTGAAAGTCCACACCACCGCACCACCATTTGCTAGCAATACCTGGAAAACATTTACAAAAGTGCCACGTAAGAATCATATTGAAATACGAAGTATGTAAATGGAAGGATCTCATGTCCTTCCCAGGCCCTCTCCTGTTGATGACACGTGTTTTTTTATTAGTATTAAAGAACACGTATTTTAGATTTCCCCACCCCCACCCCCCTTTAGCTTTATACAAATCCTGCACAAGGCAGGAAAGGGTCAATGAACCGGTAAGGACTCACTCCATCAGCTGTGCCACTTACACTGAAGGCAGTAGGCTTAATTCAGTTGGCACCTTCTAGAAAAGAGCAGATCTTCACCAACACACCAACCAGAGGAGTAAGAATTTGTTCACCACAGAAACAGGCCTAAGGAGATGACCCAAAGTCCTTTCAAAGACTCTTGAGGGGATAGCTGTGGTGGCAAAGTGTTGGCCCAAGCAACAGACAATAGAGCAATTGGTGCCCCCTCCCCCCAGCCCTATGGGCTTCACAGGGGAGAATGGGCATGCTGGATGGTTCAGGTCCATGACACAGGTAAAGCACCCATTTTGAGATAAATATCTCCAAAACCCAGGCTTCCTGGCATGATCTAGAGAAAAAAAGCTATTCTAGGTTCAAAATACAGAACTCATCCTCATCATGTATTTTTTTTAATGCTCCTAAAGCAACTGCAGGCTAATGCACTAGGCAGGCACATCAACAAATCAAGTTACTGTAAAATTGAACACTGCACTGTCCAAGAAAAAACTGTTCGTGGAAACAGCTGAAGTCTCACTGGGAAGACCCAGTGTGCCCAGTGTGATCCCACATCATCTGCTTCTCAGAAATCACCAGAGGTTTTGAGGGTACGGCTGGGAAAGCTCTGCTCAGAAGTCAGGGTCAGGCTTTGACCTCACCCATCCAATGCTGCTGATCTCTACTTCATAAGGAGTACAAATGTAGGCACACACTAATGGCAAGAATCCAGGCTAAAAGTTGACCGCTCTCTCTGAAATAAACAGGTCTGAAGTACCAAGACAACCTGGTTATCACAGAGTTTGTACCACAGCAGATCCTCTCTAAGACCTTGTGAAAGACAGCAGCCCTAGGAAAATCCACTGGTGAGAAATCTATACACCAGGTACTAAGGGACCATACGTGGAAAGAAACAGTCACTTCCAGCCCAGACATCCCAAAAGAATTTACCTTGTAGACAGATGACTTATAAGGACAAAGATGGCAGAGATGTGAGAGAACCAGCAAATATTACATCTACCGTCCTCCTGAGAAGAGGCCTGGTATGGGTCTGCTATACGATTTGTTCCCAGAGGCTTCCTGCTAAATAACTCTGCAGCCACACTGCCCGACCTAAAGGAACAATAGCTAAACATAAAGCTTTTCCTTACACCTCTCAGGGGATGGAGCTGTACAACAACTTAAGCTCAAAGATGCCCCTAGTGACATGCTCCCAGCCCATTCTATAGTCACATATCCATTAACTCTGGGTAGCAGTCGTGAAAACTGTCCCTGTGGCAAACAGGATATACACTTACTGAAGAAATCTATGCAAGATCAACTAAGTAAGCAACAGTGGAACCTGTATTACACACTCTTCAGAGGAAGAGGTCTGCATCTTAATACTCACTTTTCTTGCTCTCCTGCCTGCTGACAGCAAACAAATCAGCTGTCAGACTTATGTCGTATGTAAAAGGTTTACTGGCAGCTGTATTTTTTAACCTTATTCCTCTGTTCATACAACATAACCTTTGTTGGCACCGTGCTCTGGTTTTCTCTCATGGTGCTGCCTCCCCATGCTCCTCGCTGCCCTTTCACCAGTTTCTCCTCTGACTGGTCACCCCTTACTACCTCTTTGCTTTGGATCCACATTGCTCCTCTAAGGGGTTTATCTACTGTTTTTGTTTCCTGCCTCCTTTGTTAGTACCTCAGGAGTGTCTTTCACACAGCCTGACTTGCAGAATCTATACATTAAGCAGTACAGATGCCAGGACAGAGGATGAGTTTCCTCAGAAAGAAACCACTCTTTTGTAAATCCAAAACTACCGGTCTCCAGTGAAGAAAACACAGAAACAAAAAGAAAACCAGAACATCTAGGACTCCAGAATAACTGTCTCTGCTATACAACACCAGAAGTCCGATGTTTTCCATTTAGGATAAAAACTCAACAGTGAGTCACACTTACCTGAAACAGGGAAAAAAAAACCCAAAAAACCAAAAAAAAAAACCCCATCAAAGAACTCTGAATTTTAGAAAGGAACCGAGTTCAGGATATACAGGGGGGAAGCAGAGGGCTCTCAAATAAAACCAAGAGAAAATTGCAAGACTGTAAGGAATCCAAAGCACTGACGGCCGTGACGCTGCAGACCAAACAGCAGCAAGACTAGGCAACCTTCTGATTTTGTAAGTATTTTTATTGCTCAGGGTAAACTACAGTCAACCCCCTCTGTAAGCCAGGTCAGAAGGAGTAGATATAGAAATTAAGAGGAGAAATGTTTTGCCTTGAAGTTTACCTGAGCCCCATGATACAGTGATCAGCTAGAGATGGTGCAAACCGTATTTGCTACACAAGTGTCAAAGTAATCCTATACTTTTTACCCTCTAGGGAAGGCAGGGACTTCCATAGTCACGGAAGTAACTCTTCACTGTTGGACTCAGATGGGGCAATCTGAGAGAACAAACACACTATTTCCTCCTGTCCCTGCCCATAGTGTCCCTGATGGAGATCAGATCTCTTCCAACTATAATAAGCAAAACAGCAACAGTACATTTGCTTACCTGAAAAATCAGTCTTTATTTACATATGGGAAAACTGGAGCAAGACCCAAGAAAAAGTGCTTTATTAACAGGTAAATAACTTCACATTCTTGAAAATGCATCCCCTACTGAAATCACTGTAGAATCCTTCTCTCTGTGCACACACACCAACACCTGATATCAATATTTACTATCAGACCCAGATGTGCCTCCTACTTGTCCAATTATGGACACAGAAAGTGTTTTCAAACTTTGAGGAAGTGTTGGCGTTTCATATGGACATAGGGTGGGTGCCATAGCTGCTTTGCACAGTGTTATGGGTTCGTGTGGCACGGGTTTGTTTGGGGTTTCTTTGGTAGCGGGGGAGGGGGCCGCAGGGGTGGCTCCTGTGAGAAGCTGCTGGAAGCTCCCCTGGCTCCAAGTCAGACCCACCTCTGGCCCAGGCCGACCCCGTCAGTGACGGTGGCAGCGCCTCTGGGAGTTAAGAAGGGGAACCGGCAGTGGGGAGTGGGATTGGAATGTGAGAGGAACCCCTGTGCAGATACCGAGGTCAGTGAAGAAGGAGGGGGAGGAGGGGCGCCTGAGGAGGCTGATGGCCCTGCAGCCTGTGGGGAGACGGCAGGCTGTCCCCCTGCAGCCCAGGGAGGGGAGCGGGGGAGCGGAGGTCCCCCAAGATGGCCGTGACTCCATGGGAAAGCCCGCGCTGGAGCAGTGTGTGACTGGAGAGCAGCCCGCGGAAAGGACCCGCACCAGGGAAGTTTGGGAAGAACTGAAGCCCACAGAGAGAACCTGCGCCAGGGAATTTTGTGAGGAACTGCAGCCCACGGAAAGGACCCACGTTAGAGAAGTTGGTGCAGGACTGTCTCCCGAGTAAGGGGTCCTCCCCCTGAGGAGGAAGGAGCAGCCGGGGGGAGGAGGGAGAGAGAACCAGGAGTGGAGTTGAGCCAGGAAGGAGGGAGGGGTGGAGGGGAAGGTGTTCTCAGGTTGGGTTTCCCTTCCCAATATCCTTGTTTTTGATTTGATTTGTAGTAAATTAAATTGATTTTGTTTCTTCCCCAAGTTGAGCCTGTCTTTTGCCCGTGACCATAAGTGGGGAGTGATCCCTCCCAGTCCTTGTCTCGACCCACGAGCCTGCCTTTGGATTTTCTCCTCATCCCAGCGTGGCCAGGGGAGGGGGTGGGGAGTGAACGAGCGGTTGTGTGGTGCTTTGTTACCGGCTGGGCTGAAACCACGACACACAGGTACTGCAAAGCAAAAAGCTACAGCTACGTAACAGAAACATCCTTTGCTAGATGTTTAAAGCAGTGGGTCACTACTGCTGCTGCGCAAGGCACACTCCTCAGAGTCTTGGTCACCACCCTACCGGATCAGCTTCCTCCATCTGGATTGCTTTGCCCTTCACCTTGCCTTAGACCAACACTGCCTCCTTTCTCCACACCCTCCTCTCTCCTCCCTTTGGAGCCCTTCAGAGGCTGCATGGAGGTCAGTGTGAGCTTTGGAGCTGGCTAACAGCAACACTGCTTGACACTTGCCCTGCATGGCTGCTAACGGCTTTTTTTGCACACCAGGCATTTGCCCCGAAATGGAGCTTGCAGAACACCTGCGCCTCAGAAATACAATCCTTTTTTCTCCCAGTTACTAAGCCCGGAGAAAATGAAGCATCGATACCACCACATTTCCAGATTCCAAATATTTAGCATGTATCCCACATCTAACAAGTATCCTAAACCAATTCCACAGTTATTTCCATGCAACTTCTTTTTGTCTCTCCTTTTGCTTTGCCATGATATATCGTGTGAATATATAAACACACATACAGCCACATACAAATAAAAGTCAGAGGAAGAAGTTTACATATTTTAAGGCCTGAAGGGAAAACTAAATTCCTTTAGCAAGATCTCCAGCATAAACACCAACATCACCCCTAACTTCCTCAGCAGAACAATTTTTTCTGTCCCACTGTGTAATTGGATCCAATCAAACCCTCCCAGCTTATAGGTAAGAAAATCCCTGAATGTAAAGTTTTAGCACTATACATAGTAACCCAAGTTTTTTCCCATGTGCATGGAGATGAGTTATGATGTTGTAAGGAAAAATAACTGCAGGATTTTTTTTTTTTTTTTTTTTGTGAAAGAGGCTGTGAAGATTGTTCAGATGTTTTTACACTCTGCAAAAGAGAAGAGATGTGGGGGAAGAATGGAAAATAATGCAAAAAATCCTACCGTGAAGCTGTTGTTGACATTCTTAGTGCTGGATTCTGCCACACTGGCATCTGTCAGATCCACCTCATCAAAAATAATGGACTGGAAAGAAAAAATTCAAACCCCCCATGAATTATTGAATCCAGTGTATAAGCAGCAGACCCAAAGGGACATGCCTGTATGTCTTGCCTAGCACACTCCATCACTGCCTTTTGTGATCTGAAGGAAAGGCCCAGCATCAACAACACGAAGGACTCAAAAGTCTAGTTCCATATACTGGTGCTCACAGTTGCCTGTCTTCAGCCAGTGAACACGATGACTTTAGTCTTATAAAGGAATTATTTTAAAAAAAATAATTGTAGGCTTTGTTCTTATGAAAGGAGACAGATTTCCTTCTAGTTGACTATCAACATACTAAACCAGATGCATGGCAGCTTTGATTTGATAAATTCTGGCCTTGCTTGTCTCCGCCACTTCCTCTTTTCATTCATATTTTCTCCCTTCTTTTTCAGCTTCTATTGATTCAGAGCCCATTCCCTAATAAAACGTACCAAGGGGGAAAAAACATAGAAAAATCAGTATCACAGGCCCACATGATGCTTTACTTAAAAAAACAAGGATTTCCAAGTGTGAGGCAAAACACAGGGATCTTCTAGCAGCTACAAAACCTGAAGACAGGGGCTTACAGAGCACATGTTCTTTTCTCTACTGAGGGCTGCCTTCTCACAGACACGCATCTGCCTCCAAAGCTCCACCACTGACTTTCTTCCCTTGGGCTCATACATATTGTCAAGACCTTACCTTAGCAGTTTTTGCATAGTAGAGCGTTCGTCCTCGCAGCTTAAAATACCGTCTCTTCCAGCGCTGGAAGGAGCTGGTCTGTTTCATCAGCATCCCCTCTTTTATGATAGTCTACAAAACAAGGAGAGGAGAGGGGTGAAGCATACATTTTACTTAACAGGCATCTTTTATGCTCTCCCACTATATACCCGTACCAAAAAAGAGTGGAGTTTGAGATCAATGATCTTAGTGCCCTCTGCTGGAAGTGCTTAACAAACTCATTCAACATAAGCGACCAAACTTAAGGAGATTAAACCGTCACAATCCATAATCCACACCGGGGTGCGGTTTTACCCTTGTCTCCAGTGCCATCACGATACCAAAAAAAGATTACTAACTTATGACTGAACGAGCATTTCAAAGTCTCTAACAGTGACTTGGGAAGCATAACAGTTAAACTCACTGAGGTCAGATTTCAGTCGTGGGTAATTGTGCCTTTCATTTAATTGGTATTTGATTACAAGCACATACACACCACAGTATATCTGTCCCTATCTCCAGTTTTGCCTTGTGAAACTACCAGCATCTACCTGGCACAGAGCTGGCAAGCTGCAGGCCCATAGGGTGAAGAGTGAAACTAGAGTGAGGAAGGAGCTATATCCAACTTCAGCATTTGGTGTTCAGATAGTCTTGGCCCTGCCTCAGTACTCTCTGGCTGGCTGCCATTTCCCAGGGCTGGAGTGCCAAAACTGACTACGCACACTGCCCTTTTTTTTTTTTTTTCTGTAACTGCTTTATAACTAGATTGACATACCAGCATACACAGTCCCATATGCTCACTCACATACTATGCATACATAGTGTATGTATTTAATCCACATGCACTTCATTCTACTTCGTCAAATACATTTGATTCCTTCAGCGAGGACAGATTTTGAATACCAACAGCTACATGAAAATAATCTCAAAAACTGCAGCTTAGAAAGACAAAAGGCAGAAAAGTCAGAGCTGAGGCTTCAGCCCCGAATGGCTGATTGAAAGTATTGCCTAGGAACTGCAAATGGTGCTGCTATGTCATGCCTCAGTACCACGAGAAACCTACTTCTCTCCCCAAGAAACAGCCCCCAGGAACCCACTTCTTGCCCACAGAGCCCAATGTGATAAACACACAGCTAAAACACAGGAAACAAATGGTCCAACAATCTTGTAAGACAGGTTATTCTGTATCTTGATGCCAGGAAAATGACACAGCTTTAACATACCAGAGGTCTCAGTGTAACTCAGGTTTGTAACAGAGTCAAGTCACCGATGAGTACCAATTAATTCACAAACACAGTGTTAAATGTACGCTGCCAGGCTACTGCAGAGCACAAAATAAATACTCTTACTGATCCACAGGGTTTAGTTCATTTTACAAATCCTTTCCAGGGCACTAAACTTGCTTATAAATGCTATATATATATTTCTAATGTGGGTCTTTCCTTTTTGAAACAGCTGCAGATTTTAATACTTTCCACACACACTGGCCCTTGCCAAGCTCAAAGTTTCCTCAAAAAGCACTTGGAAAAAAATGCTGACTATAAGAAGAAACATCCGTCTGACAATACATGCTTCTCTCTTGCTAGACTGAGCCATCCTCAAACTGGCCTGAGAGATCATAGGGCCTGGACCACCACAGTGATGCCTCTACTCACAAATCAGCTGGGAAAGAGCGGGCTCCCGCACACCCCCAGATCTGAAAGAGCTGCCAGCCATAGAAGCCACTATATACCTTCCTCCACTGCATCGGGAAAGATAAAAGGGCAAAAGCTCCCTTATCTCCTCCAAAAGAAACATCATCTACCTTGCAGCCTGGGACCTGGTCGACCCCGAGGCTAGCAAACTCCAAACCTCACCATTTCCCCGTGTTCTGTTTCACAAAGCCACCTGCACACTGGCACAAATACCTGTCAGTGCTCAGGCAAACACCAACTCAGCGTGCCTGGTTCAACCAGGAATCGCCAAACTCCACGGTATTCCAGCAGAATGAAAAGAAATAATGAAAATGCATGATTGAAGACTAAGTTTGTATCAAAAAATGGCCATCTCCCACATCAGCGCTCCACAACTCTTAAGTGGTCACTGAAAGACATCTTGGCACCCGTTTTCCACAAGTCACAGCAGGGACACAGCAGTAGGAATACACTCTAAGAAGCCCTAATGCATCTGGGATTGCCTATAGGGTCCAGAAGTTAAACACACTATAGTGATACCAGAAACAAGATCTTTAACTTAAGAGCCGGTACCAGGAAAAGAATCTGAAACTCAGCCATGACCTTAATCTGAAGCTTCAGTATAAGAGAAAATGGAGTTCAATGACCAACCCAACAGCATCGCTTGCTGGAACGACCCTGAAAGCAAGGCCAGAGTGGAAGACACTCATCTGGAACCAGGGAAGGTGCATTCAGGCTCCTACTCTGCCACAGACTTTTTACGAGATCCCAATAAAGCAATTTTCACTCTGCGTGTCTCCATCTCTCATCTGCCAAGTGAAACAAACAACACTGCCCAACTCTGCGGAGTCCTACTAGGAA
>VYZV01010996.1:232241-245194 GCA_013401275.1 Pandion haliaetus | reverse complement strand
ACCTGATGAGTTACTTTAACATCCAGCACCTAAGTATCAAAGAGAAATATAAAGCAACAGCATCTAAATAATCATGCTAAAGAAATCGCACATTTCTGCAGTTCACTTTCTACAGTGAAGAAAATGGGAAAGTGGCAAGACATTTTCCAGATTCAAGACAGAAACATGGAGTGATCTTTTGCATTCCTTGGACAAAACCACACGTAATTAAAAAATAAGACAGAAAAAGTAGCTACTGAACTCTGCAAACCCCTGAACCGAATTCAGAGAGGCATTAAAAATCCTGCGGAAGACTCCCAGGATGCAAAGCCCAAAGATATCAAGGCAGCCAGGAGTCTGATCAAAAAATAGCAACTTGCAGGAGAAGACTTCAGAGTTCTGTTGCTACACTTATTCACAGATATCCTTAAACTGGGGTCAGCCAGAGCCCCGCACTCCCCACGCTTGGTCAGCCACACTCTGGCCACTCAAGCTCTTGCCCAGCCCACCAGAACAGTATCTCACAGCAAAACGCTTCTGCCTTCCCTCAGCTCCCGCCTGCCACGCTCAGCTCCTGAGTGCCACACGTCAGGCGGCTCCCGAGTGCCACACGTCAGGCGGCTCCCGAGTGCCACACGTCAGGCGGCTCCCCTCACCTTGGCAGAGCTCACTCACCTCTGCACTAGACGTGCATTCCTCCATTCCTCTTTTAAACAGAACTCTTTTTTTTTTTTTTTTTAACCAAAAGACAACAATCCCAGAGGTCACCTTGTCCCTCCCTACGAAGCAGTTTATGTCATTTGCCAGCCTCTCTCTATAGAAAACCTCACAGCTACACAACTCAGACATGAAAGGCCAGTGAGAAGCGAGCTCTCGCATGCACACACTGCTCAGAGAAAACAAGCCTCTGGTTCAGAGCTGCCCATCTCTGCACGAGAGCAGCTGTTCTATTTATAGGCCCACAGCTCAGTAAAGAGTTTGGTGGGTTTGGGCGGAAAGGGCTGGAGATAAGATCAAGATGACTTTATAAAATGATTCAGACATCGCTGCCTTTCTCCTCCTCTATTTTAATTTTACAGCTAAAGGACTTGCTACTTGCAGAGGAATGCAGCTGCAGAAAATTAACTGAGGAAAGGACCTGACAGCAAAGTGACATCAAATGAAATACAAGGGGGTAGCTGAACAGTTATTTCTGCTCACCAGCCTCTCTGTAGCTTTTTTTAATTGAACATCCACGCTGATCAGATTACTAGGCATGTAATTCATCAAGACAAAAGTGAAATTACTTCTCCCATAACAAAAGAGTTAAATCTATTTTTCGTGTCATATATTGGAACCTATGGGAAAAGCTACTGGCTTGAAACATCATAAGGTTTGATTACATGCATCCTATCAAGGATAAATATAAAAATTGTTTGTGATGGAACTATCCAGACTGCTTTCTATCCAGCTGAGTTTCTCTCCAGTGTGCTGTCCTGTGGCATGGCACTCCGTGGGCAGACCACACTGTGAAAAAAACTAAGTATCTTCTTGGATCAAGCCTGAAATGATGTGCTAATAGTTTCAACAGTGACCCCCTTTTATCATATTACAAGACAGTGTAAAAAACGTTACTGAACAAACTGACAATTTAAAGCAATACTGCATATAAGCAGAGAGTCTTAACTGTCTCTGCAAAGAACACAATTAGACAGCTGGAAGGCAGGGCCTAGGCAATTTCTAGCATTTCACTATTGATCCTTGGCCTTGAAGAAAAGCGACTTCCGCAGAAAAAAAAATCAGTTTGTGGTGAGCAATACACAATCCTTGCCCCAACTCATCCCCTTTTAAAACTTGACATTTAGGAAGAGAAATAGTATGTTCTCAAATTTCTCCCATCAAAACGGGTGCAGGCTTTAGGCCTAATCCTGAGCTGATTAAAGTTTTGCCACTGACCTCAATGAGAATGGTTTCAAACAACTCAGAGGACTTTAATTAAGGACTTAAGACAGGGAGAGCCTTGTGCTTCACTGCTTCCTGCTCACGCAGTCCCACCTCATAAGAAGCCAAACGATTAACAGTAGCCATCCACAAAACCAGCGCGACATAGTTGTATTTTTTGCAGCATTACTTCTCTGAGGTGTCTCTGTATCCAGTAACCCACATCAGGAGATCAGAGAGCCAGCCTACACAGATGAAATGCTTTCTATACTGATAACGTGAACAATTCTAGTAAAAAGTTAAGAACAATCATGTCAGATTTCAGCTCTTTCAAACTGCATCCCTTGTTCTGCACATAGTACTGCTCACTATGTGAAACATGGGAGTAGCCCATCCTTTCCTGAAGCGTAAGCCTCTTGCCCCATTTGGAAGCAGGGCCCTTGATATAACCAATTTCCTAATCTGGAAAACAAGAAAGACCCTATTAGCCAGACTGAAGGCAACTATCAACCATACCCAGCTGTCAGGCTGGCAAGTGTCCTTTGGCACAGGGAGTCTCCAAACTGTGTTCGATATAGACAGAGGAAGAACAATGCAACCTGTTTTACAGCTGAGATCATGACATATTCTTAGGGGCAGTTATTCAGTGCAGCATATCTGAAACAAGAATTTTGCTCCACTGACGTTCCTTTCCAATACAGAAAAAGAAGTGTGTACAAGGTAAAAGCAAAATCATTCAAAACTATCTGAACAGCAACTAAAGAATCCCAAATACCAAAGCCCTCAGCATCTGGATTTCTCTGTTTTCCATGTGTCTTCAGAATGTAAAAACTTAAGGGCGCAGACTGTTTTTATTTGTATGTACTATAAAACTTTGAGCAGGGTGCTGATGCCAAGCAACAAGTAACTGACTACAGCAAGCACCAAATGCACAGAGGAGGAGAGAGAAGAAGAAAACAAAATGAAAAAACATATGTGGAACTGACAGGCTATCTTTATACATGCTTACTAAGGAATTTTACAGGCAGATGATCCCCAGGGACCAAGCAACCTTATCTAGTCACTGACTTCAGGTAAGCTGTGGCAAAAAAGATGGGAGTAGATCTGCAGTCACTTAAACATGGCAAGATAGTCTTGCCAGGCTAGGCCAGGCACAAATCTGGAGCGCTACACCTTGTTGTGGGTAAAACAGTTTTAGCAGCTGGTTCCGTAACAGCTCTCTGTGGTCATAAATACAGAGCTAATAATTATTTAAAAATCAAATGAAATATAGTAAATCCAACAAAAACTACAGGAATAAATCTAACCAACCCCATAGAATAAGACATGAAAGGTCAAAAGGCTAGGGGTTAACAAGCTAATCCGAGAGCAACATCCTTCCACTAGACAGTGGTCACACCCTGGAAATTAACTCCAGGAAACTTCGAGGGGGGAAATCTGGATCAGTAAAGCAATTCTAAGTATGGGACACACAGAGAGCTATACAGATCTATAGGGGAGCACAAGGAATTTACAGCTTGTGTAGTCCTGTTGGGGAATTCTACATTAAATGCACTTGGCTCTTGCCAAAGTGAAAACTGCATTAAGATTTCTTCCACTGGTATCAAAAGGACAAGACGTTATGTGAACTCACTGCAACAAAAGGACTCCAGAAGAGGAGAAAAAGAAAAGAAAATCAGGTCAGCCGCAAGAATTGAATGTTAAAATAGAAGCTAGGGCTGCGAGTCAATGATCCAGCAACAGAAGCCGAGGTGTCCACTGATGAAGGAGGTACTGCCTAGGTTTTTAGTGTACATAGTTTAATACCATTTTGTTTTAATAACCTATGCTTTGTAAACTGGGAAGCACCCATATCAGGTTATAGCACAGATCTCTATGCAATCACATGGGAAAGCCTGCAAAATCTCCCCTAACAACTATCCTCCCAATCCTCCCTCTTTTCTAACCTCCAGCTCTGCTGGATTAGCTGGACTCTGCATACCCAGTGAGAGACTAGGGGCGAGCTTGGCCGAGAGCTCTCCATACAGCCTCTCTGCAACTACTAGGACAAGCAGAATTCAGAGCAGCATGCAGTGATCCATCGACAGCGTAGCTGAGACGTCACTAAACAGGAAATGCAAGCTTATTCTCTGGATCAGCAGTAAAAAACAGGAGTTTGTATCAAATAAAATACTGAAATGGCTTGAGTTAAAACCTGCCTTGGGACAGATAAACAAATGCTCAAACACTTCATTCTTCATTAGTTAATGCTGCAGCCTCTAAACAAAGAACAGGTCTTTGAACCAGCTTCTTTTCAATACCATTTTCAGCTGCTACTACTATGAATGATTCTCTTCTAAAAGGGACGAGCACTCACAGACCTAAAGGGAACAAATTAACAAAGAAAAACAATTTGAAAGCATGCAGAAAGGTTGCATGTATATGGGAAAGGAAACACAACATACCAACATATCATCACACAGCTCCCTGGTAAAATGAGCTCAGTTAGAGAGCTCCAAGCGAAGTACTTAAAATAGATGAATACTCTGGTTAGCTACTTAGAGGAGAGAATGAAAAACACACCAGTACACTCTGACTCAGGATGAGTTAGGAGCTGGACAACTCCTGGCACGCTAACCACTTAAGCCCTCAGTATGCTTTCCATAGGCTCCAGGCATCCTTCCCAAACACATTTATCACAAGAGGGGAACCGAGCGCGAAGCTCAAGTCATCCCAGTAAACTATATAGCAAAACTGGAAGATAAGGGCTCAAAACCATCACAGAGATAACCAAAGCCAAAAAAGCAACAGTTTAAAAGCTACCTGAAAACTTTGGAATGGAATAAAATTTTAAAGGGTACTAATTAAAGGTGAACTTTATACATTTAAGGACAAACGTGAAAAAATATGCTGTTATTTTTTCTACCATCTTACATTACATATACACAACTAGATCCCTTCCTTTGAGCATTTTCCCCATACACAAAAAAAGGCAAAATGTGTTACCTGCTGTGAAACCTTCAGCTCTGAGACCTGCCTGTCACACAGCTACGCACCAGCTGTGTTAGATACAGAATCCCCTGTATTAACTCAGAAGCACATGGCTCTGCTGCTGAAATGCAGCAATATAACCTCATTTTGAATCACAGCGTTGTACGCAGAACCCTCTAATGCTGCAGCCTGTACCACTAGAACTTAAGTAACTCTTATTCATTCAGAGACAGACAAGTTATGACCAAAAAACAAGGCTGCCCATCTAAGCCCACCCATCCACATCACCAGCAGGCAGAAAAAGCCAAGCACTTACCATAGCGGCATGTCAGGGCCATTTGATACGAGATTATCAGGCTGGGAAGGCACTATCAGTGCTATTACAAGAATAGCAAATATAAGTGAAAGCACATCCAAAATACAGCTGTGGATCTTATCCTCACAATCATAACCACCCTATCCTTCCCATATTGCTAAATGTCATGGAGATCTTGGCCAAGTAGGAAGGAAAAGCCAGCAGAAAGTACTGGTACAAGAACTTCAGGACATGGGAAAGTGAAAGTTATACCTTGAGGAAGAAAACTGAATCCTTTACCCTTGTGTCGAGGAGGCTGAGAGAACGACAGCTTCCTCCCACTGTGTCTGGATTCCCATCAACTCTGCTACTGAATTCTGCAAGCAGCCTTATTTGGTAGTGGCTGGTAGATGTAGGGCCAAATCCTGATCCTTTCACTCTAACTGGTATTCCAATGGGATTACACTGTTGAGAGCAGAAAACAGCTTTTGGCCTTTGGCCATTTAATTAATAGTTAAGGTATCTCAGAATTTATTTTTATCTCATCTGTAACAATTGTCATTATCAGATTTTCCCTATTTATGTATTAAACAACCTATGCTTTTAAGGTTTTTTTTCTCATCCATTTAACGTAGTTTTTAAAGGATACTCCAAAGTTTTTAATTTGTTTTTCCATTTTCCCTGTTTTAACGTCCTGCAAATACCTTTGACCATGCCAAGACATCTTGATCAGCACCAGCAACAACAAGGAAGATTAGCGCAGCCCTGAGCACACCGTTTTGTTAACTTTCAGCTAAACAGAACAGAAAGGGCTGGTGTAAGTTCACAGAATACTGATTTTTAATAAAACCTCAGCAATAGATCTACACATTTGAAAATAATGCTCTGACCTGCCTCGGCAGAGAGCAGTTTGAAAAGCAGACAACACGCCCTCCCTATTTTATCAGCCACACTTCGGCCTTTCAAGAACCAGCAAAGGCAGCCGTCCCACGGGTCAAGACACTACCCCAGAGCTTGCAACACCTGCCGCAGTTCCCAGCTCCCCTGGGGATGCCCGATGTGATTTTGTGCATCTGTTACAAGATGTGTCTCAACCCCCCATATGGGAAACTGAGGTGGTATCGCCCCCCACCCCACCCCCCCGCTAGTATACTACATGGCTAAATTTATTAAAACTTGCAAGACTCAAATCCAATGTGCTTGATGCAAACATTATATAATCAAGACGGTGTTTCCTTTTTCAAAAAAAGCAAACCACAACATCAGAATAGGCATCAGATCTAAAACTTTCCAACTTAGCAATGAGACTGTGAGGAAATAAAAAGGCTTCCTCTAAACCCAAATGAAGTAATCACTTAATCAATTACCTAACTCAGCAGTGGTAATCTTTTAGCCAGGCAAGCCACCTTTTTCCTCTCTGGATGAAAAGAAGGCAGCAGGCTTTGGACCTCCTCCTCTGTGTAACTGCTTTCCTGTCCACGTGTAGCCCAGGGACTGCAGACAGTAAACACCGTACGCTGTGGAAGCACCGGACTGCTTCTGCAGAGGTGCAGCTCTACTGAACTGGGCATGCACAATAAGCTCACTGCTTTCCAGAGTGCTTTATATAAAGCGTGCGAGAAGGGGCCACGAAAGATGGCAGCTGATGTGGATCACTGCTGCTGCCTCAGCTATTTGTCTGCCTGAAGCTAAACAGTCTCTGGATAATTGTCCTGCAGGGCTGCAGAACCAAACAGAAGCATCTTCTTTCTTTAAGAGACACTTACATAAATTCTTAGTGAAACAAGAGGCAATAACCACTTAGTGGGGAAAAAGCAGGGAACAAATGGTTTAAGTGGAGAGGTAATAAAAATTCCTTTAAATAATGGTTTGTGCATTTGAAACCTTGAAAAAACATATTCCAAGAGGATGGTGCTTTCCAATTGGACAGTATTTTGCCCTGAAATTTCTGATGCTGCTGTGACACTATCTAGTGTAAACTTTAAGCTTTCAAGGAAATCGGGAATACAAAAGCCTTTCTTTATCTCCCTTCTGCTTTCTGGTAAGTATGCAGGTATATCTGCATTTTAGAAAGAATCACATCGGATTTGTAATTAAAGAAGGCAAAGTTATGCAGTGTCTTACATGGTATACCGGTTTTTCTAATCACGCAATCTGGAGATCGACATTTTACAGTTTTCATTTATAATCCAGTACTCCTCCAAAGTAAAATACCAATGATTTTTTTGTAATAACAGGTTTTGGGCAGGGGGAAATACTCTAAATATCTGACTCCTTTTTATTTAAAAAAAGAAAAAAAACCCTTTAATACCCATTTTATTTTGCCTCTAATTTTATTTGCGAGAACAATTACTAGCCTGGCAATGTACTTCTTAGCAATCTGGTCTAAGTAAATCTATGTTCTCAAAACATGCAAAAGTTTAGTGCATGTTTAGCTCCTGGAACCTGAACTATAGTTAGAAGGAATGAGAAAAGCTACAAGTGTGTGTGGTTTTGTGCTTTGGGTTTTTTTTTGTTGGGGTTTTTTTTGGTTGTTTTTTTTTTTTTTTTTAAAAAAAAAAGGAAGTAACAGCTGTTGCTTTCACATAGCATCCAAAACTCTCCAGCAGCGAGGCAAACTTACAGTACACCAGTGGTAACACACTGCTGGGAGGCTTCCCAAATTTTGTCAGAACAGATGAGCCTGAGGAGCACGCAAAACATAACGTAGATTGAGTTAAGGGATGGAAACATTCTTACAGCCATGTACCGTGGCCTAAAATCCTACCTTTTCCCTTGGTGCTCAGAGAAGGAACTAGGCTGTTTGTGGTGTTAATCCAAGAAAATTCATGGCCTTAAACCTGTGCTCAAGACTTTTGGTTTGGATTCAATCACAAGAACTTCTCTTTTGCAACAATCACCTCTCTTTTAAGTGAAGAGTTCCCAGTTTCTACCTGGACTAAAGCATGAGCCACTAAATTTATGACATGTGAAGCTCCTAAAATGTCCTCTTTCAGACACCCTGTTGGAAGACAGCATAACAAAAACAGATAGACATTTTTATATGTTTTATGGGAAGATGCCACAGACAGAATGTGAATTAAGCCATAAATTCCTGAAAATTCTCTCCCCATTTGTTACATATTTCTTTTACATTGCCTCTTTACTGAAGTGCATTGCTTCTTATCATAATACTTCTTTCAATACTCGTCTCAAACGAATAAACTGCTCGGTTTCCTCATGCTAGTCTCAGAAAACCTTAAAACATTTGCCCTTCAGAAATAAAATAACACTTCTTTACCTATAAAAAGGACATTTTATCTATTAGGCAATACAAGAAGAATCAAAATGAGCTTTCTTCAGTTGCTCACGCTGCCTACCATATGTTTGAGAATTCATTTTAGTCTGCTCTGGAAACTTGCACGAAAACAAGGAGAAACATTTTGTTTCCTCCTGCTTTTTCTTGCTTGTATGCTTCAGGCTGGCTCCCAGACCTCAAAAGCTACTAATCAGAAAGAGAATCACAACCTCCCATAGTGCGAAAGTTATCTATACCACGGACTGCTACACACAGCACAGAAATCGGAAACTCACTAGTTCAGATACTCACCAAAGTCTGTCCACTGCAGCATAAAGCTTGATACGAGTTAATTTATCCTGCTTTTCACAGTATAAATTAACTTGACACCTCTCTGCTACTGGGGCTAGACAGCTTCCCAATAGCGCAGAAAGTTTGGAGCTGCTCACTCTGTTTGTAACTCTGTTGAAATACATACTGCAAACTTGTCTTAAAAAGTTCAAGGCAATGATAAATGGTCATAAAAGCTAAAATACTACAGAGAAAATGCTCATAAAAGTAAACAGAAGTTAGACTGAATTAGTCTAAACAAGAAGTCCCCCTGATGCCACCCAAGGACGTTGCTGAAGTCCTGTCTAGTAAACAAACTGAGATCTCAACATACCAAAGCCAGCACGCTGGAAATCACACCTAACTGATGAATGAAATGAGGAGATGGCCTATTCATCCACTCTCCTGCTTTCTGAGGTTTATACTGTGACGCTTGCAATGAAAGGTCAAGTGCAAAGGAAGAAGCGTGCTTTACTGCCAGAGCCCATAAAAGGCACAGTGCTCTACCATTTCATGCCATCATCTACCAGGACCACTTTTCATATTACTGTGTCTTCATCCCTGCCAGGTGACAACCGAGATGATATTGCCACTTCAGCTGAAGCCAGCTGAGTCTTCAACACTGCTCAGAAGGTGGGAGCGAGGCTCCTGCTGTTGCCTCTCCTCACACACATCATCCTTCTCTTATTTTATTTCATCACTTTCCTAATTCCCATCCAATCAAAAATACTTTATCTTAGTTGACCAACAATTTCTCTAGCTGCACCAATGCCAGCCTGAGACCAGGAGAAGGGCTAAAAGCATTGTACTATGAGGCTAATGCTGGTACAAGTCCAACAGGTCTCAAAATGGCTGATAAAGCACTCTAGGCAGCCCCTACTTCTTTGTCAGCTGAGACAACAGTTACACTACCAGCTATACCTGATCACATGAGGTTTTCTTCTCCCCCCAGAATAATAATAATTAAGAGACTGCTAAACATACTTCTCTTATACCTTCTTCTCTTCCTCAAAAATTCTTTCTAACTAAAAACAAATAAGTACATTAAAACATAGTACTTCACTTTCCAAACACTTAGCTTTCCTCTCCTCCTTCCCCTGCCCTGTATCTTCACAAGGGACAGATTTTTCAGCTAAACATATGTTAGCTATGATTTGCCTTCAGACACTGCATGTCAAAGTCACAGTACCTATACATCCAAACAATTCTATTTGCCCCACAGTATTACCACAACAATGTGTTTCAGTAAAACACAGCTGGGCAACCTGTGGGCTCAGAAACAAGTTTATGGTCTCATAAGCAAGCAGCTTTATGTTGCAGCATTTCTTGGGAAAACAGATGACAGGACCAGGGGAAGAAAAACGTATCTTCAAAGTGTTTGTGACTGTTACAAACAAGTAAATTCTGAGGAATTCCATGGCTACAGCAGACTTTGCACTCAAGCTGTGATAACAGTAAGCTTCCATGGTGATCTAACTGTACTTACAGGCATGGTCTTGAGCTAAGTTCAGTGAAAGATGTGGTTAGAGAAGATTTATATCCTCAGGACACAGTAAATGTCTGCCTGCATCTCTTACTGTCACTCTGATGGACCTGTCCAACAGCTTCTACAGCTTACAGCAGCCTGCACTCTGTCATTCAATAGACAAATTCAGAATTAGGTCTGCCTTTACAGAGGAAGGAAGCTCCTCAAAGTCTCATCAGAACTATGCTTACTCACAAAGTTGTCTTTGCTCCTTGCCCTCAGGGCAAGGAAAAAGTATACATGCAGCAGCATGCATAAAAGATGATGACAGAATGAAAAGACATCAACAAGCAATGGAACAAATCAATCCTTGATATCATAATACCTGGACTTACTCAGAAAATTTGACACTGTTTAGTTGAAGGTCTTCTGCAGATTAACACACAGGAGGCTTAATAGCTATAGACAATAACTGTTTATAATCCTTGTTCTTAAAATGTTTATGTTCATGTAGTACAAGTGGCTGGTTTAGGCTTTCTCCAGCCATGCTGACGCAGGAAGTGATGTAAAACAGTGCAAATGATTAGGCAGGGACATTTTCTGCTATATTCAAACAAAAGTAAAATGCAATGCACCTTTTACCTTAGCATCTCTAACATCCTGCTGTAAGCAAGAGTTCCCCCTTTAGCACCGAGAAAGTCATTGTCCTTGCTCTTACCACAGACACCGCCATGGAGATATTAAAAGTCAGACTATGGCATCCCTCCTCCCTTCCCACATGGGACCTGTGCCACAAGTAGTATTAAATTACAAGATTCATCCAATCTCTAGCAAGATGAATTTCTGCTATTCAGCACCCTGTACGTGGGAAAAGATCTGAAAAGGCTTATTTCTTCACAGCAGATTAACAGACTAGATCAGGTCACCTGGTGCTACAGCACAGCTGAGATCTGCTTGCTACACTAAACATCAACCCATTTAGAGGGCTTCACCATTTCCCATTGTGGCCGAAAGAACCCTCTCACTCACACAGCCCAGACCCTCAGTGCCTTAACTCAAAGAGCGACAGTGTCAGCAGCACCTCGCAGGCAGAGGAAGCAGCCCCGCCATGTGTAATGAAACGAGCGCACAGTCGTCACGTATGACCGTACTTTGTCACAGGGGTTTTCAGAACAGGGACCAATGTAGCAAAACGATGACAAGCAGCAGAACGATGATACGTTATGTGTTTGAAAGTAGGGCAAACTAGCCAGCAAAAGATCCCTATGAATAACGCTTCAGACGCTGCATCACGCAGAGACATCTACTCTCCTTCACTATACATAGAAGATAAGCAACACTGAGCTAGCAGCATCAGCACTGAGCAAGCCTTCTACATCCATACAGCAGCAACTGTGCTTGCCCATGCTTCAGAGACAACAGGAAGGTGACAGCAGAAGAATAACTAACGTGGTATTTCTAAGCAGAAACATATCACACAACAATCCAAGAGTTATACAGGACTTTAATAGCTACAAAGAAAAATCACGCAGCTATAGTAAAAATAGTACAGAAGAGGGCAACTCCCTATGGGTGGTTCCTACCCTAAGGCCGAAGGAAATCTTCGCATCTTCTCTTACAGTAACAATACAGAGGAACTACAGCTGTAGCTGCAGTTGCAGAATACTGTTACTGCCCCTAAAAATGGCATTATTGTTCCAAAATGAGCCACAGAGGAGTAAAACCTGATTGGGCCAAAGGAATCAGGGTGGAAAGGATTGTTACCTGACCAGGGATGCAAAGCAGGGCAGAAAGAGCTGGGAACAAAGACTAATCAGCTCTAAGATCACTGTTTGATCAGTCAGGGGACTAAACACCGCTATATGGCTACAGAAAAGAAAAACAGCACAGTACAAGATGGGGAAAATGGGATGCAATCATGAAAAGGATTAAAGATGCTGAGGGAGGCACACACTGACTGTAGGGGACAACAGCAAGGGCTGTACCTTTCAGAGCACAGAGCTCTGAATATGAGACAATGACTTGTGCCATGCCCAACAGGGCCACAGGAGGGGGGTTAGCAAAGTGATAATGGGGGAGGGCACAATGTGACAGGGAAATACAGCTGGGGTGTGCAGGGGTCCTCAGGGAAGGCACAGGGAGGCAAGGAGGGAGCCCCTTGCAACTCTGATATGGGGAAAAAAGGGTAGATGCAGCTTCAGGGAGTAGGGAGGGACAGAATGTCCTTGGGGGTCAAATATCAAACAATGGGGGTCAGAACTGGAGGTCAGAAGCTCAAATCTGACTTCTATGACGCCAAGAAAATATTATAGGAGGAGAGAGTAAGGAAGGAAAGAGGTAAGACAAGGTCTTGCTGAGCCTGAGCATACTGACTGATCACTGTTAGGACAGAGAAGCTCCCTGGCAGGTCTGAACCTGGGCACTGGGAAGAAGGTGGCCTAAGCTGGGCTACTGGGGAGGTTCCTATATAGCTTCAGAGAGGCAGTTCGGGGATGGTACCCGCTGAGTGCTTGGGGGCAATTCCAGGAGCCCCTGGTGGCAATTAGGGGGTTGTTGGCAGACCCTGAAAGGCATTTAGCGGGCAGCTGTTGGCCAGCAACTGGGGAAAAATTTGTTTTGGGGATCCCTGAAGAGCACTTAGAGGTTTGCAAGTCCATGAAAAAGCTGTTGGGGGGGGACGGGGGTGTTGTTAGCAGGTCTCTGAGGGGCGGTGTGGG
>VYZV01010996.1:191919-231558 GCA_013401275.1 Pandion haliaetus | reverse complement strand
CGGCCCGCGGCCCCCCACACCACTCGTAGCGAACCGACAGGAGCCCTCCCACCCGAGCATCGTTCACACAGGCCCCAGCCGCGTCCAAGCACCCCTGTGGCTGTTTGGAGCCAGAGAAAAGGGGTTCAGCTCAGACCCCTCTGATGAGGTGAGCCCAAAAGCTTGAATCTCGGCTCCCATTCTTGTGGTTGTTTCCAGCACTCCCACTGTTCCACCGGATTGAATAAAGTTCTGTGGGTAAATCCTCCTCCCCCTAGGTAAGACCTGCTGTTCCAACCTCCTGCACAAAAAGGTACTTCACACCTGCTCCATCTCACACATCCTTTCAGTCACGCAGAGGCTGGCTGCTCCCTCAGCACCAAAGCAGGCTCCTGCTGCCAACCACTTTTTCGGTACATACACTCTTGCCTGACTCAGCCTGTCCCCACACCGTTCCTCATGGGCTCGGTTAGCATGAGGTTAACTCAGCCCCAAAGTACTTATTTCTCTAATACCCCATTAGCTGCAGCTGCGGGTCAGTACAGAGTGTTACAGCTGGGATTTCATGAAGATGTACGAGGGGAAAGCATTTGTCACCAAACCAGTCCTGTCAGCAGACAGCTAAAGCACACAGGCCACGTATTTGATAAAAGCTGTGTTCAAAAGCAGCAGTTTCAGAGATGCTATCACTACACCCCAGCACATCCCTCTCCTGGAGCTGGCAGGCTTTCTATAAATGGAGTCCTACCACATCAAAGGCACAGGGTCAGGAAATTGGATCGCTCTCCCCCAGCTGTAAATATGAGTAGCAGGCTACAGGTCTGACTTGGTGGAAGATCAACATCAGAACCAGAAGAAGAAAGATAAAAAGCAAATAGTTCTAGCTAGAGACCTCTTTTCTGCTGACAGAGGTCAGCATCTGCTGACTGAAGGGCAAAAGGAGAGAAGTCCAGCCTGGTCTGCAGGACAGGCAGCTGAAGGAGCCAGCGGAAAGACCTCACTCTCTGAGCAAATGAGCAAACGTCCAGCACAGGCTAAACAAACAGTACATGTCTGAAAGTGCTTTCCTAAGCCCAGGCAAAAGAACAGATTTGATAACCATTTCAACTCCTCCCCATTGCACAGCAGAGTGCACTGTGATTTTGTTACACAGCTCACAGAAATCACCGCAGATGAATTTGAGAGGAAAGACACACAGGGGCAGAGTGCCTCACAAGGTTGACATACAGGAATGAAAAAAAAAAAGAAAAAAAAAAAGAATCAGGCCTTTAAGTTTGCTAGTCCCATACTTACAGGTCCAGCAGCCAGGAACACTGAAGGAAACACCTCTGTGGAGGAAGCTGCACTTTGAAGCAAGACTAGAAGATTGTCACACGCTGTCCCCCTCCTCCTCTTAGCATCTTTAAAGGATTTCCTGAATACCAGCTCTCCAAGACCAGCATGTTCACTACCAGCAACGTTTTCAACCTTACTGTATCAGTGTGCTCTTCTTGAGCCATCAAAAAATTAGTAGTAAAAATACCAGGGCAATCATTAGAAAAGCCTTCCCAGAAATCCAGGTGCAAATGCCTAACCCTCCCCCAAACCCAAAGTTGAAGTCACACAGAAATTATACTGACCATGAACACCTGAAAACAGCCACGGGGTTTCTTTAGCAGCAAAGCACACAATGCTTAGAAAGAGCAGAGCAAACATACTGCCTCTTGCAATTTTGTCTAAGGTGAGACAGCTGCGACTAATGGAGCCAAACACAAACAGGTGGTATTAGGCAAGAGCACTGATGGAACTGTGAAATCAGCTGTGGTCTTAATTCACTGCTTTCAGCGTCTTAAGATCAGTTTAAAGAAGCAAAACAGGAGAAGGTTTTACTTTTAACCCAACCTATTTATAAGTGTTAGAGGCCACATATAAAGCTGTTTGGTTAAAGCCTATGGACCATCTGTAAAAGTAGGGCTTGTAACGGTGATGGTGTCAATGAGAAAAAATAAACAAGCAAGCAAGCCTCTGCTCAAAAAATGATGCCTGTATATAGAACGATTCTGCAGAAATGCCAGAGCACAGCCCACGCTTTTCTCCAAAGCAGGCTGCTTTGGCTTGTTACAGTTATCAATAGTAAGCTCAGCCAGAGAGTGGGCAAGCTCAGTTTGTGCAGCCTCTGCAGTCTGAAGCAGGATGGAAGAACAACGCACTTACAGCAGCCTTTCATCAGGAGTCCCGCTCCTGCTGGCAGGAAACAGACATCTCAGAAACATCTCCCTCATTTTCTTCTGTTTAAAGCACATCGGTTTTAACTAAGATGTAAGTGGGAAGCTTTTAACTCCATTTTCCAGCGCATGGGGTGAGAAACCCAAGTCTGCATTAATAAATGTAGGCCCTGCATTCAGACTTTCCAGCAGAATGTAAACCAGAGACATTGAAAAGCAGATTTAGAGCAAAAACAAGCAAAAGAAAACACCAGTTGTTCTACATGCAAAATGTAATTAGCTGATGCAACTCACTTCAGCCAAAATATAAGTAAGATTCAGGAAAGGATTAGACATTTACATGGATAAAGAGAATATCCAGATCGACAAGAGAGGACAAAGTTTGCAGAATACAGTCTCATTTCTTAAAGCATAAACCGACCTCTGGCAGATGGATGTTGGAAAAGGCTCCTCAGGGCAGGCTGCCCCATAGTTTCCTCCTTAATTTTACCGCACCCTCTTTTGAAGCACTGTTGCATACAGAAAACTAGATTAAATATAGGATCAGTTTGGACTAGCAGTTCTCTGTTTGGGGTTGCATATAGGGAGCTTCCTTAAGGAATTCATGGACAGTGCACATTTCTCTCATCTTTAGTAACACAGTTAAGAACACGGCTAGAAAGCTAACATTGTATCTCAGCATTATAGCCACTGTGGAAGATGACTTGCAAGACATCTAATGGTACAGAAAGTGGATTTAAGCCACACGGGGACAGTGCAAGCACTGAGAACATTCACTAGATGAGTTTGGTAAAGGCTAAACACAAAAGCAACCAAAAGGAAATAAAATCAGTTTTGTACAGTCTGCTGAGAAACTTCAGTGGATCATCAAAGGCTGCAAGCTAGCCTTTCAGACTAGGACTTGGTTCACTAGCATTTCAAAGTCAGAGACTCTTTGACATCGAGTAAGTCTAGGAAAGCTGCACAAACCATCATTTAAGCTCTCATCAGTGGTGAAAGCAACCAACCTTTTTATTAGGTAGCCCTGAAAGCAGAAGTCATGCCAAGGCAGCCTTCCTGTCCTCTTCCAATAGCTCGAGCAAGCATCAGGTTTTGAGTTTACTACGTTCTTCTAGAGCCAAAACTTCTAATAAGCAATAGAGATGCATGATTTTGTGTCCACTGATCTCAGGGCTGATCCCTGGAAGACCATGCATGCATGGAGACCATGCAGTTTACTAGAAACCTAGGCCCTAGATTTCTAATTGATGCCAGACTACATAGCTTCTCTGGCAGCTTTTCTTCTAGTCACTCATCAGCTGAGGGCATATTCTTGTCTTCATCATCAAGCGTATCTTTTAGCTGTTGACGAGCAAACTCCTCAAATACCAGCTCTGCTTCGCTGAAATGGAAGAAACACAGGTCTTTCAAAATGATGTTAGCAATTTTTTTATACCAGCAGACTAAAGTCAACATATAGGAGGAAGAGGAGAAGCCCGGAGCAGACTCTGGTAATGTTTCCTTTGTCTTCCAAGGGATTTGGATCACATTCCTGCAGGCACCGTCTTCACTGGTGGTATTCTAGCTAGTATGAAAAACAGTTGATTGAGCAAGTCAGGACACAAACTGAGGCTTTCATCTGTACTGAACCATGTCCATTCCAGCTAAATATTTATCAGCTAGCTGAACAGTCTGCAGCCTGAAAGGGTCTTTGTCTAGAAATAAAATGTGAAATGTGAATTGCACCCTCATTCCTTCTGTACTAGAATAGAGGTACATGGTCAAACCTATTGAGTTCTTGAAACTCATGAGCTACAGAGCATCAGCTGACCACAAACACATCCCTCCCTCCAGCTGTGAGGCAAAACATGTTCTCTTAAACTAGTTTCACATGGTCAGTCATTGCTGTTCAACTGATAGCAGTAATTTGTCAAGCCACAGTAACTTACTTTGGCTTTAAGCTTGTACTCTGCAAACCCTGTGGATGGTTTGTACAATTTTGAGGAGTTTTCCAAGAGTCAATGCACAACTGCAGCTACAATGTGAAATATCATTAAAAGAAACTTACCCATCCTTCCCTGCAGTCATCAGCATGCAGTAAAAGAGAAAAAGAGACACACCAAGTACTTAGAACAGTGGATGCTAAAAGCAGCAAAAATTTATAAACCAACAAGACAAAGTGACAAGCAGTAGGATTTGCAGCCATACAAGGAGAATTCCAGAAAGTCTCAAAATGTGCGTACATGCACCTGATGAAGCAAAATTTGATCTCCCAAATGGAAAAGCACTCTAGCAACATTGCCCAAGACATCAGAAGGGCTGAGAAACAAAGACAGATTTTCCCATTTATGCTTGCTAGCGGTCACAGCTGTGAGACACATCTGTGCACACACTTCTACTCAAAGATGACAGTGCTTGCATGGCATGATGTTAGTCTTAATTGGTCTGTCACTGTAATGTAAGTAGTCAGCTGATGAGAAGACAATGTTCTTGTTCAATAAACATGAAGGTATTAAAATAAAACGGGGTCAGAATACAGAAAGGCCTACATGGTCTCATTAGATAGTTTATGCACTTGAGGCAATACTCCTGATTTCATCCTCGCATAAATATAATCCTGATACCTTTGGCACTTTTGTACCTTTAATGGGATCTTTGCTAACCACACCGTAACAAATCCTTCTTGCTAGCAGGATTCCTTGGAAGCTGTTTCAGCACAGCCTAAAATAAGCAGAATAGACTGTACTGCAGTGACGAAATGGGGACATGGATTTTTTTGTTCTCACAGTTACTTTAGCTTTAGCAACTAACAGTGGCTTCACTGGCTTACTTCTCATGAGTTTAAGTCAGGGAGCAAAGCACACCTAGGCCATCATTCTACATAAGTTGTCAGGGATCTGGGATGCTTCAGTGAGTGGATAACTCACTACCTGAAGAATTCCAACCCACAATGCACACTGAAATCAAGGGCAAGAAGTGGCAACTAGCACTGCTGGAAAAGTCAGCATCAAAAGTGTGCCAAAATGGGGCCACTCTAGCCAAAATGCCTTAAAGGACGGATAACATAAAGACATTAATGACGGTGTCTATCCAGACTTGGAAAGGATGCTTTTCTCTACTCTCAGAAGTCAAGATGAAGTCTGGAAAGTCTCAGGGCAACCATACTTGATTGGAATGCATTTAAAATTAAATATTTAGAACTTTAAAAATTTCCAACACATAAAGCATCATTCTAATTCCATTTTTCCTCCGATTTTTATTCTTTAAATAGTCTGCTCTCTTTCCCCTTTTTCAAGTACATTCATTGCTATGGAAACAGTGACATCAATGATGTGGGTGAAGCTGAGTGAGATACCCACCAATGCAGTTCGAAGCCAATTTTACAAAATGGGTTGAGAGAGGAAAATATGTCTTGTTTCAGTTGGGCGTATACTTTACTGTCAGATAAGTGATCACTGAATCAATAGATACATAGGTAGTGTGGCAGTAGAGTAATACTCATCATATATACCTCAGATGTAAGATTACATTCAAAGATGCACTACTTTACCTTCAGGCTGCTATACTACATCCCATATGCTTGTTAAATGGCTACATTTGCACCTTAGCAGGAATTATGCCCACTCCACGTACTTCTCTTGCTGTCCTGTGGCTTATTTGAGATTATAACACTGAAAAATTCTCAGGATCCTGAAAATGGGTAGACTTTCTTTTTTTAACTAGCACGCTAGCAATTGCTTTGAGGGTTGGGATGGGAGGGGGCTGTGTTCAAGGATCTGCAAGGCTCCAGAATGTCATCATACTCTCTGCAGAGGGTTTTCTGTAAGCTTTTATTATGCAGCCACAGAAACGATTCCATATAATTAAAGTTGTGGCATATGGTAATTTTCATTATAAGCTTGCTTTTAACCTCTCAACTTTGGGGCGGGGGAAGGGAGTAGGCTGTATTATTTTTCAAGACATTCAAGTGCTTTAAAAATTCACTACTTTCTGGAAGTTACAATACCAATACAGGGCAGGTATAGCTTTACTATTAAAGGGACAAAATGAAACCAGTCCTTTCATGCAAGTTTAACAAGGGAGCAGATAAATGACCATTTGTTGAACAACAGCCAAAACAAAACCCAGTGTCCAAGACACAGGGTCAACACAAAATGTAAAACATCAGGAGAAGGGCAGGAAAACCCCAGACCAAGGAACTCACACCAAGACCACAGCCTTGAGAAAAACCCAGCAGGAGCTTCTGGGCTAACTGCTGACCAGGAAAGGTCTTGGAAGCACACAGAGACACAGTCCAGTTTTAATCTATCTTTAAAAGAAACAGACCTCTATACATTTTTGTCAACAGGCAGAAAAGACAGACTGCCAATGCGACAAGAGCTGCTTTGCCTAAAAATAACCACCTGTGAACCACATGGGTCCAAAAACAGTTGCAAAACCAACACCCATGAAACATGCAAATGCTGGCCTACAAGAAGTCCAACACAAGGAAGCTATAAATAAACACGGGAAAGGAAAGGTAGCAAGCCGTTCCTTTTCTGTCTCCTCCAGGCACAGAAAAGAAAGATCAAGCAATCTGCAATAGCCATGCACTCCAACAGACCCGCCTTTTTACTGAACAATGAATGCTTCAGAGCTCACTTACAGACAAATAAAAAGGGCAAAGAAACCTGCTGTGAAATAAAGCACACAGCAGTTGGTCACACTTGCCCCAGTTTGGCCCTAAAAAAAATTAAACCATGTTCTTGGGAAGCTTGTCTTTCTGAGGTTCTTAACACTCAAATCAGCCCTGCCTGATTCAATATACTGATGCTATGCATTTAATTTACTTTTGCCATAGATCACCTTGGCTAGAGAAGGGAAAGGGATATTACCCCACTGCAAGGAATAAATCATAATACGTGGCATTTTTTTAATCCCACTTTAGCTTTGACTCTGTAAGATGGTTGCTTTGACTTTTCCTTTGTCTCAGCTGTGTAGTCAAGTAAGCAGGGAGATGCAATAGGCAAACTGGTTACTACTGACTCATCAGTAACAACAAAAAGGAACAGAAAAAGAAGATAAGGAGTGATCTCCAAATTCCCCGTGCATGCACCCCTGCCTACACCCACCACAGAGGCTGCTGAACAAGCCAACAAAGAAAAATTCCATCTTTTGGGGCCTTTGAGGGTCTAAATACTGTTTGTTGAAGCTCCATCTCTGCAATTAAGTCTTGATTCACTTGATTCCAAGTTAGATGGTATTTCACTAATGAAACACATTTTATTTCTAAGAGTTTATGAACTAAGGTGGTAGAATAAAAATTTAAAAAGCATGAACGCATAACTGGGAAGAATGATTAGGCACAGTGCATGGAAAACTACCAGCCAATGAAGCCGGAAAGAGTTTTAGTTTACCAGCTTCATATGGGAGGCTGTTTTATTCCCTGTAGTGAGCTCAGACACCACATTCCAGAGAGGTTTTCAAGTCAGCTATGCAGGCTTCAGAGGAATTTTCTGTTGTGTTACAGTATCTTTTTTTAAGAGAAAGCATTTATTTCTCAAGTTAACCATTTGTAGGGCCTTCCCATGGGATAAGCTCCTGAAACTACCTGTATTTTTTTCAGTTTGTAAGAAACTCACAATTACCATCTGCACAAAATACATGAACCATAGCTGTCTTCTGACAGCGAGCTCCTAGAAGACTTTGATGTAGCAAACAATACGTGGGCTGTGCCTTTGGTAAGAGGATGTGTTGGGGGAAGCGATCTGAGAAATATTGCAGTTCTCCGTTTCCCTTGTAGAGTCTTCTGCCCACATCCTTTTGAGTGTACTATATAAAGGAGCATATCAGCCATCCTTTGAAATGATCTTAGAAGGGAGAGCTGACCGACTTCCATTTTTTCCCTCATATTACAAATGCTTCTGCCAGAATTATCTGTCTGAAGCATAAGTAATAGAAAGGGGGTTGCAGCATTGTTAACACCAAAAAATGTCACGTAAAAGAATTCACACCATTCCAAAAATGTAACATTCTTTACAGTTGCCTAAGCCTTTGGACAATCCTTCTTTGAAGTTTTCAACCTTTTCTCCGTATCCATGAAAGCTCCAGATTTTGCAGCCCTGACCTGCCCCACCAGCACCTCTGTCCTGCCAGGCTCCCCACGGACACTAGATGGCCCTCACCAGCCACCACTCCTGGGGCCACTAGTGCCAGTCCCAGCCCCTCACCAAGTTCCTGGGCAGGGGGTTTGCTGCAGGGAAGTCTGAGGGAAATGCTTCAGTATGTACAAGCTACCAGAAGAGAGAGAAGACTCTTGCCAAAGCGACTCTCCCACAGTGAGTCACCCACTGGCGATCACGATCGAGTCTGCAGCAATGTCAGCGTTGTGCTGGCAGAGCTTTGCCGGCCTGCAGCATGAAAGGGAAACCCGCAGCATGGGCACAGCTATGCCAACAAAAGCATTTGCTTCACAGCACCTTCGCCAAGGTGGTACAACCTTATTAGTCCTATGCACCAACCCCAAGCACCCAATTTCCACCTCACAGGACAGCTGGAGGAAGCGTTGGGCTGCATGCTGCTGTGGGGTGTCCCATGCCACTCCTCCGTGATGTGGCTGTCTCCTTTGTGGCCACAGCAGAAAGGGGGCGAGAGGGGAATAGGCCTTGTGGATTTGTCCTGAAGGTGCTTCCTAGACTCATTGTTCTACCCTGATGGGGGTGTAACATACACAAAAACCGTCTACGAACATGTTCTCTGTCTGTGCTAAGAGGCCATGCTGGCACAGCTCACCGCAGGGGTTTTCCCAGTGAACATGAGAGTTTCCGACAGTGCAATTCTTACAGGAGTGAAGAAACATACCTTTGCCCACTCCAGCACATCCATAATTAGCAAACACTGATTCCCAATCAGAGCAACTGAGTGTGGAGTGCATCACCAGTCCCTCTTCTCATCGCTCACGCTTAATTCCTCCAACAATTTCACACAATAAGGACTCAAGTCACCCCTTTCTATGCTTCCAGTATAGAACAAAGCACCTGCCTCGGGATAACTATTCTCACAGGTTCCATCATCACACTCCAGTGGTCATGTTCTTAGAAACAGCAGCTTTAGGTTAAGTTCGGGCCCAAAGAAAGAAAGAAAGAAAGAAAGAAAGAAAAGAAAAAGAAAAGCAGTGCAGAAGCAGCCATACGTTTTTGTTTGAAGCCCACACGACTCTGTCCAAATATAGAGGTCAGGACAAGATGACTCATCAGTAACAGCCCCAACATTGAAACGCTGCCATAATGTTTTGTGTTCAATAGCTGCTTCATATGCTGTACAAGAGCTTCTGATTTAGTGCAAGCACTTTGCAGTTTCTCTATGTTCACCATTAGAGAACAGAGTCAGCCAGGGCCTGAGGAAGTGGGAGGAGAACACAGATGCTCAAGACAGCCTGCAGTTCTGGCATCTGATCCCAAGCCTCAACATGCCTGAGGAAGGCTAGCTCCTTACACTGCTTTAAAGTTCCCACACTTCCATTCACTGACCTGACTCTGAAGAGACATTCGTCTCAGATACCCACTGAACATAAAGGCTGCATCACAGACACCATTGCCAATGCTACATCAAGATAACAGGGACTCTAAATTCATGAACAGTTTTATCACCTCTTAACTTTGCTTAAAAGTATTTTGTTTTTTACAACGCTCATGTGTCTCAGGTGTTTATTGTGAGATTCTTGCTTGCTATATTGGAATCTGGCTGGGATCTGCTGACAGCTTCATTCAGGACATTTTGCACAGTAGTTACAAGATTTAACAGTGCAGTGCTTCCTCAAGTCCCTGTGCTTTGAGCTGTGATTCCACAGATGAAAGATATGACCCATGTCTACCTTCTCCTATCTTACCATCCCCCCTCCCTGTTATTTTGTGCCTTGAGACTGAGACATATTATACACATGCATATATATATATATATATATACACACACACACGGAGAGAGCAGCCCCCATACGGGAGGCTTGTAGACGCTTGAGGCTTTTTTTAGAACAAATCACTATAAGCCTTGCAATTTCACCTGAGTCTGTTAATGACGAAAGGCAAAAATGAGGCATAACTGACCTGCTGCGTTCTTTTCCTCAGGTTTGGGGTGCATGAGACGAAACGGCAGCTCTGTGCCCACTTCACTTTGGGGAGAAGAGAGAATGCATCAGATTCACAGCTCCATTTGTGCCTGGTTCAGTCCCCTTCCCACCTCAGGCCAACCCAAGCCCTGAACTCCAGTTTCAGCCATTCTTTCATCTTTTTCTAATCATAATTTTCCCCTCAAAAAGAGTTAAATTCTGATTTCTGCACAAATATCCCAGGCATGTCCACTTTAATAAACTGGGTGTATTATGTCTTGAATATACTTGCATGTACATAAAACCAAAGGTGTTTTTCTAATTGCTTCATTTTCACAGCTGAATGCACAGACTTCTATCAGCTTAAGGGATAGCTGTTTTTAAAAAGGAGGCGGGAAAGGGAATAGGAAAGAAGGTAAAAAGACAAATTAACAACTACGACTGCATGGTCTGAAAAGGAAGATGATGTTTACCTGGAGGTGAGGTCTCCCAGCATGCTGAAGAAAAAAAACAAGGAGAAAAACACGAGCATATTTAGTGCCTTTCCATTCCAGTGCTCTACCAAATGCTATTTTACTGGTGGACTATTGAAATCACATTCCTCATATACTCTTCTCTACTTGCCACAAAGCATAACATCCAAATAAACTTATTTTTAAAAAAGGTAATTTTCATTTTTCATGTCCTTCCCATGGAGAAAGAGTCTAAGTTTTTGAAGTCCTGACCAAGTGCTGGGCATGGCTCCTTTTCTGAGAGCGAAAGGGCAAGGGCAATCAGAGGACCACATGAAGCAGCAGTCATTTTACCACATTTTAGGCAAATCATTGACTCGTTTTTATACTAGAAAGAAGGATAGATGAATGAAATACAAATGTAAACAGTGACTGTCACCAGCTGAGAGTTATTATCCTTGTCCTCTTTTGCACTGTATGCTGGGAACTAGCTCGTGTTGATAACATCAGCTTCTCCCAGAAAGCTGGCTCAGTACAGAGCCTGAGCTACAGTATTTATGACTTTCAGGCAGATGTCTCTACCTTCTACTCTGGGAGAACAAGAACGCCAACATAAAGGTTCACACAAAGTTTCACTTCAGTTCTCACAAAATAAGTTACGGCTTTGAAACATAAAATTACAATGCAAACCAGAGGTTCATACTTCAGCCATAAAGTCACATGGTATCTAAGGAAGGTAATCCAACCCCTCTGGCTCAGGGCAATTTCTTTGGACAGGCCAAGATTGACTTCCAGGCAGTTTATGCTTTAGAGGGAGCCTGATGTCCTACAACATGTGCCCTTTCTCTTGGGGTGGACTGTCCTGCCCTCTCCCCACTCCTCAGTGAAACACACACACTCCCCTCTCTTAATTCTGTGCAGATGTAGCAAAAAGTCTGTTACTCTTACCCTGGAACAGTGAGCTTCACTTTGACCTTGTAGGAAACCAGAATCCCCATCACTGTCTTGTCTATTCCATCCTTAATACTACCAGAGAAAAGAGCCAGCAGTGTTAGGTGATACAGCAACATAGCAACAATATACAGCTGGAGCAAGAGCTAGGTGAGCATCCTATTCTAAAAGTGATAGAGCAGACAAGCCTCAGGGACTGCTAGTATCTCTCCAGATCTGTGATCACTATTTTCCCTGAATGAATATGATAGGTTAAGTAATGCAACTTAGATGTACCCATGTGGACACACATTTACAGGTACAAACTCCTGATAGAAATATCTCCTCCATCCCTCCCCTCTTCTTTATAACCCTCCACCACCCGGAATCATTTAAAACTCTACTCACATGGTACTAGAAGCCAAGTTGGTGTCCTCATCCTTTAGCTTTCCATCCAGAGCTATTTCCCGTGTCTGCCGGTTATTTGCTAGCAAGGGCAAAAGTGTCAGTGTCTTGGTTAGGCTGCTGTTTGGCTGCACCTTTTCCCTGAAAATAAGAAGCAGGTGAGAGGAGGAAAATGACACACTCTGATTTGTGTTACACTCCCAACCAAGAGAATTTCAGAACAGGTTACAAAGCCATCCAAAAGGAGCAGAATTTATCTGTCCAAATTTAATTGTCTACAATGCAAATGTCTACATCTAAACTAGTCAAAAAATTCCCTTTATAATCAGCAGAGAGGAACAAGCACTTGCAGAAAATAATTTCACATTAAGGCAGACTTCTAAAGTAGGTCAAAACTATGCTGCAGACCTCCAAATGTGGACAAAATGAATCCTAGTTGAGAAGACCAATACTCAATGGGAAACATATCCCTAAACTGCAGAGCAAAACACCAGAAAACAATAAAGTGTCTGGGTGTGTCCAACCCTCCTCACAAAGCAAAGTTCAATGCTGCACTGCCAATACAGCGCGGTGCAAAAGAGCAAGTGGTTCTCCACAATGTCAATACGCTCAAGTTTTTCATGGGCTTTCTAAGGCCAGAAGAAACCAAATGAAATGGTGTGAAAAAGACTGACCTCAAGCTAGAGCATCCATGATTTCCACTCAAACAGCAGCACCTTTCAGAAAAATGTTGCATCTCTATTTAAAGATTTCAAGCAATGAGAAGCCTTCCACAGCCCCTACTAAGTTTTTCCAGGAGGTAATTACTCTTCAAACCCCTTCTGCAACCTCCCCACTCTCTGAAAAAAGGTGCAGGGTCCCTGATGGCTATGCAAAAAGACCAGTTGCATCCAGAGAGTACAGGTGGTGCGGGGGACACAAGGTAAGAAGAGAGGAGAAAGCACTGTAACAGCAGGCAACTGCTAGACTATAGCTAGGAGTACCTCCCATTACTGAGGAGGAGGGTAATTAAAAGGGCACGAAGGAGCAAGAAGGGATAAGCAGAGCATTCACTCACTGTGCTTCCTCAGCAGCTACCACTTTTGTATAGTAGTCACTGGAGTACAAAACCACATTGGCAACCTGCTCCACTGAGTGAGAAAAGAGAAAGCGGACAATCAGTTGTGCATACGCATCAGAAACAACATAGATGCCCCCCTCAGTCTCAGGAATGGAAGACATGATGAAGACAGCGGGAAAACCCATCCATTTAGAGCCTGAAGGAACCACCAGGTCAGACAACCTGGCCTGGTTAGAAACCAACAGCACACAAAAGGCCAAAGTCTATCTTCCCAGAAAAGCACCCAGCCTTGATTTGGAGATGTCAAAAAGTCAGTAACCCACGGTTTCCCTTGGGAGCCTGCTCTTTCCATTATAAAGATCTCCCTCTTTCTTCTCTAAGCATGTCCACTTCTATCTCTGGTCATTGGTATCTCTTGCATATCTATAGCCCATGCATTTGCATTCAGGAGACACCATCATCAAGCAGACTGCAGTCAAGAGCCTGTGATAATAAATGGCATACATTCTCCAATCAAACACCAAAAAACCATAAGGTAATTCTGACTGAAACACCGATGAGGAGAGAATCTGGGGACCAAGGTCTTTTTAAGCCTGACAGAAACATGTCAGCCTAAAAATATTTGGGAATTACTACACAGTGCATCCAAGACCAACCCTGAATTGGCCTTCTCTGCTATAGAGTTTTGTAAAAAGCTCAGCAATTTTGTTCCCTCCCTGCCTTCTTTTCTCTTTCTCATCCTTTGCCTCTCAAAGTGTCTTCCACATGAAAAAACATGCAGTGCCACAAATAAACGCACAGTACTGAAACGCCTCGAAACTCAGCCCCTGCCCTCGGCTTCCTCAGGAGGAATTACACCATTGCTGGCAGAGCGGCTGTTTCGCACATCGCCAGATGTTTCTGAAACCCCAGGCAAAGTTGTATGCAACCTAGGCATATTCACAGTCAGCAGGAGCATCATATTAACAGGAAAGCCCCTCCCAGTGGCCTCCCAAAAGAGGTGGATTTTTTTCTCCACGGCACCTGCCTTGCCCCCTGCAGGTGCCAGACGCTTTCTCTTTACTAGAGGGGACATACTGGTGCCTGAAATTAAGCCATATGAGTAACCATGAGAGTCAGGAAAAAAAGCTGCAGTGTTTCACTTGATTAACAGCAAAGAAACAGCAACAGACAGGGTGGAGGGACAAATTCCTGACTTTTCCCAGAGTGCCTACTTAAGCTGTTGCAAGCACTAAATTCTGGTTCTCTTTCAGTCCTCTAACCATTCAGTCTTCTTGCCTGCAAAGAATCCCAAGCAACAGTAAAAACATACCTTGGACTTTGATCTTCTTCACTGTTTTCTCCGTGCTGTTGTTGACAGTAATAGTGACTGGAATGGGCTCGCCATGGTAGTACACCTAGAAGGAATCTGATGCTCAGAAATCCAGTTGGGAGGCTTCTCCCTAACCCTAAGCCCTTCTAGTCCCCCTAGATTAAACCTCCTCAAAGAGGCCAGACAATGCAAGGTGACCTTTCCCAATGATTCATGACCCTTCCTTCAATGACTTATTTAGCCTCAAATGCATCTGGCAATGGGGTCTCAGCCTCCCCTAACAGTAGCTACTGACAAATAGTACATTAGAGCCCTGAGTGCTGTGACAAGTCAGTCTCAGCTGAGACCATCCGAGTAACATACGAAGTAGCTGCTTTGGGCAGCAAAATGCATATTGGCATGGAAAACTATGATGTCCACAGGCCTGGCGCAAACTCCTCACCTCTTTACTGAGGCAAGCTTTCAAGTGTAACGGCTTGTTGGACATGAAGAACTGCCAGGTGGTCTCCGCACAAGGTTGGGGTCCTGGCTTTTCTGGAGCATATTGCACCTTACGGATCAGCAGTCGTGCAGAGTTCCTGGGAAGCAGCAGAGGACAACATGGTGGTACTTTGTGCTTGGCAGAGGCAGGAGTTCTGCATTCACGTGTGCTTACAACCAAGAAGTCCACTGACAAGTGGGGCAAAGCTGAACAAGCAACCAAGGTGCATTACTGGACCACCCACCCCCTTTAAGAAGGGCAAAGCTGAAGACAGACACACATGTTCTGTTACCTCTTATGAATTCTCTCTTCCACATTCTCTGTTGAGAAAGCTTTCACCTCAAAGTCCACCCCACAGCTCTGCCAGAGAGAGGACAGCTGTTAAATCAGTGTCAGAAACCAAGAACATCTGCAGATGTTTAAATATCTTTCTGTACACCAGCAATTGGCAGACTCCTGCCAAATGCAAATTATTACCATTGTAATAGAGATCCCTGCCAAGTGGTGTGGCAGCATCTACCTGTTCCTTGCTGCTTCTGATAAATGAGGCTTAATTCCCAGCCTTTGACAGATGACATCCCTACTCCTAAAAGGCTTTCTGTGAGAGCAGTGCTGTAGCGGTCACAGCATGCTACAGGTTAAAAGACTGACCAGCCTGCAAGGTTCTCCAGTCCACCTTGGATTTCTGAACCAAATCTCTGAATTGGATTTAATGCCAATACCTGACTCAGGGTCAACCTTCTTCCTTCCCAACGTCTAAGGAGTGGGAGTGATCAGGCCAAGCTGACCTTTGCTTTAACAGGTTTATACCACCATGGGACATCTGTGAGACCCAGATAACTCTCTACAGGGCAATACAGGAGCTTTTGTTAGAATATCATTCCTTGGCAGAAAACACAGCTTATCTTTGTTGCACTGGATTCTACAACCTGCATCCCACCTTGCCCAGCTGTTAGTCTAGCTCTGCTGTTCAGAGAAGCATCTAGTTAAGTATAGAAGGAGTATTTTAAATGGTGTCAGAAACCTTACAGAACATCTCATTATCTGGTGACTTTTATTCCAGGGGTTTTGTTTTGTTCACACACATGTGCAAGCCAGCCCTTCTCTGCATTTGTTTTAATTCAGAAGCAGGTCTTAACACATGCTATTTATAGCAGTCTATGAGATTTTAGGCACTCACGCTCCTTTTCTCTCATGTAGCCTGACAGCTACTATCATTTTATGTGCAGCCAACCCACAAATCATGTGGTACCCTTCAGGAAACTACAAGCATTGCAGACTTAGTAATCTTGCTGCTATTTGACTAGATTCCCTTTCTTATTCTGAGGACTTAAATTCCAACACTGACACACGCTTGTAGCTCTTAAGTTGGGTTCCTGACGTTTGTGGCATAGCACAGTAAAATCCAGTACCACCTTATTCTACTCTCAAGCTAGCCAAATAAATTCACATGACTTTTTCCATCTGACTTTCCCCAACCATGATAAGCACAAAGTCCCGTTGGTCTCACCTTATCAACATCACGAGGTGCAGGCTGCAGACAGACTGAACAAGGCAGGTAATCTGGAAACTATGGGAGGAAGAACAGAAAAATACCCCAAAGCAATATTACTCAGATACNGAGGGGGGGGGGGAAGGGAGAGGAGAAGAGAGAGAGAGAGAGAAAAAGTAAAAAAAGTCCAGGCACATGAAGCACCTGGTCTAAAAATCAAACAGAGCGCTAGAGGCACTGCTTAGAGAAGAAGCTGCAACATCTATCTTCTCATGCAATATAATCAATACAGCTCACAGCAGTGCTACTCACTGTTCACACAGGCTTGAAGCTTGAGCAAAGCGTCTCTATGTCAGAAACACAACTAAGGCCATGAAGACCAGCCAGCCACCAGCCAGTATCCATTTGCTCCTGGCCTGGGCAGGGCCAGGCACTCCAGACATCAACTGGGAAGGCTGCAGAGTAGCTCATGGCGACGAAGTGCTAACACCCCATTAGATACTCCAGCAGTTTGAAGATCACTAGACTGTATCTGAGTGGTTAATAACATTATAGCACGTACTAGCCCATTTAGCAGAATCATTCAAAGACTTTTTTGTTGCTATAGCAGAGCATGTGGTTTTCAAACCTGGATCTTCCTAGGGAATGCAAAGGCAGACATGTCACTGACAGTACTGGAAGCATATCCTGTCAGAGTCAGAATTCGGCAATGAGCTGTTATTTGTTGACAACATCTGGTAAAGAGTTTTTCATCTGCTTGTTTGATCCATTAAATTTTTAAAGAGAAAGTATTTGGCACTTCCTCTGTGAGCACTAGGACAATGGTATAAAGTATTCCAGCCCCTCAGGAATGGAGAAGACAAGGATATATGGGGCTGTTGCTAGCATAAAGCCTTTGCATGTTTCCTTGCCTTTTCACGGAATGCACTTTTCACGTGCAGTTAAGATCTTCTTGCACTTTACTCAGGATGGTAAGAAAAAAAAAAAAAAAATTAGTACATTGCCTATCACTCAAAATTGGAACTTTGCATAACACTGTTAATCCCTGTCTGCAGTCCGTCACCGAGTCATCTCAGCAGCCTGGTAATGACAGGTAAGAAGAGGGTCAGAGGCTCTTATAAGACACTTACCGCAAAGAAAAAGGGATAAGCATTTTTCCCCAGCTTCTTTAGCAGAGATTCCTGCAAGTGGGAGAGAGACTCTAGCTTGTCAGCAGGTGGGTACACTTGAACCCTAGAGAAGAACAGGTCCCGGCGGAAGGTGAGGCCAATCACATCAATGTCTTCCTGGCCGTACCGGAAAGCACAGGTCAGGGACACATACACTGGAAAGAAGCACATGACGGGTAAAGCATGCAGCAGGCTAACAAACGCAGCCAGGGTGGGATGTGAAACAGAGACATGGAAACCCATTTCAACACTGTTGTATAACCCAGTAAGTATTCATATCGTATGTAAGAACATACATTACTTGAAGCCCTTTCAGTGCGGAAGAGGGTTACATTTGTAACCCCCTTAAAATATTGAAAAGGTTCTATCTCAGCATCTCACTTCAAAAGAGGACTAACAATGTCTGAAACGTATATTGCACAAAACCTCAAACCTTTTTTCCCTTTGATAATTGCAGGATCCACCAATACAACACCATCTGAAAGAAAGGAAAAAATAAAAAAGATTAACAGAGGATAATCAGGGTTAAGAGAGCTGGAAGGGCAGGACGTATCCTTGTAGACTTACCTACAGGTTCCACACTCCCTATGTTGTCAATGAAGTCCCGCTTTCCTAGGTAGATGGTCAGCTGCACAGAGAAGATGACCATGGTTGAACCACACACACACACACACACACACACTCTCTCTCTCTCTCTCTCTCTCGTAGAGATCAGAACAATTCAATTTGAAATGGATTTTTTTTTTCCCAGCAAACATGCAATCCCCACCAGACTCAAGAGGATTATTCACATGCTTCAGGACATCAGAATTGAGGACTTGATGTAGACCAACTCCCAAAAGTACAACAAATACTTGTGCATAGGACAAAGAGCTATAGATTTAAAGATTTTTGGTGCCATCAGGTTGGAAAGACAATGAATCAGCTTTGTTTTAAACATTTACCAGCAGGAATACAACCCAGGAGGAGTGAGAGGCAAGTTGCCTTCCTTTTGTATTATAACATATGAGAAGCTTGCCCTATGGACTCTTTTTACATCATCTCCTCAAACTTAGTGCTAAATACAGTTCATGGTCCTTCTTCAGAAAAAAATAAAGGGGACCAGAAAGAGCTTTCTAGTAAGTCTCCAGTCTGACTACAAGTAAAACTCATACCTATATAAAGCCGTTATTACGGTACTCACAGCTTTGTCACGGGTGCTTTTTTTGAAGATAACTTGTTTATGAGGAGAGCTAGCATTCTTCCCACTTGTCCCCATCTTTTGAGACTCCGGGCAGCTCATGGTCAAAGATGGGTATGTGGCTGTGGGTGAATGAGGCTTTTCTGCCTCCAAATGTCCTGGGAAAGATGTCAGAAAAAAATAGGTGGATGACATAAAAGCAGAATTATACTTGGTGGGTAAAGCACTCTACTCCCCTGTATAGTTTACCAAAGACTATTTCAAGAGATACTCAGGCGCAGCACAGAAGGTGGGTTTCTTTTCGTTTTAGCAGTTCCTCATTGAAAAAAAAAAACAAAAACAAAAACAAAAAAACCCACAACTATTTAAAAACAGCTCTTCAGAAACATTACAAGAGACCAAGAACTCTTTTTTTTAATTCATATTAAAAAAATTAGTAGACTAATAGAAAAACCTGTAGGGGAAGGGTTAGGGTTAAGGTAACCTGATAAATTCAAGGTACTTGGATTTTCCAAAAGGTACCTCAAGATTTGTCATCAGAAGCTCTAAATTGTCATGAGATAAGAAGGAAGGTCATTTCACTCATAATAATGGGATAAAATATAGGAAATAAAGAATATCAATACATATGGGTTTTGGCTACTTTCAGGGTTTGGATTGCTTTGGGGGTTTGGTTTTGGTTTGGTTTTTTACCTTTGTAAGTACACAACAGCGCAGTGCCGTCTGTCCTGGGACATTTGCTATTGAGCATATCCTTGAATGAATGGAAAGAAGCCCAGATGAGGAGTGAATAGCCTGCCCACAGACACAAAGCTATTCTGGATTCCCAAAAATAAAGCTATCTGTGTTAAGCTGGAGGAGTGCTTCATGATGCAGACTGGATAGGTGGTGAAATACCGTATATTCTATAATGGTAAGTTAAAAGTATTGCACTCAAAGAAAGTACAAACTATAGTCTGACATGCACAGTTATAGTTGGTATCACTTAGGAAAAATGTCTCAACATAAGTAGAGAAGTTATTAGGAAATAAATCACGAACACAACAGAGAATGCCATTTACGCCATTTCAGAATCCCTTACATATCGACATTTTGGACACGGCATGCTCAGTCTAAGACCTAGAAAGGTGGTATGTATTGGTACAAGTCAGACCAAACCCAAAAGGAGAACTCATTGGTCCTACTGTATTTTCCTAAATCAGAACCAAATGCAACCCATTACTCGCAGGGTATCATTGAACTCAAAACAGAATGGACCGAGATAACATGTATAACCAGGGGTAGGGAACGGATTGTACCCAAGGGAAAAAACAGACAGAGTAAGATTCTTTTGGGGGGCGGGGGGGGTGGAGGGAAGGACACAAGAGATATCCAGTGAGAGATGTCCAGAAAACCTGAGTGGTACAAAGCAGAGAGATTAGTTTTTCACTTTGTCGTAAGATAGCAGCATCCACTTAAGTGATCAGACAGCAAACTGAAAACAAAGTCAAGCATTTCCCCATGTAACACGATGCAGGAGTACAGTGTGTTGCTGCAGAAGGCTCTGGAAATCACCAGTATGAATTGATTCACAGGATTAGACGCATTCACAGGGAAAAGGCTTTTGGCAGATGTCGGACAGGATGATCCAGGCGCAACCTTAACCCCGTAAGATTCTGAAGCTGAGGAGCAGCATCAGGAAAGGACGATGCTACACATATCCTATTCTTACAGTTCTCCCCATTGGACCTGCGCGAATGAGTATACTGTGTTAGACAGACCTTTGGTCTGACACTGTATGACCATCCTCGCAGTTTTCTTCCATTCTATTTTTCTGCTTGCTTTCCCATTTTAAAACTGTTTCAAGCGTAGAAACAGTTTCTAGGGCCTATTTGCACACAATAAACTGTAGAAAAAGGAAATACTTCCCTTCTTAGAAAGCTGGAAAAAATGTAAGGTAGAGATTACAGACAGACTTTACACATGTTTAAGAATTTCTGTTTTTATGAAGCATAGGTAGGTTTTCCAAGTCCAGAATAGTATTTGCTGCTGAACAGACACCCCACTCATGCTGTAGATGCAAATAAACAAACCAGCAAATAATATTAAATACCTTGCTGTGTTCCAAATGCCACAGGAGCTGCGACAGGACAAAGACGTGGACTCCTAAACTACTGAAAGATGAATTTTCCACACAGCCGTGTCCTATGCTTCTTTGCATCTACCAGAGGGAATCACTAACCTCTTAGCAAACAAGGAAGACAATTTGTAGGGGATTTGAAAGCACGTCTCTGGTTGCGTCCATCCAGGATTTCAAGAATTAATCCCCCTCCAAGAGCAAATATTGTAGCTGGGCTAAGATTCAACTGGAAAGTGGTTAAGTCAGCAACATAAAGCATTACCTAAGGAAGCTCAGATCGTCAATGAAGAGGTCTACAATGTCATACTCACACGCTTTGTAAAGACTACAGACTTACATAGAACAGGATGGTTACTGAAAGCAGCTTTATTCTAAACCTCTTTCTCTATCTTCTCCTTCTCAGGGTTGCAAGCCATCCAGCCTGGTAAGGAGCTGAACAGACAAGAGCCATTTATGTAAAACGGAGTTTATAAAACACCAAACCAAGTATCTATAAATAGAGGACATTATGAAGGACTACGAAACATTGAGAACCATTTATTATTCTCATAATCACCAAGCAGTTTATCTATTATTGCTCCACCAACATCCCATTGGCATGCTGATGCAAAACAGTATGTTGCCAGCTAGTATACCTCCCCTCCTTAATTTACTGAGAGTGAAGCACAACATCCAAGATCTAAGATACAAGAAAAGATATTTCGGTCAATTTAGCTTTTTCTGTTCATGAATGCCCAATGTGCTTTTTTCCGCTCCAAGAATTTGGTCTTGATATTATGCAGAACAATATGTGTAATTTTTGGCTCGCAAGCTGCCGTAACAGCTGTAGCTTTCCTCTGGGCTGCATCTGTTAGTTTGATTATAAAGAGCACATGATATCCTCTCCACTTGCCAACCTGAACAGCACCCTCCATCTCAGGCAATCTTGCAGTTGCAAATCAAGCTTGCTTTTTGCAAACAATCACCAACATTTGCCTGAATATAGTGGCCTGGGTACACAAATTATTCCAAAAAATGAACACAGAACCAGTGATCCTCAGGCTCTTTCAGTGTTTTCCAAATTCCAGCAACATTTTATTAACTTGAGGTGGATTATTTGGAGAGCCTAATCACTACTCTGTTATCAACTCTGGCAAATACAAACCAGCCAGCCCTAAAACACAGAAATCCACACATGCCTGTGTTGCTGAAGGAAAGCCAGATCCTGGTTGTAGGAAGCAGGGAAGAGACCCCAGAAATTAACTCACAAAATCAACATGTTCTATTCAGTCACACAGTGCAAAAGCAAAAAGGAGAAAGCTGGTTTTCTTAAGAGTTTGTGCTGCTGCCCCACTGCAGGATTATTAGTCCTTCAGGAGAGGAGCGAGCGTTCGTGTCATACCTGCTATTCCCGAGAGCCCGGGAGGTGTGGATACATGCACCATTGCAAACATCTCCAGGGGAGCTGGGAAGCAGCTTCTCCGTAACACATGCTTCCTAACGCACCCTTATGTCCGGAGAAAGATGCCCACCCACTCCCTCCCTGAACCCCTTGAAGGGCAACTCCACGTTTAGCACAGAAACAGTGCAATAGCCACCCTCTGCACAGCAGGTACCTTCATTTTCTCTTCTTCCCTCTGCAGCCTGAAGCAGAAAAGACGGCATAGCATAAACCATAAACTATATTTTGCTATAAACTATAGCAAAAAAAAAACCCCCAAAAAAAAAACCAAAGCACCAAAAGTGGCCACTAGAATTTCCTACATAGCTTGGTCCTGAGGAATTTTAATCTAAAATACTTGAGGTCTCAGCTAGCTAGCCATTATCCTCGAGTATTATTAACCTACTTCACAACAGCATCAACAGGCAAAACAAAGCCCTTTGTGTAAGGTCTGTGTCCGTGTTGCAGAAAAACACAAGTATAGCAGCCTAAATTATAAACATCCTAAACCTATTCTGATCCTCCTCAGCAGAGCCTGCAGAGTTTTTATTATGTTAATCTCCCAATAATCTTTCATCATGCTGACTTGTCATTTAGTGATCTGCTTTTCCACAGTAGCCAAGGTCACCTGGGCTCTTGGCAGGTGCCTTTTCAGGAACGACCTCCTGCCACAGCAACAGCTGGAAGAAAAAATATCTTGCCTTTAGAAATGCTTCAGAATGCCAATGTGAATCTTTTCACTTTTACTACATTTCTCACTTCCAAGAGCTGCACAGAAGGCTTCTTTTCTTACGGAAACAGGAGGGTAGTCAGTGATAGCTCTTAAGTTACTTATGAAATCTGTACATTAAACAACTGAAGGCTTTGCTTCATTACTCTGAAGTAGGAAGCAGAGCATTATCTTCAACAAGGTTTTTGTGTTTTTAAAGAAACATGCAACTCCTATAACTAGCTTAAAAACTTAATAGGTAGCAAAGTATCACAGCAGAAAAAGCTTTCTATTTTCAGCAGTGTCTGAAATACAGATACTGATTTCCTCAATTGAGTAATTTATCCAAAACATCCAAGAACACATCAACCTTTCCAGGACAGAGGCACTTGTTCAACATGGCAAGACTTCCTTCAATCTCCAGGCAGTGTTCCCGAGACAGGGCAAGACCAGGTTGTATCTGCGGGATGTCCAGCTTCAAGCTAAGAGCATTATCCTCTTTCCCCTTCTACACCAAATCCCACAGCTCGGCCGATCACAAATCCACAATTCATCAGGAAAACACAGCACAGAAAAACGCATTTCAGGTTCCCCTCTTTGCTCACACACAAACACACAAATAAATGAATCGGAGCATTGTGGGGTTTTAAAAGCAGAACACAGGTTTATTTACAATCAAGTTCTTATGGGCAGCTGAATAAATAAAAACTTTGCCCCATATACTCTAATTCCCCTCTGCAGAAAGTATCTGAACAAAAGGCTAGGTTAGAGAGATGCCTGTTAAAGCGGAGCTGCTTCCTAATCGAGCCCCTCCAAAGAACAGGCCTCCTTAGTAGAACACTATCAGGAAAGAAGAAAATAAAGTGCAAATAAAAAGGCAATAAAACGCTGGTGGCTTGTCTTGAGGCCTAGACGATGTGGAAAGGTTTGGCTGGATAAAATTACGCCAGGTAGCTCACACCCAGCCACATCATGGTTTTGGATGCTTAAAGAGGGACAGGGCCAAGACACTGCTCCGTAGCACAGAGAGGGCTCCAGCGCAAACAGGAATATTGCACGTGTGCTCAAGAAGAGTGCAAGTGGCCTGGAATTGCCAGCACCAAAACAATGGATCTGGGATTTAACCCCACTGCTTCCCTGTGTTCCACTGACAGCCGCCAGGACAGGACGGATGAACAGAAAAAGGGACTGAACATCTATACTCTGGTACTGAAGTCACAGTATGACTACATTCCTTATCACAGCAGCACAGCAGAAGTTGAACTTCTCTCTCCTCACACCCAGTAACCAAACTGCCTGTGGAATAAAAAGATTTAAAATATCCTGTTTCACAACACCCAGGCTGTTGAAGGGCATTTTAACAAAAGGGTGCAGAAGTCTTGAGGAACGGACCACTGCCTTAAGAACAAGTGAAACTGATACAGAGTTCACATGACAGTGCTGGAGAACCTGTGTCAGGATCAGAGCAGATCTGAATTGAGCTGCTAACTCAAAGGCAGAGCTGCCAGAGCCACGGGAGACTCTCTTTAAAAGCTGTTCCAACACTGCCGATTGCCTAGGACCTGTCCACATTTCAGGATCTTCTCACCCCATGCCTGAACTAGGCCACAAGAACAGAACACAGGAGACAGGACATGTATTAAGTCAGCATATGCAGTAACTTCTTTCCAACATTTCCAGCTCAGAAGTGCTGTAGATACACTTGTGTGACAGGGTATTTGGCACAGCTGTCTGGTGAGGAATCCCGCTAGCATCTTCAGCTCCACTTGGCACATAGATACTGCATATGAAGGCATGACTAAGTAGCATTCTCCATCCAGAACAGCTAATCCCTTGCCGAGTCCGAGTGCCACAGTGCAGTTACGGCCATAAGAAGTGTCTGACTCAGGCTTCTTCTCCATTGCTTTAGAACTTTCCTCTGGAAAGTGAAGCCCATGTGCTTGTTAATATCCCGACTCAGGATGGATCTGGGCTCGGGTCTCCATTCTGTTCAGCCATGGACCAGCACCACCATACACAGAGGCGCTGGACGCTCTGCCTTTCACCCTCCATCCAGTCAGAATTCAGACCACAGGACAGCCTTGTTGCCTTTGTCCACACTGACCACATGGGCACCCGCTGGTGACCACGCGACTGCATTGATAGAAGAACTGAAATGGAAGCCAGGTATAAGTTTACAAAAAAGCTGAATTCCACAACAGCACTTAACACTGGAATGAAATATTATAGTACTCTGACCAACCAAGCAAAAGCACTTTCTCAGCTCTCAAACTCAGGCTTTTAGTAAGCCTAAGAGATACTGTTTCTTCAGAAGATATTAAATGTATTTTATTAGAATCATATCTCAGTTTAAGAAGTTGAACAATAACAAACCTAACCTTAATTCAATCAAGAGAATACTGCCATGAATCCACAAAGACTCTGCATATTAAAAATTCTCACACACCAATATAAGTTGCAAAGCTGTGCAACTACAATTCTTTCACAGCTCAGCAAGATTCACAACCCAGATCCCTGCTTTACATTGTACGGCCAGCTTCCCCTCACCTGTGATGTTTTGCAAGCATCCTCTCCAATTTCCCAGTGAGCACATTCCAAATGTAGAGGGCCCCATCAGCTGAACCAGCAGCCACATAGTTACCATCAGGGCTACGAGATCAGAGAAGGTACGGAAGGCAGAGTACAATTCGCAAGTCAGCAATTTATCAGCACACATCATCATTCCACCCGCAACTCCCTAAGCAAGCAACTTGGCATTATCTTGGCATAATCTTTTAAGAGTTACGTGTTACCAGCTGCTAACACTAAGAGGTAAAAGCACTTTGAAATCAGAAAGTTTCTAAGACATTGGATCAACATCTATAGATATAGTCCGTCTTGACCAAGAGGTAACCTTGAGCAAATCACAAACTCTGCCCCAGTTTTTCTAGCTGTAAACAGGGACAACGCAGCCAAGCATCAGGAATCTCTCACTTGTGCTGGGGAAAGATTTATCAGATATCTTGCTTATATCTGACCTTACCTGAACACAACTCTTGTCCAGTCAGAGCCACATTTGAATCCCTGGGCACTGAAAAGTCAGAATCAGATAATTGTAAATTAATTTGTAAGGTTCTCGCTAAAGAGCGCGGTAAAGACTTCTACATGGCTCGGAGTAAGTTCCAATATCCCTTTATCACAATCTGCATTTCTCATACACCCTCCCCTCAATCGCATCTGAAGAAATTCTTTCCTTTAGGCCAAAGATTTCTAAGGCGAGCTATCTGCTTTAAAGAGGCAAGTGAAAAGATCCCCCAGAGCAGATTTTTGCTCTTAAGACAGTAGAGAACTTTGCTACCTATGTAGAAAAAAAGTTAGGAGACTGCTCTCTCCATGGAGATACTGATAAAATACTCCAACGCTGAGGGCAATCTGCAGTCCCAAGTTCTGAAATTCATAATGTTCTTGTGGAGGACACGCTCACCTGAACGTCTGCTTGACAGCACTAACCCGCAGATCAATGATCTTTAGCAGATCATCACGGGAACAGGTCAAAAGCTCTGTTCGCTCCGAGTTCAGGTCCAGAGCTGTGATTCTCCCAAGCAGCTCCAGTTCTTTTACTATGCTTTCAGTCCTAAAGACAGAAAGAAAAAAAGAAAAAAAAAAAGAAAGAGTAAACCAGTGTCTAGAAGCCAAACCACTGCATCAAAACTTTGACTTGTCCCAATGTGGAAGAGAAGGAAAAGGATTACCGGTTTATTCTCACATTTTGATTCTTTCCAACACTAGAGCTCACTTTGTGGATAACATCTCCAGCCAATAGCTACGATACTATTTTCCTCACAACCCCACCCTCTGAACAACTACGTAACACCTAGAATGGCAAATACTGACCAATGCGCAACACTTACAAGAAAGCAGTTTGCCTTTTCAGAAAAGAAGCAGCATCCCCAAAGTAAAAAATCCCAAACCTAAACCACCAAACAGTAACAAAAGGAGTAACAGAATTCTCTCAATGTCTTGCCTTCTGCAACTCTTACAACAGTCTCACTAGCTTCCAAGCTCAGGAAGAAGAGTTCCCTAGTTCAGATTGTACTCAGACAGCAATCCCATAACCATTCCTACACTTTAAGTTCTCCAATAGTTTTACCTGATGTCCCAGAAACGAATTTTCTTATCAAAATGTCCACTCATTACACATTGCTCAGTACATACGATGTCATTGCAGCTAGATCCTGCAAACACTGTTTTTATACCTAAAAAGGATAAAACAATGGTGACACACTGAAATTTTTACTGTACAAACTGATGAAAACAGAGACAGAAAATAATCACTATACCACACACACATAGTGGCCACTCAGAGCAGTGCCCAAGGAGTGCCACAGGGCAGACAAACTTTGTCTTAGAATAATCCTGACTTAAGTCTTCAACAACCTCTCTGTCCTTCTCAATCTCCTTTGCTGTGGCTAATATCCCTTTAAGTGTTCCCATGACAGCTACTTTACTTCCACTTTATATTTAAATAGCTATAATTTGCTACTATTAAACAACATGAAACTGTCTCCTTGACCTATGCTTGCAGTCCAGGTATCAAGGTAACCTTGAATCTCAACTTCTCTCTCAGTGCAAGCAAGTTTAAGACCCATCAGGAAGAAAAAAGCCAAGGAAATAAGGTGTTTTTCCCAAAGAAAAATCTGGATCCTAGCATTTCCTGCATTTGAGATGTGGAAGTTTTTGGTACATTTCCAAGAGACACTTCCATCCACCTGGGGGTTAAAAATTCTGACCTGGCTCCAAGTTTTTAGTGGAAGACTAAAATACCCACCCCCAGCCTGGTAAACAAAGAACACTCACAGAACACAGCTGCTGTTAATGTAATAGCATTAACAGTGCTTCCTGCATACACATGATTTCTTATTTCAGGTAACAGGCAGAAAGAATCCAACTACTTGAATAACAACAGAAGATGGCATAGCTACTAGTTTTTGCTTTTTTAGACTAGCAAGAAGATAAAATAAGCTGGCTGATGTCAGACTTCCATTTACATTCAGTAATTCATACACACAGAATGTGGATGAAGACAGAAGTTAGGTTTCCTTACAAACTTTGCTGCGCAGATCCCAGAGCTTGAGAGTCCGGTCATGACTTCCCGAAACAATGCGTGCATTGTCCAGCAAGAACTTGGCTGACAGAACTTTACCACTGTGCCCCGTCAGGGTGTGCTGAGTACAAGAGATTTACATGGTAAAACTGCAGTTCCACTTGCTCCCTTTCCTCACAGCTTACTAGTTCTGCTATTTAAAAACTCAAAGACAATCTTAAATCATAGTTTGCATGTCTACTGCATTGCTTGGCTAAAAAAAAAAATTTAATTAAACGGAGATTAACACTGAGCAGGAGTGTGAAGTACCACAGAGTTCAGCCTGAAGCTGAGAGACACAGGTCACCTTTGGCTGCAGTTTCTCTAGCTACTCAGGGAACCTGCGAGCTCTCTTCTTCAATGCTCTGTTCACCTGCGTTTGATGGACAGATGGTAACTGCAACACAGCCTTGCAGGAGCTATGAGGACAAGGGGTTAAAACATGCTGAAAATGGAAATTGTGCCTTCAAGTTTTTATAATCAGCTTCTCTCAAGGATACAGCAGGGTATCTAGTCTCAACTGTCGTTACATCTTCAAGCCTGAAAGCTGAGACAACCAGAGATTTTAGAAAAACTCCCTGCAGCAGTTTCTGTAACTGCAGGGGGAGGCTCTGTGGGGCCGAGAAGAACATGAACCACATTCACTTCAAACTGCCAAATATTTACATATTAAATCACAAAACAGATAATGCATGACTGAAAAACAAGAGAGAAATCTTTGTCGTATAGTTAGATTTTTTTAAAAAATTCTCAAAGGACTATCCAATTACACAAAGCAATCTGGGCTTGTGAAATACAAAAGAAAAACCCTTAAGAATGGAAAAGAACAGGAGCAAAGTTTGGAAAAAAGCAAACTTGATACACAACACAAACTCTGAAAGAATGAAGCATCCCATAAGGACTCCTTCGTCTTAAGAAAGGACACAAACTCCAGAAAGGAGGAGCTAAACTTCTGTTCTGCATCTCTCTTCTGCTCTTGCTGCACAGTCAATATGTACAGATATTTGCATTTAAGTAGGGAGTTTGTTTACCGAGATTTCAGCTTCACTGCCTCCTGCTCATGTGCAAGCCGTGACAAATCCATACCACGCACACTCGAAACAAAGAATGCGCTATTTTACAGTGAATGCACTCGCCCAAAGCTGGTAGTCACCAAGGACACCAAAATATTACAGGAAGATACTGTAAAGCCAGGTGGTTGTTTGCAGGGATAACTAACTTTTTGTAGTGTGTAACCTATAGTCTGCTAAACTTTTTTTCACTACAATTCACACCCAATAGTAGGTTTTGCAGCCAAAAAGAAGCTGCAAAAGAACTGATATTCTTCACTTTCCCAAATGAGACCTGACATCTCCACACTGAGAACTACCCAGTAAATCACAATGCAACTGTAGGTTGTAACTGACATGTGAAATGTCAGAAGATTCAGAACACCAAAGTATATCTTCCTAAAATAAAAAGTTGATGAAAAATGTACATAGGAATGACAATTAAAAAAAACTCTTAGAAAGCTGAAAAGAAACTTTTCTTTTGGTCAAAGGTGAATCCTTCTTTGAACTAGTGTTGGGGAGAATGTGAAAACAAAAGAGTTGGGAGGAGAGGAGGATTCTTTCAAAAGACTTGAGAATAAAGTCAAGAACTTTCAGGCTTACTGCCTTTAACAACTAGGCAAAGGACTCCTTTTCAAGAATGCTGCTCCTGACTTAAAAAAAAAAATCCCTCTTCATCTTCTGCAAACCCTTCGTCAGCGGCCCTCTCCTTGGATTGAGGCTAAAACACTGAAGTGGTCCTCCATAAACAGTAAGAAGCATTTAAATTTCCACGGGGGGGCACAAAAGTGTACTGTGTTACGTGGTAAGGTTTTGCTAGCAGGGGGGCTGTAGTGTGAAAATATGCAGTAACTGGAGCTTCCTGCAAGGCTGTGCCGAGACCAATACCATATTTTAGGTCTTGCTGTGAAGACCCTTAAGAGACATAAAGATCCTGTCAACAAAAAATTACTGAAAGAGTCTGTAAATGCCCAACTTCCAAAATTGCCATGTCCCCATTAGACAAAACTGGAAATATGAGACAGAAATAGCCTGAGCACTGCTTTGCCTTCGAGACACTCACCCGTAATCGATTGTCATCAACTGTCCAGATTCTGCTGGCAAAATCATTCGAAGCTGCTAAGAGGTAAGAACCCTGCGAAGACAAGATTAATTTAAAACTACTTCTGCAAGTCAATATGCAAATTAAACTCAAAAGTATTTCCAATAAATCATTAAAACCATATTAGTGCTATATTGCCAAGGGAAAAAAAAAAGAATAAAACCAAAACCACAGTAGCGTATACCACTAAGGAAAGCTAGAGTAACAACTTTCAAAATGCTATAGGCTTTTTCTTCTCATCAAAATGTGACAGCAATTTGTAGAATCATGACTACAGATAAAAGGAACAACAATAACCAGACCTGAAAGGACATTCTCCTTTCCCTTCTGCTGCAGTGAGGAAACAGGTTCTAGTTTACCCTCATCTATTGGGGTTTTTTTTTTTACCTCTTTTTTGATTTTTCACAGTGAAAAAGCCCTGCATCATCTACCCCTACTGCTTAGATAGGCCTCAGAGCGGAATTAGCCCAATTCTTGCCATTTTCATCACAATTCTAACATTTTAAATTAAGATTCCAAAAACTAAATCTGTCCAAGGAGAGATCAATTAACTTGTTCATGACTTCAGGCTTAGGGCTCTTCCAAGTCATCCATGATGGAGAATGCACACCACAAGATTCATGCTTGCACTCCTGCCCATCTCAAAAGACTTTCCTGAATCATTAAAGCCCCTTAGCATTTCACCTCTGGCAGTTCTCACCTCAGATGTGTTCAAGGAGCTTGCCAAGATCAGAACTAGTTTCTCCTACAGATTAACAGTGCCAGCAAACCTCTAATGAGCTGCTCAATGTCCAAAGGAAGGATCCTTTTGGGTGCATATCAATGAAGTTTAGCACATAGAATCATTAAATGGAACAAATGATGTCAGCTTTGGTCTACTGTCTATGCAGTAAAGCACTGTGTTATGGGAGAGGTCTCAGCAGAAAAGTCATATCACACGTCCAGTTATAACAATCCAAGACCCCAAACTCCTTCAAGTAAGACGGTTGGATGCTGACCCCAGTCATGTCTCCGATACTTCAGGGTAACATGAACTGAACATATCACAAGCTGACAGCAAATACTCTGCCAGCCACACCATTACAGTGCCATGACTGGTGAGAAACTGCTGGGAGAAAAGGTCATGGAAGTGCAAGTCTTAGGATAATGAGACCTTTTACTATTCATCACAGACGTCAGCAGAGCACTTACGGAAATAAACTTCGCAGAAATAAAGCCTCAGTGTATTTGCTTCTTTTGTGCTGTTATGCCAGCTTTAGTGGGAAGCTGAAGACTAATTTCTTGCTTTACACAAAGCCTAGTGTATTTTATTGTAATTTTATCATAATAGCCCATAACAGCCAATCTCTGAGCTGCATATCATCTTCTGAATTGTAAAGTGAAGATTGAGAATTACAGACTGCAGCATATCAAATAAAGATCTTTTGTACAAATTTTTAACTATTTGCAGTTACTTTCATAAGTATTTTAACTCATGTCTTAGGTAACTTTTCAAAGTGTTAGAATGGGAAGTGATAGCAGAGCACAACGTAATTCAATTAATTTATTCCCGATCACAAACAGTGAATATTGCAGATACTCACAGCACTATCAAATTCTATGCTTGTAATCCCAGCATTACTACCAGAGAGGGAACCTTTGGGCTCACACCTATCTGCACGGAGAAAGATGAACAAAACTTAAGCAATGGATTAGAACAGAAGCTAACACAAAGTGAACTATGAGTTTGTTTAGCATCCCGCCATACCCCAAAGCAAAACGGTTTACCTCCCAAGACTTCCCAAAGCTTAACCCTGCGGTCCATGCCTCCTGTTGCTAGTAACCGGGAGCCAGGGCTGAACTGCACTGCATTCACCTCCCCATCATGTGCATCCTGAGGAGTGGGAGGAACAGAACAGCCACCCAAAATGGAATTAGCATAGGCCCAAAAAAACCACAGATTAGAAAGCTATAGAACTTAAAGGTTATACAGAACCACAGCTGTTGATCTTTCAGCAGTATGTAGGAAACAAAGCCACAGACTGAAACTCTACTGTGGTTGACGGTATACAAACAGAGCAAAAAGGCTGATCCTTATCTAAAGAAAAAAACCAAAAGCACATAAAGAAAAACACTAGCAAGGACTCAACAGTGACATTAAACTGCCAGAAGCCTTACAACGCTTCATGAGTTTAGGCTTTATAAGGTAAGGCTTTTAAGTTACACCAGAAAAAAATTAAGGACGGAAAACAGTAACAGCCAATATGCTGTAGAAGGAAACTAACTTTTCATTTCTCCATCTACAGCCAGCCATAGAACATGATCCAATCAGTTCATGCAACCACAGAACACTCAAGTCAGGCTTGAGTCAGGAAAGTCTGCTAGAAAACAGCCTAACAGGTTAACTCCATTCATTTAGCGTATTGGTGATAATGCTACTTTATATTGGTGATTAAGTAGTACCAGCAGAGTTGTGACAGCACCTTCTGTCACAGAGAACTTGGCCTTAGGCTGTGGTTCCTATCTGCAGATGCAGCGGCACCCCTGCTTTCTCACAGCTTAATTTTTGAAGCTACAGTTGGCCACTTAATAGTGATTCTTAACCTTTTAAAACCTATGAGAATTTTAAGATTCCTCCCTTTTTTCTCCCCTGTTTATTTCACAGCTTTATACTACTTACCCACACAGTATTAGTACCACATTCTTAATTCATTTGCTGCATTCCTTTCTAAGTATTCTCAGTAACTGGTCTTTCAAAAACAGTTTTTCTGGACACTTGTATTTTTCTGGAACTTGTTGTTGAACTTGGTCTGCCAGCTCATATTTAGGGGTCACCACACTTCAAATCTGATCTTTCTACAAATGCGGAAGAGCCATTCAGAGCAAAACTGGTCAAAGGTCTTGCCTAAAAACTATGCCCGAGAATGACAGCTGAAGTGACTACCTTCTCCGCCTTCCCAAACCTGTGCTACTCATCTCTCCAGAAGTGAGCCCAGTCTGTTCCCTGTATCCGCCAAACTTCTGGCACAGAGTCCTTGCATTCATTCCTGGAACGCTCTGCTGGACCTAGACATGTCCTCACACTCCACCTGAGCTCCAAACACAGGGGCTAAAACGTAACACAGATCACCTCCAGAAGAAACATACGGATTCCCATAAAATACACTGTGACATTTTCCTTTTAATATTGCAGTGCTAACCACGCATCACCTCCCTACTGCCACAGTCTGACAGACTTTCTACTACAGCTGTTCCTACTCCTGCTGCAAGATGGGGAATTGGAATGGGACAGACTAGGGGTCAGCATAGTCTACTGTGGTTTGCCCCTCCACGTGGGGAAGTCGGGCTGCACTGCTCTTGGAAGTTCAGATGACATTACAGAAGATCAAGAGAAAGGTGAAAACAACATAACCTCTCACATGGTTCTTGAAAACCTCACATAAATAGCTTTATAATACCTTCTGTGATTAAATTAGCCAGGATTTACACCTGTTGATCAACTGTGCTTGCTGTATATAGCCAGAGGAGGACAGAGGTTGCATCACATACTGAAGCCATGAACACCTCCTCTGATGCTCCCTATTCAAGCCAGCTCCAGGTTGTCAACTAAGTTATGACCCTATTCTCACTTCAGGTAACATCGCTACTCCCTCCACCCCATGACTGCCACTAGAGAAGATGGTAACAGGGCAGGCTAGGAATACACAAGCCTCCATGCTGCAGTGAGCCACCCTGTTACTCTGGATGAAAAATTTAAGTCATTTCATATCCATGAAATATCCATATCCAGAACTGGAGTACCTAAGAAAGCTCAAGAGGAATGTTAAAACAAGTAGCTGCGTTACAAGACAATTTACCACAGTATCTTTCATTCAGAAGGCAATGCCCTTCACAGAAATTTAAGTTCGGCCTTCTGAGGCCAAAACAACACATAAAGGAGGTCTCAGCTTGAAAACTTTAGATCACACACAACAAATGAAGACACCCCACTACCACCAGCTCCTCTTAACCAGTTCTGTTGGATGACATTCAGTGCCACAACTCCCTTCACTGTGGAGAACTGGAACTGAATTAATCCCAAACTGTCAGCAATCTCTTCTTCAGTCACAGCTCTACTATGGCATGACAGAACAGGGACTGCTGGGAGCCAAGAGGGTAATGGAGTGTAATTCCCCTGTGCCCTCAGACCTTTTACTAGTCATCATTGACCTCAGTAAGACAAGACATCAAGCGCATTAGCTCTGAGAAGCATTTGGGCTAAGAATTAAATGGGATGAACTATGCTACCAAATGAAGAATTCCTTCTTGTTTGGCAATGTTAATAGAAGGAGTTTCAGGAGATAAGTTCCCACACAGATACGATTTCCTTCCTCCAAAGACAGTAAAAGGAATGGTAAAACTGAGAATTCCTTCTATACTTACAAAGACACATATGGCAGTAGTGGGCACTCTCACTTCTTTACCGGCACCTGGATGTGGCTCTACAGCATCCTGGGGAGCAGGGAATGAGGACAAAGAACGTCTCCTGAGATGAAACAAAGTAGAAATATTTTAAAACGAGAAGTGAATGCTGTTTCTCTTAAGTTCATCCAGATCTGCACCCGTCACTTAACTACACTGTACAGTGATTAAAAAACGGGGGAAGGAGTTTTTAACTTTCTTTCATCCCCTCTTTCAAAAACTACGTTTGTCATATAACACTACATCCACTTGTGGCTTTAGATATTTCACAGTACACCAGATAAGTTACCTGAACTGATTACTGACCTCATTTTGGAGCAGTCTTTTTGTTTTTATAGGAAAGCGAAACATGGGAATGACTGCAGCTGAGTTCAGCTGGAGAGTCTGCAACTCCATCATTATGTTTAGGGAGGCTCAACACCATTGCAACACTACATCCCAGGCAGCAAACGCTCCATTTAAGCAAAGACCATCCACCTAATGCAGAGCTTAACATAGAAGGACTGGCTCCATTCTGGATACTAAGCACAGAACCCAATGACTTATTTAAAACAATCCTATTGAAGGAGCAAAGTGCAGTGGAAAGTAAGAGCAAACCCCATGTATTCTCTCCACAAAGAGGGGCTCATTGCCTCTCTAACTGTAGACAGTTTCTAGCCAGCGTTACCAACATCTGAAATCTAGTCAAGATAATGCAGCTGGGTTCCATGTTACTTCAGTGGAATACATTCACATGCTGGACTAAGAGCGGATAATGTTTTCACCTGGCAGCATCAGGAGATTGATGTCCCAAAAGGGGAGACTCAGACAGACTGGAGGGAAAGGTCAGAGGTCAGCACACGGCAAGATGGAAGAAACAGGAAGTTGAGGAGAACAAAAAAAGAAAAAGAAAGGCAGAAGCTAGAAGAAAGGCTGAAATTATTTGTTCGTATTCCCTGCATCACCAAGATTTTGGTGTACACTGAAACCAATATACAAAACAAAGAGGTGAAAGTGTTCTAACCTACCCAAAGATATTAGTGATAGAGTCCAGAAGGCCTCCAGCTGGCTGGGAGAGTCGCTTACTGAAGGAGGGGAGGACAGGTTTAAACCTTGTGAATAGCTTCTCCACATAATGATCAATACAAACACATTTCATAGCAACAAGTCTCTGGAAAGACTCCCCCCGCTGCAGACCCAGTCCGGAGACAGAAAACACCAAAGGCAGGCATTAGTTCAAAAGTCACCAGTAACTAAAACTCAGAAGATAATCTGTGAGTGAAGTTTCTTCAGTTTCCCTCAAGCTCCACCCTGTGAATTACTGGTTTTAGATATAATCTGCCAAGTCTGAAGTTTCAACCAATTAATACATACTCTCATGCAGCTACCTCTTACTTTCCACTCACTGCTATTTTAGAGAAAGAAAAAGATGCATTTAATCTAGGTGAAGATTATTTTCAGCATTTCAGCTAAATCCCAAACCCCAGCTATGTGCAAAGTCACATTGGTATCTTGTATACTAACAGGGGCATAATACAGCAGGCACTGTAATACCCATGTTATTGTCTATTTTGTTTTTAAACCTTTGTTTTTAAGATTAAACACAGATTTTTCAGACACTAGTGTAATTCAGTTAAAACAGCAAAGGAAAAACAGCATATCTAAAACACGGTAACAGAACACAGCACATGAGTTTCATACTGCTCTGGTGGAAGTATTAAACTGTATTCCAGCTAAAGGCAAGTGAAAACCCTAAGTAACATTCCCAACATTGTTCCAACTCTCTTATACCCCTTGTTCTTCCTCAATGACATGGTACAAAAATCTCTTGGGTCTACAAACCTGGATGTTCGGCTGACAGCTCGCACTGGAGATGTCTCCTCAGCCGTGTCAGAGGTTTCATCCGCAAGCACTTCAATATCATCATCCCTGCTGAAGTGAGAGAAAACATCTCGGTTTTCAGTCAGCCAGAGTTTCTTATGGAAACCACCCACTGACGTGTATGAACTGAATGGACAACACTGTTCCAGGGTCTGTTGGTGTCTGCACCCAACCCACATCTAGGTTTATTCAGCTGTAGTTACATGTAGGTAGATCCAGACAACACAAACACTGATCCAGCTGCCACTGCCAGAGATACTACATTCAACACACTATGTCTGAAAACAAGTACATGCAGCACCTAAATTTCAGGTTTTTTCTTTCCAGCTGCCAACTACACTCTTCACTGACAACAGGGTTAGATTTCCATCCCCCCTCAATATTTATGTTGACAAGCATCCTTTCCAGATTCTATTTACGACAGGCATTATATTTCAGCTCGCAGCACTACATACAGCATTATAATGACCTATCACATCTGAGGAAGACCTTGCTACAGAGTGAACCACATTTGCTGCAACAGTTACAGAACAGCAAAAAAACATGAGTTATAGCAACCCCAAATATAGGTGATACCCTATTTTCACAGCACTTTTTTTGCTGTTCCAAAACAAGGAAGTGTTAAAAAAAGGACAAGAGTTCAAACTCTCCTTCATCCACACCAAAGACATCCTGGTACTTTCTATACTGCTGTACTTTGGGTGCTGCTCCATTAAGTACGAAGGATGTTTTTCGTTCACTTTATTAAAACTTTGGTGTACAACTGAACCGAAGTGTGAGGTTCCAATACATATACCATAAATTAATCCAGCCAAACTACTCAGCTAATGCTACAAGGTTTTTCCCCATTAGTCATCATGGGCTCTGACAGTCTAGTATTTTTTCCTCTACTGCTGATTTTTCCTTCACTGCTGATTTTGCAGGACAAACTATTTTTAAACACACTCCATCAACCTGATCCCATTTGACTCAACAGGAAGTTTAAATTCAGCATTTAAGTAGGAATAAACCAATTCCTACCATTGGGTAACACTCAGCTGCAAAAGAACTGAAGAGGATGGGACCATTTTTAATCTCTCATTTCAGAGTATAGCTCAAACTTCAAGTTCTAAGATTTTGGAGGACAGTATATATGAAAAGGCTATTGAAAATATATACTCTGAAAGTATCAGGCTGATATTTCAATAAAACACTATCAAGTTCTGCTGATATTTCTTTTTTAAAATCTAAAGTTTGAGCTATTAAGACTGTATGTAGCGAAAGAACTTTCCACGTTAACATATTTTTGAAGTGAATATAAACACCAGAGCACACTCCTTGAAATGTTGCTATTTTCCCCTTCAGTAAGCAGCACTTTTATACAACACAAACCCTCCAAAATTATGAAATCAAAGAAGGAATCAAAAACATCTGTGAAGCAGAGCGAGTAATTTACAGAAGCAATTATTTTCTAGATTTTTTTTTTTTTAAACAGGCTTCTTTTTAACTTCAGTGTCTCGTATCAAATTACTTATGAAATACTGAGACCATTATGCCCACCACAACAGGAAGTAAAACATTCAAGCTGTTGTCCTACAGTTACCGCTGAGCTCAGCTCTAAGATAGGACGGTCTCACTTTGGGTAAGGGAGAGGAAGAAGCTTAACAGGGAAATTGGTGACAGACATTACATGTGTTTCCCCTCTCAGTGCAACATTATTTATTGAAGAGTTAAATATTCTAAGATATTCTATGTGCATTTACATCAAATAATGTGGACAAAAGAGATATCACTATTCTTACGAGCTGGGAAGACTGTCCTCTGGCTTGAGACTGTCCACTGGCCTGTGACACAGAGGTCAGCAATAATCTTGTCATGGAGAATCACACCTCAATAAACTAACAGAATGGAAGCATTTAAACGTTTCTTTAAAAAAATAAAAAGCAAAGCAAATTGTGCTAACTAGTTGTATTGTTATTTGCAGTTTCAATTTTCCTTCCAAATTCTACAAGCCCTCTCGCACTCCTGTTATACACGCCCTTCCTACCTACCCCAGACTTTTGCATGGGTCCTCTTCCAGAGCAGATACATTGCTCCCATCATGTGCAAGGACATGCAGCACAGAGANGCAGCACAGAGACCTAACGTGATGACATGATGCTAATACTAAGACAACAGATATCAAGAAGAAGCCTGCACACTGCTCTGGCACTGTGTTCTGAAGACTGGCTCAGCAGCTTCCAGTAACAATGCAGCAGGCGTAGTTTTTCTGGATTTGGCTAACACAAGCACCAAGAACCTTATCAACCTGGTGCAAAGCACCTATACCATCAACTGCCCATTTCAGTCAGCTGATTAACTATCACTCAGGAGTAAACACAGCAGCAAAACGAACAAGAGGCTAGCGGTATTTATTGCTGGCTTGCCAGGAAAAGTAACTCCACATCTACCCATTTTTTTCCTACAGAGTAAATCTCTCCCAGCGTGGAAGTGATCAGTACATTTTCACCCACCTTTACTCACTCAGTACCTGTTCCTAGAGGAAATCCTTGAATGTGTTTGTAGTCTAACACTTAAAAACACAGGCATCTCCATAGTATATTGTTTAATGACTGAAGAACTACTTTGAGGACCAAAGGCACCACGTAACAAATGTTTTTATGCTGAGATAATAATATATATTCACCATAGTAACCATTCCTAGGACTTTCAGGCCAAGCATCTATTTTTAGTCATAACAGAGCTCCTTCTTCTGGAAGTTCAAATAAGGATAGTTACTGTACATTTTTTACTTTACACCAAAGTTTAAACACTCCTCTACGTCACCAAATTTAGACATAACACAGGTACCATTTATCATGCATCTGCACAAAAATGAAGCATAAAGTAACGAAGGAGATCCTATAAATCAAGGCTGCTTACGGTTCAACAGGCAGGGGTTCTTTGGCCGCTTCTGCTAGCTCCTTCTGCAGCCTGGCTTGTCGTCTCCTAAGAAAAAGAAAGCAAGGTTACTTTAAAAAAAACTTCCTTAATCCCATTCCAAAGCCTGCACAGTTTTGACGGGCTTCATAAGATTTTAAATAAATAAATAAATAAATAAATAAATACAGGCA
>VYZV01010996.1:169260-179374 GCA_013401275.1 Pandion haliaetus | reverse complement strand
CCCCCCCCGCTACCAAAACCTTGCCACAGAAATCCAATACAAGTCCAAAACTGTAAGTCAGCCAGAAAGTGCCACTAGAGACAAAAGCTATATGCTACAGTCCATGTTTAAAAAGGTTTTCACTTAGAGTCTCTGTGCCTGCCCTTTGTTCAGCACTTCAGCGCTCCTGGAAGGTGCTGTCCATTTTGTGAGATGTCTGTCACGCTTCTGAACCCATTTCTGTTTCTGATGGCAAACTCCACTCTAACATCCGCAGCAGCTGCAGTTTCCCTTGCAGATGCTGTGGACTGAAGCCTGCAAGTGTGCTGGAGAGCGGGTTTCCAGTTCGAAATTCTCTTGACAAAGAGGATGCTGTTCAGCAGTGATAAATGCAAGGTACTACCTCAGGCAGGAGGAACTGAGGAAGTAAATGCAGAAAGACGTGTAGAAAAGGACCTAGAGTTTGTAGCGGTTCACCAGCTTCACACAAGTCAGCAACAGCGTACTATCACAAAAAAAGGCAAACCTTATCTCGGAGATAAACAGGGCTGTTGTCAGCAAGAGACATTAAATGATCCTTCCCCTTTAATCGGCAAGAGCAAGGCTTCTGGTGGAGACATGTCCAGCTTTAGCCAGCACATTTCAAGCGAAACTGAGTGTCAAAGTAGCCTAGCAGGAATGACCAAAATATGTAGAAGAATTGACCCAGAGGAAAGATTTTGGGCGGTTGGGATTGTTTACTCTAAAGAGGAGAAGGCTGATGGGAAGCATGAGAGCAGTATGGAAATATGGTGTGTCAGAAAATGAAGACAATAACCTGATCTGCTTGTTCACAGGGGACAGGACTAGACTAAAAGGGCTTAAAGTCCACCAAAAAATGCCCGCTAGAGATGAGGAAGGGCTGGTAAGGCTAGTGAAGCTCAGAAACAGACTGCTTGAGGAAGATGAGAAACCCCCACGCTGGAGTTAAAAGGCCAGTTAGAAACATTCCTCTGTGAAGAATTCTGTAGTTTACTCTTTGCTGGTATGGTGAATGGATTGCATGGGTCCCTTTAGGGTCACTTCAAGCCTAATTTTTCAGAGATTCTGTGCTGAGATGGCTGTGTTGACTGACACTCAAGTGATGAAACAGATCCTTGCTCAAAGGTGAGTGGAAGAGTTTCTCATGTGACATTTCCCTTCAGACCCGCCGCGAGGCCGGACTGATGCTTGGTGCTCAGATTCAGTTACTTCCTTTACCGCTTTGTGACTTCAAACTTGAAATGTTCGTTTTCTGGGAAGATGCTGATCACCAGTGTCCTTCCCAAGGGCTAAGTTAAAAATCAAAGCTCCATTTTCAAATCCGGCTTTGTTTTGGATCTTCGAGTTTACATTTGAAAAGAGGGAACATTTCCCACATCTGGTCATTTTCTTTGTGCTTACAAGCTATAATTGTGAAGATGCAAATTGCTGTAAAGTATGGAGCAGACGTAATATCCGTTCTAACTCTTCATCCTTTCTACGGCAAAGGTCTCTTGTTTCTTTTCCAATTTCTTTGCTGTCTTTCCTTCTTCCCATCGACTTGTTTCTGTTGGAGACAGCTTTTACCCACCTCCTTTCTGCTGGATTCTCTCTCATTCCACAAAGTCTCTACTTGCTTTTCTGCAACCTTTCTGCTTGTTGCTGGACCCCATCTCCTTCATACATTCCCATTCATTCATTCCTTCCTGAGCCCAACATTTACTAGCCTGCTGTGTGCCATCTTTGTCTCTGTTAGTTATGATATAATCTAATGCTTTATGGTATGATAGATTAATTTATTCAGTATGTAATCTAGTCCAGACCTTGGGAAAAAATGCAATAAAGTGTTAATAATAACTGTAACGTGTAGCAGATTACCATCCCTGGCACTGAATAGTTTCATTTAAATACAATCACGGAAACACAGAATAGTTGAGGCTGGATGAGCCTCTGGAGATTGTCTAGTCTAACCCCCAAAGATGATCTGTAAATAAAATTAAGAAAACAGGGTAATGGCAATGAACCAAGGACATAACTTCAGGGAAATTTGGTGATGCATAATGAGATAGAGCATTATCTCATTATGCATCAGAAAAAATATAGCAAATTATGGTAGGTAAAAAAAAAGAAATCGTTCATCTGTCAACCTGGGATTCAACTGTGAAAGAATTTCTGGGAGACTTCAGAAGTTTTAACATAAATGCAATCCTAAAATACTTCTTATTAAGAGCCACATTTGAAACAACATCATGCGCACATTGTGGAATTAGAAAGGGGATCTTTTTCATACTCGTGTAAGTATAAACCTGATGTTTGCTTATATATATAGAAAGAACATCCTGTACCTCTACAGCTAACACCTTTTCTACAGTAGGGAAATTTGGCACATTGAAATGACTATTTGGATTCTGTAGCACCTGCATAATGAGCCCCCTCCGTAGGTGCTTGCAGGAATGCACTGGTGACTGCAGCACCTCTTAGGTGGCAGATGTGAGCAGCAATGTGAGACACAGTTCCAGCTATACTCAGCTCTTGCTTCAGCTGTGCACAGAAAAAAGGGAAAGTCATCGACCCCTGCATTAAATACTTAGCCTCAACAACACAAGCATCATGCAGATGCAGCTGACATATTATGGCACCAAACTGTCGATTGTTACTGCAGATCAAGAAGAGCCTTCACCATCACCTGAACTTTCTGAATGCACAGTCCACCTGCTGTATCTCTGATTTATGTTATCACCAAGGAATACAACAAATAAGGGTAAGGATGGAGTCTCTTTAGCAAATTGCCTAGAGAGGAAACTGTGGATTGCTCTCAGGCAGAGATTAGGGAAATAAAAAAATAAGTATTTGGATATTGTGCATTGCCAACCAATCTGTTGCCATCTGGGGCTGTTGGTTAGGACATCTCTGGGAATTGCCCTGGGTCACCTTGGTTGGTCATCTAGTCCTGACACCCACAGTTCAATCATACACAAACGTATGAGCCTGAAAATGTTATAAAAATTAGGAGCTTTGTCGGGGGGGGAATCAATTAATTTTTTGGACAATACATCCCTTCAATTACAATACAGACTGATTTAATTGACAAGGATGACAGAAAAATGTGGTAAACGTTTCAGAAAAAAACTTCTGTTTTAAAAACAGATGGGAGGATAGTGACAAAATGATTAGTTTTAAGCTGTATAGAAAAAGAGTGCTTGGCCTCAGCAGCCTAGAGCTCTAGGCAACATAATTTCTAACAACATCAAAATTATCCCCTCACTATTTTGGAGTGACTAATTCATCTTCATTTGGGTTTTTTCCTTCTATTTTCCCTCCTCCTTGAGCCATTTTCTGCAAGATCCTACCTCTACCAGGAAGGAAATATATAGTCCACTAGAACGTTTTACAAAAGTTTTAACAGCACCCTGTGATAGTTTTACAGTTGAGAGGACAAGTGAGCTTGTGTTAGATGCATCAGGTGCAGGCAGGAAACAGGGTTTTAGAAAGTTACTGTGGTCTACAACATCACATTCTGTAGCTGGGAACTTAAAGCGTTTTTGGCAGCTGGGTCTCCATGGAAATAAGTACACTAAGACTGCAGCTATTTTAAGAACTTAAAGGATGCCGGAAGGTTATGGGTGGGTACTACATCTGGGGGAAATCAGTCCATTTTTTGACAATTCATACTCTTCACTTCATGTCTCCTACTCGTACTGCCTGTACTAACTTACTTGGGCAATAACAGAGATTGCAGAAAAAATGTGCCTGGTTTGGCAAGAGAGAGTCATGGGCCCAGGGACATATGAGAAAGAAGCAGCTTGTGTTCAGTCCTGGTTTCGTCTGGTTCAGGACACAGGCAGTAAAACCAGTAGAAGTCACCTTAAAAGCTTTATGACAGAAAGTAAAACCGAAACAAAACAACCATAAGCACAAGAGTTATTTGTTAAATTCGGTTTTCTAATATTCACATCTGGCAAGCTCCCACAGCTGGCATTATCAGCTCTACCATCTCAAGGTACAGCTGGTCTTACTATACAGACAAGTATTGCGCAGTGTCCCACTACTTTTTTGCACCAGCTCATCTCTACCACCCTAAGTCTAAGCTGCTCACCTGAGAACTTTCTCTTCTGCAGCGGCCTCAGAAAGCTCTTTACAAGGCCTTCTTTTGAACATTTTCCACTTGCAAAAAGTGTGGTGGCATTTGCCATTACTCCTCTCATAGAGAATAACTTAGACCCTCTTTGGAGTCACAGGTGATAATTCATACCCAGCTCTTGAGATGGGTAAGTAATGCATTTTTAGTATGGGAACAGTAATGTATTTTTTTCTTCTGGAGACTTGGCAGAGAGCTTCTCTCCTTCCCCAGCAATATGCCTTTCTAAAGGACAGGCCAGATCAAGCACCTGGATGTTATATTATGCCTTAGTAAGGCCAGCATTCTCAAATTCTGCTTATCTGCAAATCTGGGCCAAATTTAAGCAGTATTCCCAATTATGAGAATATTTTTTGCAAGAAGCTACCTTGCTTTATGTTAAGCTTTTATTTTTCAAACTTTGAGGAATATACTTTCTTTTCTACAGCTCAGGAAGGCAGTGGATAAACACTAGCATCAGAGAAAATCTGAGCCTGTCTCATTATTAAGAAGTTAAAACTTTTTGCAGAAAGCCTGTCACGTTTCCACCTCCAAACATACATGAACACACCACAGAATTAGCGGGCACTGATCTAACTCTCTATAGTGGACAGAAAGCTCACTGCTGCAGGAAGGTTTTACTCTGTGGGCATACAAATTCTTCTCGAATCTGGAATAGAAAAGTGAAACACTCCCCAGGGCCAGGGAAATACCACAGCTATTGAATTATAGGGATTACACAGAGAGGATTCTGTTGAATAAAGCAAGAGGAATGTAAGCTTATAGCCTGTCTTGCTGACTTGTAGGTTAGAGAGCTAGGTGTTTCAGTAATGACGCCTTGAAAGCCCAACCTGCATGGCAGAAAAACCTCTCTTTAAAAAGATTTCCACCTTACAGATTGTCCTCTCTCACCCATTCTCACAAGCCTATACTCAGCCTCTTCCGCTCCAGTAAAATTACCGTACATTGTCTATACTCATACAATTAGTAACTGTACCTGCTACCAGGTGCTAGAATTTTTGAACCACGAAGGGTCTGTGCACACAGACAAGCGCATCCTCAGTTACAGTATCGCAGTGGCATTGTGGCATATTCTCTGCACTCCTCGGTGCCTTTGGTGTTTCTTCTGGGCAGGGACTACTGTCACTGAACGAGCTGGTGTAACACTCAACTAAAGCTGAATTATGTGGCAGGCAGTTCTGAATTTTCAGAGAAGAACGATCAGAAAGGTGATTTTTATTATTTTTAAGTAATCAACATGGAAACAATAGCAACAATTAAGTCACAAACAGGCATAGCCTAATTGTAACCACAGCATTAATACTTAAGATGAATATAACAGAAATTACAAGTATGTTAACATTATTCATTCTCAGTCAATGAACAAAAGTGTACAGTAAGGTCAGCATTAATCTATTAAGAATGCTACAAAACCAGCCAGCCACTGTCCTTCAAAAGCAGAGTGCTTGCTGTAAGACAGGCTGGAATGACTGCTGTCTGTCCCTTCAGGCAGCTATACTCCTAGGTTGCCTATGGACCCTGCCTATTCTCCCATTTCTGCATGTAGTTCTGATATTTCCCTTTGTTTGTTAGGGGTACAAAAGCACTACCTGCTAGGAAAAAAAAAAAAAAAAAAAAGAGCTACAGTGCCAAGGGCCAGCCCTCACACTCTGCATGAATAATGCATGTATGCAGCCTGGGAGCTCACAGTAGAGGCAAAGCTGGCTCCGTTGGCAGTGTGTGACAGTCATCAGTATCTGCTATTCAAACTCGCTTCCCACCCTCCCCTTACTCCTTGCTCCATGGATAGGACATGCTTTTGGAGCTGTACCGCTTTCAAAATGCTTGCTTTTACATATCAGTCTGTAATAGGAATTCTGTAACACAAAATAAAAATTTTGCTTTTGTAGAAAGGGGATTCTTTAAATACACCCCTTCCATCTCCTAGTCCTTATACCGTACCTTCCTCTTTTTCAAAATATTTGCTAATGCATGTACTTAACCACCTGCCTCTTAACAGAAGTACCAAAGTGACACTACAAAAGGCTAACTTGCATTTGGTATTGTGGTCCTGGCTCCTCTTGGTCTGAGCAACATAGGATAAACTTCTCAACTAGAACATTTCCGTAATCATAAAGAGGGATACACCCCCAACAATAAAAATTCCCAGTCTTTTTAGAACCAGACCAGAGGGCATCAGTGTGAACAAAGCAGTAATCTCCATCTTTCTTCCCATCAGGATTCCTCCTAGGGTGCCATCTGCCATGTTGTTTTCACTGTAGAGACAAGAGAAGACATCAGCTTGTCTATTGTCAATTCTAAAAGTTTTGATGGAGAAGGAAAAAACCAGCTTGCTCAAGTGGGCTCTCTTTCTCTCCCAAACCCATTTACTAAGATCTCCCCTAATCCTTCTCATCCAGTTTGTGACGCTCTGGGAAAAAAAAAACCCAAAACCCACCCCACCCCCCCTCCGGCCCAAAAAAGTAGATGTGTGATTATTTCTGCAGAGGGTTCAGTAATGTTTTTGGACACCACTCTTCTAAGCTGATAAGTGTTTCCATAGATGACTACTTTTAATCATCTCTTTATTAATTGCAGCAAAGCAATCTCTTAGCCAATACTGTAGATTTGTGCTGCCAGGCCAACTTTGGACATTCTTAGAAGCAATGCAGCATGCACCAAATGAGTAATAACAAAGTAGCTGACTATTTGCTTTCTTCTCCTGGCCATCAAGCTTAAACAGTCCAGAAGAAGTTAAAACTTCATGCAAAACTAAGGCCATGGTTTCACAACGTGACATCTTCTGCAGCAATATTGCTTTAAGGTACTCCTTTGCATCCCCTGCTCTGCAGGCCCTGTAGGTCTGTGGGACAGTGCTCTGAGCTTGGTTAGGAAATACAGAACGAGGGCACAGTAATTAAGTCAGTACTACTCTAGTAGTACTCTGCTGTGACACCAGAGTCTAATATAACTTCCACCCTGCCTTATTCCCACAAGTAACACACCGATGTAGTTGTCCTGCCGACTGGTCCCTCTTCTGTCCAATGCTTCCCAGAGTGTGGCAGCTCTGAACTGTCCCGATAGTCTCGGCCCTTGGAGTTCTGCATGTCCAGCACTGCCCGGCTCTTTGAGGGAAGAGGTGGCTTGTTGTGCTGTCCCTGGGTGCTTGGGTTGACTTCAGACCTCAGTGGCTTGACTAGTTTTTTGAGCGGTGCTGAGGTTTCTAATGATGTAGTCATCTTTGGTTTGCCTTGAGTCTTTTCACTTGTATTCTTTTCTTCAGATTGGCTGGAGCAGGTATAGGACCGAAATCGCTGTGTGGGGACCAGGAAGGGTGGTGATGGTTGTTTGCCAGAGGTCTTGCTGCTCTCAGGCTCCTGTGACTTTGTGAGATGACAGCTCTGATCAGGCAGTGGCAGCTGCTCTTTTCGCAAAGCCTTGGGGTAGTCCTGCTCTTTCTTTGATGCCACCTTGCCCTTAGAACCCATAGAGCCATACAGTGGGTTCTCAAACATCTCTGGCTTTTGCTGTCCCTCCTCCTGAAGCAAAGGTTCTGCTGTGATTTTTGCCAGTTCAGGTGGCCTACAGTCATCAAAGCAGTGTAAAAAGGAGACTTGTAAAGAGCAGGCAAGAGACACCGACTGATTTAAAGAGAAAATGAATAGGAAAAGAGCATGATAAAATTTGACTGTGCAAAGGGGTAACAGGATAACAATTAAACTCAGGGGGGGAGAACAAAATTGTGTATTGTTTTTACTTTGTTTAATCATTATTAACATGACAGCTGAAAGTAGATACGCATGGTACTGCATAAACTCCCTGCTGGACTCCAGTCTTATCAGAGTGGTACTTGGCTTCTCTTTAAACAGAGATAAGCTACTGAGACAAACTGTGCCAAGCGCTTTGATGGCTCTGCGACATACACAAATCTGAATTTAAATATTAATAAGAATCCTCAGATCTGGCAGAGAGGATCGAAATGGCTGGACAGTTAACGTAAGAGCTCACATCACACTGTAGCATTTTACAACTAGGTCAATCTCCTCTTGCTACCAGTGCCATACAGTATTCCTAGAGAAGGGATAAAACTCCTTAATGCACCCAAATGCACAAAATATAAGTAACAGCTATGTACTGTAGGGCGAGACAATCATTGTGCGTTCACAGCTGAGCCCTTTGAATTGAGGCTCAGACTGGAACGACAGCACAGCTGTACAACGGGGCAAGTGAGGTTTCGTGGTTTTTGTATGACTCGACCTGATTTGGCAAGGCTTTCTTCTGGAGAACCGCCATGATACTTAAAAGATCAGCCACAGTATCACTGAAGAGAGTAGAATAGGGTGAGTGGCACATATTCTTTGAGTGTCTTCAAATTAGTTGTGTTCCTTGCTTCAAGTTATTTTCTGGAAGTCAGTACATGCAGGAGCAAAGAGCTGAGAGCATGATGAAGTGTTGCCAGGTATGTAACGGATTGAGGTAGTGCTTGCAGCTCTGACTTCTGCAAGTTCTGGCTTACAGAGTGCCACACACACTTAAGAGTGAACTCTAGCCCTGACTCAGAAAGCAGCTGTCACTATGAAAAACAGGTCTGGAACAAGGACACTGATTACGTACATGCACTAGGGTGGAGTAGCCTCATCACTTTACTAAGTTGCGTAGGGATGGGATATTTTCAGTTGCTGGATGGAAATTCTGCATCAAGACTTGTGACAGATGCAGCACATGGATGCTAACTTCTATAGCAAGCTGGCCATTTGTGTAGTAGTGTAAGCAGAAATTCAGTTAAGGTACTTCACATATGACATGTGAAGGAGCTCTCCTTCCCATCCAGTGGAAAGATCTATGCCACACTCTCCCCTTTTCTTCGTTGTTAACTGCAGTCAACTCTGTAGTCTTTTCCTTCTCTTCTCTTGGTAGAGAGCTAAGCTTACATTTTTGGCTTTCCTTTCACAAAGTCTGAGGAACGACTACACTAGTGTTCTTTGAGTATGTGTTGTCTGCACTTGTGACCTTCACTTATCTTTTTCTAATCCTAGAGATAAAAGACTGAAAGAATATGCTGTACCTTGAACTCTCTGTACAGATAATGAAATAGTGACTGTGCAGAATGACAGGAGAGAGGGGACTAGCCCCAGTGCAAAACTCAAAAACTCACAGGTACTCTTGACTCCGACTACAAATGCTTCTGTTTACTGTAAGCTGGAGGATTGGTTTTGGAGATAGAGGTGACAAGGAGGGTGATGTGGAGGATGACTGACTCTGTCCCGTTATGGAGGTAGTCTCTTTGGGCTGCTGCTCATAGCTCCAGAGAGAAGGTGACTGGTCTGGTGAAGGTATCTGCTTAAGCTGGCTGGTTGCAGAGGGTTGCTGAGAGAAAGCAGCCATCCCCAGGTAGTTGGGGTTGCTAATGTCTGTGGGAGTGGAGCTGCTGAAGAGAATAAATATCGTTAGGAAGTTATATGCGCAAATACATTTATTTTTTTGTCTCCCTGCCAGCTACAAAGGAGTTATTGCCCACTGACTGCTTACATTCAATACCACCTACTTTTTTTTTGTCACTGTTGCCTTAGAATCAGAGAATAAGTGGGAGTCCTGTTAGTGCCTCCCTCCCCTGGGCCACTGGAGAGGAAGCAGCTGGGTCAAGGCCACCTTGCCCAGGCCCAAATAGTTCCTCTGGCTGCGGCAGATGCTTCCATTTCCAGGCTGCAGAGAGCATTCAGCTTCTGCAGCCACATGTAGGGGCTTTTACAGCTTTTTGGGCCCAGCAGTTCAGCTGACAGCTGCAGCAGGACAGCTCCAAGCAAGAGCCAAATCGCAGCGCTGGGCAGCATTGCACAGCATAGGAATATGCTGCTGGAACAACAGGAGAGACATTTGGCCTTTTGAGGTTGTTATGGGTTTGTGTGGCGCGGTTTTCCCTTGGTGGCAGGGGAGGGGGGCTGCAGAGGCGGCCCCTTTAAGAAGTTGCTGGAAGATTTCGCTGCCCCAAAATGTCGGACACGCGCGCCAAAATGTCGG
>VYZV01010996.1:158313-169020 GCA_013401275.1 Pandion haliaetus | reverse complement strand
AGCCCGCGGAAAGGAACCACGTTGGAGCAGGGAACGAGAGAGGAATCTTCCCCCTGAGGAAAGAAGCGGCAACGACGATGTGTGGCGAGCTGACTCAACCCCCATCCCCGATTCCCCTGCGCCGCCGGGGGGAGGAGGTAGACAGCATCGGTAGTGAACTGAGCCGGGAAGGCGGGAGGGGTGGGGGGAGGTTGTTCTGATGTTTGGTTTCCCTTCCTAATACCCTTGTGTTTTGTTTCTGTTTTGATTTGTAGTAAATTAAATTGATTTTGTTTCTTCTCCAAGTTGAGCCTGTCTTTTGCCCGTGACCATAAGTGGGGAGTGATCCCTCCCAGTCCTTGTCTCGACCCACAAGCCTGCCTTTTGTTTGGTTTTTTTTTCCTCTCCTCATCCCAACGTGGCCAGGCGAGGGGGTGGGGGGTGAGCGAGCGGCTTCGTGGTGCTTTGTTACCGACTGAGCTGACCTGAAACCACGACAGAGGTGTACCCATATAGACTAGCAGGCAGAAGGTGGGAAGCTGCCTGCAAAGAAATGCACCTGTGAAGCTGGAGTGAAAGAACAGCCTTACCCAGAAGCATCCTATGACTCTTGGAAAGGAAAAGACAGGCAGTTTCAGCACAACTTCGCACCGCAAGCTGGCAGAGGTAAAGCAGCAAGATTACCGTAACATATCCTCCTTTCCTGGGTTGTCTGGAGAAGAGGAAGAACTCCCCCAATAGCGAGCAATGGCTGCTGCTTCTCTGGCCATCAGATGAGTAGATTTTGACTTTCTGTTGGACATAAAAGGGCCCTTTTTAAGCAGGGTGCAGGGACCCAGCCTGACTAATGCATTCTCAGCTTTTGAAGCTTTGGGCACAGAAGCACTGACCAGCTCTGACCAGAGAGTCACAAAGTGCTCCCATGCCTATTAACACTGCTCCCACAGCAAGCCCAGCTTTGCGTTTATTGAGCCAACCAGTTTTCTGTAACTGACTTACCCACTTGCCTTTTACCTGTTAGTCTGATCCCAGTCTTTGCTAGTCTCTAAGTTGCTGATGTTCTTTGGTTTCTGCCCAGCAATTTCATCACGTTCAATCTTGACAAAATCTGAAGGAAAGAAAAGGCATGAAAGTGTGTTTTGGCAGCTTCAGAGTCTGATTCCCTAAGTTTTCTGTGTTACTGCTTGTATTAAGCCATCTCTGTCTATCGGAATGGCAGTGAGACAGTTTTAACAGTTGTTGCTATTATGTTTCCAACTGCCCACTAATACATATCACGTTACCTTGACATAGGAAAAAGTGTTTATCCTGAAATACAAAGGTCGTGATCCCCCAAACAGTCATACACAGGTCATTTTACCATTGACAATAATAGTAAATGTCATGAGGCTGCTTTTGTACTCTGAAAGGGAACAACAGGCAGCAAGGTGAAAATAAGCAAAGTTTGTCATCTTTTAGCTGAGGAACTGCTCCTTCAGAGCCTCACACGCTCTTTACAGATGTTCCCCGGGGTAACTGGAGCAGGGAGAGCTTTCGGCAACTTGTCATATAGCCACTGCAAGTGAAAATAAGGTATCACCATTCGATAAAATCAGTATCAGTGACAGACAGGGGGCTCTCTCAGTCTGCCGAATTAATTTGAACGATGAAAAAGAAAAACCCAAGTGGAATTGCTATGTCTTTCTGAAAGAGTACAGGTATACTCCTGAGAACTAACAATACATCTCCTTGCCACCAGCATCAAAAACTCTTGCCTCTTTAGGACTAAAAGCACTGCAAGGATAATTTTCAGTTCCTTGACAGTTATCAGAAATCTTTCAAGATGGATATTCTCTAGAGCAAGCATTGCAGAGATGATGTCGTTCCTTACCATACAGTTTCTCTCTCTGTTTTCCTTGTGATGTTTGTAACTTGATTTCACCTTGGAAGACCCCTGTTTTCTCACCATGGTGTGTCAGCACAGTATGGATAGGAACTAAGGATTCTGTTGCTTCTATTCGCAGGGCAATGCAGCCTTCTCCTAGAGGATGACAAGGAGACAGTGTGCCTGAGACTGAGAAAAAAAGCGTTGAAATCTCTTTCTCATGTCAGTCATCTACTACCACCGTGCCGACAGGGCTGAGATTACTGGCAAGAATCTGCTTTGGATCACAGTAAGGAGTGTAATATCTCTTGAGAAATCAGGAGCATTCATTTCACTTCTTCACATATGTGTGAAGGATTCGGGCATTGGAGACACCCACAGGTGACTACAGGGTTCTAAGCTTCCATTACTGGTAAGGAAAACAGAAGCCTGTGACTGCCATTTCAGTTAATGGGATTTTGGCAAAGAGCCTTCTGCGGACAAGGACTGCAGTCTCTGGCTGGTCAGAATTTGGAGCAAGCAGCACTGACAATGACTTTTCTGTAGCCAGGAGAAATGCATCAAGTAAGTGCAAGTGAACAGGATTTGTATGTTCTGAATAAACCCATTTAAACAGACTGACTCCTGATTTAATTCCTGTAATGTACTTTCTTTTTAAGCCACTGCTCTTTTAGGGCTGGTAAAGCTTACACAGATTGTTGCTTCTAGTTCATATTCCTCTAATCATCATTACCCCACAAAATATTTCCCATAATGTATTTTTGTATGTATTGAGTTCTAAATCAGAAGTCAGAGCATCATAGATGTTCAGTCTGTAAAAGTTACTTCTGTTCTCTCCCACTCTTTCAACGGTTTGGAAAAATCTAAGTAGCTTTTGACTCATCCAGAACTTTAGAGCATAAAAAGTCTTCACTTACCATAAGATTCATCACTGTCTGATGACTTAATGCTGATCAGGATGTGTTGATCCAGTAGGTATTCTGGGTCTGAAATAATTGGAGTCAGCTGCAAAGACAAGTTAATGTGGGTCAGTACAATAGGTAGTCTACATGAACATAGTTCTCCCTGTGCCTCAGTCCCAAATGAGCAAAATTCAGCTGAAGAGACCCATGAGGGTTTCATGTCACCCCCCGGATCAGCCTCTGATGATGTTTGGAGATCTGTGGTAGAAGGCTACTCACTTTTAGAGTCCCCCCACTCCTGCTCCCAGCAGAGCAGACAGAATGCTACACATCAAACACATTGGGCTGAGCTGCTGTTTTTCTTCCTACAGTGCAGACTGAAAACTGCTCTAGGAGGAAGTGATCTGGACTCTGATTCCAGTCTTTTCCCAAAAATCTGCTTGGCTGTTGTTACAATCACTTATTGTAGAGTCTTTCCCCAATCTCTCAGTGTAAGGCGCTCTTTCCAAAGTCAGCAGTTCTTCTTTTGGGCTATTCAGAAGGGTACTGACATGCATATTTGCTCCGAATCCAAGAGCTCTGATAGATCTTCCAGCTCCCACCACGCCAGGAAATGGAGAACAGCTCTGATCTCAAGGATAGGACTTGTCTCTGACAGTGACACACAGAACACTACTTCTGGCCATTGATGGTCTTTTTAACACAGGTAAAAAATACTTAATCAACTTTTCTCAAAAATACAAAGGAAAAATCTTTGCCTCACAAGGCAAAGAAACTCCAGCACAGCTGTTTTATCTTCCATCTAAAACTAAAAAAAAAAAAAAAAGGGCCTGCTTAAAAGACTTGTCAGTGTAGTTATGTTCACTAAAAAGGTGAGAAAAAAGTCACACTCCTGAGTGGCATAACCAGGCCAGCAAAATTCCTGATAGAGGTGAAAGTATATGGACAAGTATTTTCCTGCTTAAAACACGCTCTGTTTAGCTTAAGCCTATCCTGCATTCTTAAAGTCCCTTTTGAGCGTAAACAAGACCACAACCCTGTTCCTAAAAGAAATGTTTATATAAGCAAAAGATGTAATATTGCTTATGGGATGCAAGTGGAAGGCTTCTCTTCCGTATGGATATGGAAACATAGTCCCAGTTTACCTTTGGAAGAGCATCAACGAACTTTACCACAAGCTCCCCTTCATTCCCATCCTCATTTTCTCCTTCCTGGCTCTTTACAAAACCTGCAAAGTGATGAGAAAGGAGTTCACCAGAAGAGAGACAGCAAGAACTTGGCTACAAATCCTTTTCAGATGCTAGATCTCCAAAAGGCCTACAATTGTTTTCCCACTTGGACACAAATTTTCAAAGTATTAAGAAGCTTAAAGTCTGAGCTTTAGGTGAATGTTTACACAGTAAATTTACAAGTGATTTTACTGGAGCATTGTTAAATGGTTTTATTTTACAGTTAAACTTGGCACCGAAAAGCTCAGTGCATACATGGACTGGAGGATAAGAACATGACAGCTCTTCCTACGCCACTCAAGATAGCACACTTTTGAAATTCTAATTTAAGATTCGTAATACACTGTTTCCATAGAAATTTATGCAAATTTTGATACAGCCAAAAAATAATCTTTTATGGAACTGTCTTTGACACAGCGCTCTGACATGCGATAATGTGATGAAGCATACACCAAAGGCATGCTGTACCACTTACAGGAGCAGTCCTGTGATGGGGAATCGCTTAAAAAAAAACCACAGCAAGGGCACGTAGGCTTGCATTACATAAACAGCTGAGAGTCAGCCCTGTAGCACAGGGACAGGGAGTAAAAACTGCAGCACGGGTAGGTACACAGTCCCGTTTACAGAATCAAATCACTATCTTTCCTTTCACTTTAAATTGATCCTCTGACTTATTTTTTTTAAACCAGGGTAATTAAATTATTTTTATTAGCATAATGCAGATGCTTTATTTTGAAAGCACCTGATCATTTGTAGCAGGCATGATTAGAAATGTAATCAATTGTGTTTGCTAAGCAGAGATTTTCTGTGTGATAAGCAGGAACACATGTTTCTCTTCAAGAAAGAGACGATCAGATTGCCAAACAAGGTGGAAGAAATGGTGGAAGGTTACATGTCTAAGCATGGATTACAGCTAAATGGCTGTGGGTTTTGGATTGTATTGCTGACAGTATAGGATGACTTGTAAACTACAACAAATCTCTAGGACATCCCTTTTTTGCACTGGAACAAGTGATCCACACAGCTATTCATTTAGATCAAAGCAAGGGGAAGGGGAACTCATTCAAACAAGCAGGAAACTTTGACAGAAAGAATAAAGGTGGGCAAAACCATACTTTCTAAGCAGCTAGAGTGAAACTCAATGTAGAACTTGGTCTGGGACTTGGTCTTCAGAGTAGCATAGCAGTGCAGGAGCTCTATCTCCCCTTGGGAATCTGTGTACTTGGAGTCTAGGAAAGAGGAAGGGAAAATAATGGCATTTTCAGTTGGAGATAAAGAGAGGGCATTTTTGCGTTGACTCTTTAAGAATCAGCTTTTTCTTTCAACATATACAAAGCACTGCATTTTATATCCAAAGGTGCAGACAGCACACTTGCACCCAGCCTGACTAACCGTTCTTTGAAACAAACTGTGAGGTGACTCCCACTTCAAAGGTGGCAAAGACAGGACTGTGGTCACTTGTCATGATGTCAGTGGTGCAGCCTGCCAACGAGAAAGGGAGGATAGTTACTGCCCTGCGTTTCTGCCCTGCTCCAGTGAGATCGCTACGAGAGAAATATTATTGAGTAATTTTCCAGAAAACATAACTGTCGCTGTGGTAACTGTCTCTAGTCGAAGGTGTTTCTACATGATCTCATGTTAGTATATACGAATGTAACTCTTTTGTCAAAATACATGAAGATTTGGTTAACGGACACAACTTTACCATATCATTTTGCAAGCAACTGTCAGTGTTAGATTCCCCCAGTACAAAAAGCACTTGCAGGCTTCCTGGTTGCCTCTGCAACATGCACAGCTAATTAAAGCTCTGATATGGCAGGAAATCACACAGGAATACACTGGTGCTACTTCAGTGCTACAGAGCAACTCGTGGCTCAAGATTAACAGTGAGTGAGCAAGGTCTTGACTTGACCTGAGCGCACACCAAGTTCCAGTAAGCCCAGTTCATTGAACAGAACAGTGTATTAAAGCAGATGCCGGACTTTCTGGAAGTGCTTATTTGACCACACACCTCATCATCGTAGGTTCTGTGATCAGACCAGTCCACCTTATCCCCCCAAGAGACTTCTACAGCCCTCTTCTCAATCCCATGCATAGGAAACCATCAGTATCATACTCAGATGCTTGGTCCTACATATAGTCGATGAAATTTCAGTAACTAGTATCTGTGTCTTTGAACGGGCCTTATGAGCCAGCTTCCTCTCTTCTCTGCATTGCACTTTTGTGATGCTTCTCAGCAAGAAAGGGAACAGGCTCTTGGTACCACACAGTCCTTCTGGAATATACTTTGATAGAAGGGAGACATTTGCAGCTCCAGCCTCTGGAGACTAGGTACACAGGGTCAGCCCTGCTGGCACCAGCAAGTAAGGAGCCCCTGGTGGTAACCGCACAGATAAAGTGGTTGTTGTTGCCAAGAAATAAGTGGTGTAAAGTGATCTTACAGTGTGACCTAAAGGTGGACAGCTGCAGCTGTCTGAGTGGTATTCTGCATATAAAAGAATGACAGAATTATCCCCCAACCTTGTAAGGTTACAGGCAGAGAGATTTGGCTCCACTCTGCCTGCTTTAACGTCAGGTCCCTCTATGCTGAGTGTCTGGCAGTGCTGGGAGATCCTACAGACTCTGCTCTGAATCATTTCCGTTTCAGACTGATTGCTTTGCTATCTACAATCTGTTATCTACCCACCATAGGACTGACACACAACGTGCACCATGGGGTATGATTTCCAGAGCACTCGATCACACCAGGATGGCAAATTGTACTTCATCTGCAAACCAAAGGAGAAGTGATGTCAAGAAAAAGGGAAAGGACCAGTTTGCAAAAGAACAGGAAATTCACTTGCCCAAGCACCATATATTTGTGTCAAATCTTTTTGTTTGTATTGACTCCTTTCAAAACACTACAAGGGCAGAAAATGCAGAGATTGGTTTAGGTCCCTTTCTTCCGTAGGAGTCACTTTCCCTGCTCTGCCATGTACTTCTGAAGGGAAATCAGTTTTCACCTACCCCTGTAGCTTTTTGCTTGGTGTAAGCATACTTCTCCCGGGTACCCCTTTCAAAACGGTAGGTCGGAGCAAAGGTAATCTCTTCTTCCTCTAAAACAAAGAGACAGCTCTGTTACGATTTGGCCCATTAAGAACCCTCATATGGGCAAGAGAGCCGCTGCTCTGTACACCCTGCCCCACATCAAGCCCGGCAGAGAAAATTGCTGGAAACAGGAGAGGAACCTGCCAACAAGCTCAGAATCTTACCGAACTGCAGAAACACCTTTTGGTCCTTTCTCTCTATGAGAAGCTGGTCGAAAGCCAGCAGCTCTGGATACTGCTGCTGCCTGATCTTCTGGATAATATTCTCTGCTTCCTGCCAACAGGGAAACAGCAGAGCTGCAGTTGATGCAAAACCTTCTCATAAATATTCCCTTTACTGGTGAGCCAGCAAGTGTTTCTAAACTGTTTCACAGAGCCGTACCCCCTGCCACTTCCCCACCTTTCCCTTCACTGAGAGGCCCCAGTCTTTGCTGTGTGGCTGAATATTTGCCTATTGAAACAGGCATCAAAATGCCCACTCATCCCCTATACAAGCATTACAGACATACACACAACCAGATGCACATCAACACCAGGCTTGCTATTGTCTCCCGCCTACTGAAACCTATCCAGTATTTATTATGGCTTGCCTGTTCCTGAAGGGCTGTTCTGAGCCCTTAAAAGCTAACCAAATAGAGCAGAAAGGCAATCTCCGCATCAAGCTGTTCAGGGACAGATGCTTGCTCGCAGAGGGAAGGAGAGTTGGGAGGTTTGAGGAAGCAATGCTGCCTGGAGCAGCCAGGTGTGCCAGACAGCATTCCTGGGTCCATTAATCCTTGGAGAGGGCAAAGGGGATTTCCTTACTCTCCCTCAACTGGTGTCACACTTGTGCCCTGGGGATCCCTTCTGCCTCCCCTCTTTCTGCTACTCCTTCTGCCACGTTGCCCTAGATTAGAAAAAGATAGCACTTCTATAGCAACACAGTATTTTGTCTTTCCAGGGATTCACGCAGAGTCCCTAACCGTTGGGGGCTGTTCCACACGGTAGTTCAAGTCTCCCAGCCAGAAAAGATGAGTAAAGCGATGAGTGATGTTAAATGGACTCAGTTTCTTATCTCCCAGTGTCAGGAAGCGCAGGATGCTCGTGTAGTTCTGGTTGCGTCTGTCAAGACAAGAAACATCTGCCTGACATACTAAATTGCCATGCAATTTCTAAATGCCTGCGCTGGCAGAGACTGCTGCTTTACCAGGCAGGAACTGATCTGGCTCAACATCTAGAGAAGAGCAGATCGGAAGCCGAGAACTTGCCACCCCTGCCTCGCACTGCACCTCAGCAGACAGGCCCAGGTGACGTGCTCAGTGCCTCCCAGTGAGCCAACCTACTTCATGCAGCCAGTAACGCAGCACAGCTCTCATGCTGCAGCTTGTACTGTGTGTGGCCTGGGGAGCTGAGGGGCAGCTTGCTGTGAGGAGGGGGCAGTGGCATTTACAGCAGCTCCGGGCTGCTCCAACTTGGGTGTCAGACTGTTTCCACCTGAATTGAAAGCCTGGAAAGCTGTCCCAAAGCCACTTTTGTGGCCTCCTGGGGCTGTGCTTTTCTGAGCTGCATGTCCTAGAAACCCAGCACTAGATTGTTGCCTTCAGATTTCAGCAGCAAACACATAACTAGATTTTGGCAGCTATTCCAGGCCCTGGGGAACCCTTCCATAGAAGTTAACTCCATCAGTGACAAAGACCCTGTGTTGCAGAAATCCCACACCACCTGTTTCCTGGGTCCTGGACTGGGAAAGATGGCAAAGCCAACCTCTTCATTTCAAGTTCTCTTTGCTTTCAAACCCACTCCTTCCAACTGCTCCAGCTCCTCCCAGCGTGGGTGCAGATCTCCCACCAGTGTCAGGATCTTTGCCTTCCAGTCCTGTGCTGCACAGAACCTGCCTAAACCGTGGAAACTCATTTCACAGCTGGGTATAGAGAATTAGCCACTGTGGAGATATTTCTGTGCTACCTGCCTCCTTCTTGGTATTCCTGACAGCACGCTCTGCCTAGCAGGATCTTTCTCAGCCGTGCCCCAGGGCACACCACAGCTCCCCTGCTCGAAGCACTGCCTACAGCGAGGAGGCAGACAGTCCCCTTCAGCACATTATTCTGGGACAGGAAAAGCCTTCCCACATCTCTCCAAAACACTGTAGATCAGGGAACTGCTTTCCTCATGTACTGGGCTTGCATGACAGGTCACAGCAGTGTTGTGCGAGACATTTACACTTGGCTCTGAAATAATTTTGCTGTCCATTTCACCCACACCCATATGGCATGGCCATATAGCAGAAGTCCCTTATTTAAATGGTGACACAGTAAGCAGTGTCTTTAGCACAGGTTGCCCTCCCAGGAGACATTTAACAATTTTTTTATGGTCAGGAAAACATGCTTGTGACTGTCTGGTGGGCCCCGCTTCCTTTCACCCTGGGTCAACATCCATTTTTGAGAGGGGAGGATGTATCTTACCTGTGCTTCTTTTCACTTCCTGAAGTCAAATGGCTGTTAACAAACCCAAAGGATGTTCCATTAAACATGAATGACACCCCCACAGCTCCTTTATTACCTGGAAAAAGATAAGCCAAAAATGTCAAGAAACCAATCAACCTCCAGGCTGAGTCTAGCAAAGATAATAAAGCACCTGGCAAATCTTAAGTGAAGTGGATGATGGAGAAGAGAAATAAGTTGACTTAATCAGCACAGAAAGAATTAGTATATACAGCCCAGATTGTGGTTACAAATTTTCTAAGGATGCTAAAAAAAATTAGTTGAAGGGAAAGAAGTGCAATTTCCTTGTGAAACCCAAGAAAGAGCAATCCAATAGCCAGTCAAAGGTGTTTGCTGGGAATATAAATATATATACATATATATATATAAATGCGCTAAGTATACACACAAATAGATTTCCTCTCTTACAGGGTAAGATATAATCAGTGCCAGTGGGATATAACTTTAGTACCACTAGTGTCACATGCAGTCAAAGAAGTCTTGTGGAGAAAGAGCTGTTCCATTTCAAGGACAGTATTGGCACAGACTGAACACATCTCAGTCCTTTGGACAAGACCAGGTCTGTTCCTCACCCAGTGTGTTTGCGATGCCTGTCTTCACGTTGTCTGTGCAGATGTGGCTGATGCGATTCTCATGTTCCGGCTTGGCCAGTACAACAATCCTGATGTTCCAGAGCGTATGGATTGCTATCTGCAGAGATGGGAAGGTTAGAGGTTATATTTCTGCACATGCCTGTGAAGCTGTGCTGTAGCTGCAGCCTTCCTGACTCTTTCTGTAGTACTTCTCTGTCGTGGTTTCAGGTCAGCTCAGTCGGTAACAAAGCACCACGAAGCCGCTCGCTCACCCCCCACCCCCTCGCCTGGCCACGTTGGGATGAGGAGAAAATACAAAGGCAGGCTTGTGGGTCGAGACAAGGACTGGGAGGGATCACTCCCCACTTATGGTCACGGGCAAAAGACAGGCTCAACTTGGGAAAAAAAACAAAATCAATTTAATTTACTACAAATCAAAACAGAAACAAAACACAAGGGTATTAGGAAGGGAAACTAAACATCAGAACAACCTCCCCCCACCCCTCCCGCCTTCCCGGCGCAGGGGAATCCCGCCTTCCCGGCTCAGTTCCACTACCGATGCTTTCTACCTCCTTCCCCCGGCGGCGCAGGGGAA
>VYZV01010996.1:128789-157994 GCA_013401275.1 Pandion haliaetus | reverse complement strand
CCCCGCCTAGAGGCGGGTCCGACATTTTGGCGCGCGTGTCCAACATTTTGGGGCGGCGAATTCTTTATCTTTATCCGACATTTTGGGGCGGCAAATTCTTCCAGCAACTTCTTAAAGGGGCCGCCTCTGCAGCCCCCCTCCCCTGCCACCAAGGAAAACCGCGCCACACAAACCCATAACATTCTCCCACACAGATTTTCTTTCTGTGCTCTGGATATACTTTCAGTCATTTTAATCAAAGATGGGAGGAAGGACCTGCTATTTTCTAGCACTATTTTCTAGTTAATCCTTGGATTGCCTTGCTTGCACAAAATACAGTTTCCCAATCACCATGAAAGTCATATAAGTCCTGCTCTCCTGTGGCCTTCCAGATATGCTTAGATTTGTTTCTTGACATCACTGAAACTCAGGAATGTCCAAACCTGGTCTTAATAAGGTTCGGTTTCTTTTATGATTGTACCTGTGTGCTCTTACATCCTGTTTTGAAAGTGCAGTAGTCTAGGGTGAGATCTAGGCTACAGCTGGCTCAGGAATTTTTACAGTCTCCTCCTTTGTGAAGGTCAAACTATCACCACCACTTGACTCAGGTGCTCAGCGTCTGCCCCTTGCTCCCGGGCTGACAGGCAGAGGAGCTTCATGGCAGGCTCCCTGCTTTGGCAGTGGCGGGGGTCACTGTCCATAGCAATACGCCCATCTAGCCAGCTCCAGGGGAGGATCTCGTGGAGTCCACAGAGATTCAGCTCACTCTCCCTCATCCAAATGCAATGACAATAAAGGGAGGGAAGTGGAGGAGGTGTAGGCAAAATGCCACTTATTCCTCTGTCTCTTTTATTTGCACAACATGTACTCTCCTCATATGCCTGAGCTATGTGGCATAGCTGGAACAACCCCTCACCACTTTGAAGCTGATGCTGGTGATTTCCTGCAGGGATTGCCTCAGGGTCTCCAGCCATTCCTTCTCCCCTTGGGGATCCTCCTGGGTGCCAATCACATAGATGTCATGAGGAATGTAGTCAGCAGTGTCATCACGGGTCTTCCCCTGCCCCTTGGAGAGAAACCAGGAGGTGATCTTCTTTGGGGGAGGTGCAGCACCTTTTATTAACAAATCAAACACCAAAGTAAGTCAGAGTATGTTCAGTCCAACACAGGAAACGGACAACCCATGGGGACAGAAATAATAGGCTTCACATTCAGTCTGTCCCATATCAGGTTCATATCAGCCAGGGCACAATATCCTAAGACGACACAATATCCTAAATATGTTAACGCCACCTGACTCACTGATGAAGGAGTGACTCTGCTTTGACCATCCTCCTCTGTTTCATTAGCTTACCAAGGCCAAGGCTAGCTAAGTGTAAAGGTAAGGAGCTGTACTCCTGGCCTGCCACTGCCTTTACCTTACCCTTTAAGTATGACTGAGCACAGATAGTTCAGCTTACAGCAGCTGAACCAGGCTTGTCTCCCAAAATGGGAAAAAGAACTTAAATTCTACTGTCCTCAACTATACCCTGTCCCCTTCTCTAAATATTGCAGATGCTTAGCTCTCTTCCTAGGCTGGACATGAACAGTCCCTAGGCAGGTTCAGAAGCAGCTGACGTGCAGTTACTGGAATAGCTCCTGCCCTTTCTGCAAAGGTGGAGGATAGCGTACACTGCTGCACCAGCTTTGTGCCAGCCACAATTCCCTGTCATTGGAGGAATCCTTCAGTACCCATCAGGGCCAACTTTATGGTCCTTTGACTGGAACCATGAAAAGTGTTGAACCGCATGCAAGAATAAGCCTAGAGCTCAGCTCTTCCCCTGTCCCAGTGGAAGACAACCCTGGCATACAGATCTGCTACAGAACACAGTGTCTGGAGCTCATCGTGGCAGGTGAGCACACATTTTGACAAGTGTCTGAAGGAACGCCCAGGTCAGAAGGGAGCCCATACCCATATTCCAGGTCCCAATGAAGATGGTGATCATATCAGGCTCTGGTTGCTCCGAGTGTTTATTCTTCATCTGCTGCAGAAGTTGGCAGAACCCTTCTCTCTTCTAGACAGGGAGGAGCAGAGACAATTAACGAGATGCTTACCTCCTCCAACGTGACCTCTTGAAAAACTAGCTGAACCAGGAAATTCCTAGCACACTTGAAGGGCAGATTAGCTCTCCACTATCCTGAAACCTTCGAAGAGGCTGTCTTTCCTGTGGTACTTTCTTAGGCATTTAGCTTGTGGATTACTTTAACAAGTGCTGAGTTGGTCAGAAGAAAGCCTAGACTTCCCTCTTGTTTGTCTGTATGAACCATTTTGCAGCTACCCTCGCACAACTCCTAGCCTCTTCTCACTGCTTGCTCACACTCTGTTCTCCTGTCTCAGCGACAGAACCTAGTTATGGTTGCCCTCTCCAGCATCTCCCTTTATACAGTACACTTGTTCATTTTCTGGATGTTTCCAGAACAAAGAAATTCCATTTTTGCAAGGCCAACCACTGTCCTTCAACAGTTCCCCTTTCTGCCAAGGAATGCCCCTTGTACCGCTCCCACCCAGGTACCTGCTCCAGGCTGGCAGGAAGGAAACATTGTGTATGTACCTTGGAATCAGAAAAAACATATTCCTTCCGCTGTGTTTTTTCTTTTTCTGTTTCCAGCACAATCACCAGTTTGTTAGGGACCTTCTGGGACTTGATAAGCTGCAAGACTAAACAGAGACTCGGTGTCATGAGCTGCAGTCACTGAAGCTAGAATCCCACAAAAACTAACAGGACCCTGCTTGCAGGCTCAGGACTTACACGGTCTTTTATGTCTGAGACTTACTTTGCCCCGCATAACTACATTTTAATGTTGCTTAATCCTGTTCCCTATAGGAATAGATTTGGACTCTGAAGAGAAGAGGACCCAGAAAACTCATTCTGCCTGAAGCTCTTGACCATACCAAGCCCTGCAGTCTGAAGTGAGGCCTTGGCTTCCTACAGGCAATCTCTCTGTATCCTGAGCCAGCCTACATATATTCCTTCCCCATCTGTGAAAGAGGAGGTAAAACCTCATTTGGTGGTAAAGGTGATTTGTCCCCACCTTAAAATAGCAGCTAAGTAATTATGAACACCAGCTGGAGAAAGCCATACATGAAAGCTAATCTTTTCAATCGCTGCCAGCAACAGGTTGATCTTCTAGCAGGAGAGAGCCCAAGGGCATCCTTTACGTGCTGATAAATCCTACCCTGTTTGGCTGAATCTCAGTGAGCTGTCTGTCCAGAAACACAACAGAAAAAAATGGAAGTTGTTTGAATTGGGCCTTCACAGACCAAATTGGCATTGCTCATCAGTAGAGATATTGATTCACATTAAAAAAAAAAAAAAAAAAAAAAAATCGGGGAAATTCACTGAAAAATGTTACTGAAACTGAAAATCTGGCATTTTACCATCAAAAATCATCACAGAAGTCAGTATGTTCCTGCAGAATGTTTTGTTTTTTCAAGTGACATTGCTTTTCGGTAGAAAATGGGTCTGTTGCAACCAGGTCTACAGGGAATCTTCTATCAAAACCCGCTCTCTTGCAGTCCTGCTGCCACTGTCTTCATTTAGACCAGGAGGCCAGGTCTAACAATCTGTGAAAGTTGATTACCCCAGTACTGACTCCCTGCTCTCTGCAGGCTGCTTTGGGGATAGGCAGTCTAGACGGACTGGAGCCTTGCACAACACCCAGGACATAGCAGAAATATCTACACCCCTCCCCATCATCCAAGGGACTGAGAGTCTAGTCCAGCATTTGTGACCTTAAGCATCGTACTTTTCTTGTGGGTATAAAACTTATCTTCTGGACCATCCTTAGCTCTCTTGATAATCAGTTTTCCCATTTCCACATCAACCTTGAGATGTATTTTTGAGAAAATTCCTAGGGAGTCAGCTTTCACCTATTGGAAAACAGAAAGACTTTTCATAAGCAATCTTCTACACTACAGTCACGTGTATTACAAATGCAACACTTGCCTGAATTTATGGACACGTATTGTCATTATGCCAATCTCACTAGACATCTCTTAAGCATTTGCATGGTGCTAAACGTCATCCAGGAATAGCTGTTATCTCTGTGGCAGCACAGCAAAGTTCCCAGGAACTGAGATACCGACATAAACGTGTATTACTGTCCTTCCACACGGTGATCAGCCTTGTTAAAGAAGTACATTTACCTCAAAAGTGACAGGGGGGATAAGGGAGCGCCGGTGTGTTGAATCAGGACCTTCAATCAACAGTGTTTTCACCTGTAAAAGAATTTATGTGTACCAGATTGCATTTGGTGATTCTGCACTACGTTGAGAGTAATGGCATCAGAGCAAAGAAATCTTACTTAGCAGAGGATTGCACTGATGATGAACAAGAAGCATAACTAGAGGCAACAGATGACAAGAAGATAACATGAAATAGCTTTAAAACTCTACCTTTTCTTCAATGGAAGACAGCAAGGAAATCAGCTGGTTGAGTTTCAATACAATATTGACTGGACTAGCTTCACTGAGAATCTGATAACCGCAACATAGGAACAAAAAGAGAGAGAGAGATGCATAATTACCAAACCCACAGAGCATGGCCCAGAAGCGCAGCAGTCTCGCCCGAGGAACACCTTGCACACAGAGCAAGGAGCAGCACTTGTGCCTTTGCCACTCTAATCCATAATGGGCAGAGAGCCCAAGAGCACAGAGTTTGGCTGAACATGCAGAAGTATGGAAGGGTGGAAGGATGAATTTGCAAACCCTGTCCATAGGTTTGAGGCAGCTGGGCATGCAAGGGAGTCAGTCAGCTTGCTGCTGGGAGACAGGTTTGCATGACCTGGTCCAGGGCTCAACATACAGAAGTCCTGGACTTTTGGTTTTCTGGGCTACTGGCAGGGAGTGGAAGGTCATGAAACTTAAGTGGGCTGGGGGAAGGAAGGATCTGGCAGTGAAACACCCTGGAGTGAAGTTTATGGAAAGACAAATGTGCAGTCCTAGCCCACACTATGAGGGAGGATGGGGAGACAGAAGTCCTCAGGCGGTTCGCTGCACTTTCCTCTGGGGCAGGAAGGGGGAGCAGGCAGTGGGGACTATGGGATAAATAAAACTGTGGTGATGTAACTCACTGTGTGCCCTCTGCACTGCAGCCAGAAAGCAGCTAGAGAGAACAGAAGTAGTAACTGATCACCTGAATCCCACTGGTCCCTGCTGTGCAACCAGAACCCTTCCCTCCCCCCATGCTGACAGCCACCCGCACTCTTCTCTCTTCTTTTCCCACCTTCCAGCTGACTTACTTGTGAGCGCTGATGGATACCAGGGTGCAGCTGCTGCTCAAACACCTTCTGGATGGATTCCAGAGATGGGAGAGTCCTAGAGGCTTCACTGGGAACAGAGACACGGCAGAGGTCTAAGGCTGCGGTCGGGTCCCTGGGTAGGTTAGGTTAGCACTTGGTCTCTTTGAACAAAGCCAGGCAGCAGAGACTATGGGCACACATTCACACCAGCCCTGCTCTCACCATGTGTCATGCTCTTGTCCTCTGCTGCTTACTGCCTACTGTGTTGGTGGGATGGGTGATGAGAGCGCTTCTCAGCTGCCTTAGTGACACTGCCAACGAAGGCAACTCAAAGTTAGGCAGCTGACCTTGCCTTGCAATGGCTGAAGCATGGGCCTACTGGCTGTTCCTCGGTTTTTGCTTTGGAGGTGGTAACTTCCTACATCTCCCCAGAAAGATGTCCCAGTCTGCACCAAACCTGAGGTCACTGCATAAAACCAGCATCAACCCAACTATGCCAACTCATAGGTCAAAACGCACTCAAAAATCTCAAAGCCCAGCTAAATTTGGTGCCTATGAATGCCACAGCGGCAGGAGCAGCTCAGTTTTGCATGGGTCTTGCGCAGCTGCCGAGGCTGATGCAGGATGCTGGGGGCACTGCGCGAAGAAGAAACTAATTTTTAGATTTTTCAGCTCACATGACAAAGAGGGGCTGGGTGCAGCAGGGGGGAGGAAAAGCCAGCCTTTAATCTCTTGAACGGGAACCGTTTGCGGGTTCGCACGAGATTCCTTCAGCATTTCCCAGTTAGATTCCACAGGATGCTCATTTGTCAAAATGCTGTTGTATGAATTTGGCACAGAAGCCACAGTCCGATAATGACAAGACTTATCATGGAAAGAGCAGCCAGGGAGCACAGGTCAAAAGGAAGGTGATAGTGGGGAGCAACGCTAGGATGCTTGCATTGTGCCTAGTCAACAGTGGATATTAATAATTTCCCTCACTTTCCTAAGTCTGAATGGACTGGATTTTACTCCCTGTTTGTTGGGGAAAGTGCTCCAAAGCGAAAGGATGTCTGACTGTCTGAAGATTAGATATTTGTCTAGGTGCTGAACCATGGATGATTAATTGCCTAAATTAAGCACTCATGTTTGAAATTTCAGCCTGAAAGACTTGCCATGGGGCACCCAGAAGTACAAGACACTTGTAGGAATCTGGATCTGCTAAACTTGGTCCTCCAACACCACTATTCAGCTTTGGATCACCCAGGGCCAATGCCACTGCAAATGGCTCTGGCCTTAGACGCAAGACTCCCATTGATTTTGCAGCCATGGAGTCAGGCCCCAGGAGGCTGCAGGAGCATTGTGTGAAGTTCAGTTTGAAAAGAACAAAAGGATATTTACTGTGACCAAGAGTGCGGGACATGTAGGCCATCTCTCGAAAACACAGAGTAGCAGCTGCTTGAAGCAGTTCAGGAATGATTTCTCATCGGAAGACTGCCCTCTGTTTACTGTACAGTACAACGTGTAGCATGCGTGTGAGGATGGGGGAAGAGCATCTACAGGCGTTTAAACTCAACAAAACCACAAAGTGGTTTAATTGCACTTATAACTCCTTTTGTTTAGTATAAAGGAAATATATGTAGTGATCTTCATTGAAGTGTCAGAAGCCTGTGTGTTCACACGTGATTGCACAAGTGCTGGTATCACAAGTGCTTGAAAAGCTGCCTTAAAAGCTCTGTGTGCAAGTTATCCAGTGAGGGAGAAGAAACAGGAGCATGCAGAGCAGTGATTGATGACCAAACGATGGCTTCAGACAGTAGCAGGCTGAATAGGCCGCTATTAGTGTTTTTCACTTAAAGCTGGTAAGAAACTGAACAAAGTCCACTTACATGGGTAGTCCCTGCTCTTTGCTGCACTGGCACCAAGCTCTCCATGAGTCAGCTTTCCAGCCCCTAGAGGATTCCCCTGACTAAGGAAACCCTTGTATGCCAATTTCTTTTAGCACTGAATGCTTCACAAAAGTACCCATCAGCCTTACCAGTCTCCATTTTGCTTCATTTTTAGTATACGAGCTGCCAGAGTGAACAGCCTCTCCTAAGAGTGGTTGCCCCCGTTGCCTCCCGGGCTCTGATACAATGTGCCACAGCTGTCCTGACCCCCTTGGCCACAGCTAGCCCTAGAAGGTAGTATTAGCCTCCAGCAGAGTTAAAAGCAGCTTTCACTGTCTCTAATGCACTGTGGGGTCTGGTCCTTACTGAATTAAACAGGGATCAGTGGTGAGAAGGGTGAGGGGAAGAGATCGCAAACTCTGCACTCCCGGTCTGCTGTGGCCCAGCTGTGCTTGAGCTTCTTGGTCAGAAACGGGTCCTCCACCTGTCCATGGATAATACATGAACTGCAAAAAGCACAGACTGTTGACAAACAGTTGGCCCAACCCCATGGCTCGCTATAAGCTCTTTTCTTCTCCTAATCACTGAGCAGCTCCAGTATGCATCCCCTCTGCTTTGCTAACATTGGCGGTCAGTGCTTACCCACAGCCCAGTAACAAAACACAGAAGTGACTCAGCAAAAGGGCATCGGGATGCTCATTTTTCACAGTGACGGCAGTGTGTCCGACAGTGACCCTGAAAGATGGTACAGCTGGGCTCTGGGAGGTTGGAAGAAGCCAGAATACAGCATTGCAAAAGCCTCAGATTCACAGCAAATCAGCGTGGCTCACAAACAGCCAGGGTCAGCTCAGCCACGGCCGAGTGTCTGCCTGCACGCTTTTAACCCTTGGCAGTGCCAGGAAATCCAAAGGAGCTTCAACTCCAGTGAAAGAGCTCAAGCTGTGCCATTTAACGTTTCTTCTTGTTGCTCGGTTTTTTTTTTAACATATTCTCAAATATTGTGAAAACAGTGAAATAGAATTATTAAGAAAAAGAGGACACGGCCACTGAGAAGCAGCCTAGGAATTACCTGTACATTCAGTTGGAATCCCTGTGCAGCTGAAGAAAGCAGAGGAAAATAAAAACTAAATTTAGGTAATGCCACTGATTAAATTTGAGTTCGGAAGTCTGATAAGGGAAGTAAGCTAAAACCCCAGACAACCTTGGAGATTAAGACTGCAGAAAACAATAAGATACCCAAGCATCTGACTATTAGCCAGCTGAAGCTAAGCAAATGGTTTGGTTGGATGGTAGAGATTCATGGGACAATCCGAATAGAAGGGGAGAGGTTCCTCAAGAGAGATCTGACTGGGACTGAAAACAGCCTGGATCTTCACAAAAAACCTGAGAAGGCAGCTCCATCTAACTGAAATAATGCAGGTATGGGGAGAAAATGCTGGGCAAGGGGGTGGGAGGGGAAGAACTGCATGAGGACATACATTTCCATGCAGCCGCCAGAAGGACAGAGGGAAGGCAGCTTGCCCTTTGCTGTGTTTGTGGTGGTGCAGTGCCCCTGTGCTCAGCAGGCTTCCACCAGCAGAACTCCTCACCCAGCTCTGTTCTAGGCTGACACTTTGCAAAGCCCACTCACCAAAAAAACCTACAGAAAACCTCAAATGTAAAAGGTGTCCTGGCACTTGAGAGGACTGTGGACCTGTTGCATCTCCTTTCTTGCCGTGTACAGTTATGAGGAGTAGGGTTGTAAAACCCAGATAAGGTGAAGTAGAATAAGAAGTTGGAAATGGAAAAAGCTAGCCATCACCAGAACAGCAGTACTGGAGGCATTTTAGTAACACAAAACTCTCACTTGTGATTTCATTAGGTTTTAGTTTCCATTGTTCAGGTTTATTCTTAGCTAGCCACCTGGGTCTCCCCCTCTGTGGGTGTAGAGAAAGCAAAACCCTCAAGCAGGGCGCAGAAGAAGGAGGACAGCTCTTTACACAACCTGTCCTCAGTCCTGCCAGGGGCTTGTCTGTGGGCAGCTGGCTTCTGGCCGAAGGAGCAGGGCTGTATATTCCTCCCCCTCTGCCTGGTAAAACGTGCACAGTGCCCGCTGCTTCAGAGGAGTAATTGTGGTCCCAAGCAGCTGAGCACCTCACTCACTCCCTGCCTTCCATGGCAAGCAAATCAACAGTGTCCACCCCTCATTTTAGCCCTTTCTTCAGCCTTGGTGAGCTCTAGGAGAAAACGATCAGGCCAGTAGCACTACCAGCCTAACTTCTAAGTGCACTGGAGAGAAGGATATTGCAAGCCACAGATACAAGCGTGGAAGTATGCGCCCTCTGCCACAGAGTGCTCTAAGATTTCCACAGAAGGGTGGACTAATCTCCTTGTTTGCTTACAAGCAGCAAGGGCGGGAAATCACATCCTTCCACCAGAGAAAGAGGGAGCTCTGCAAGGTTATAGTTCCCTGTTGGAGTTTTCCTATCTGGGACCTGGGAGGTCTATAAATAAGAAAGGTAAAATTTGTAGAGCCGAGGCTTGTTTCTCCTTTCATTTGAGCTGGACTTCACTGACATCAGTGGAATCACTCCAGGCTCACAGTGCATTAGTGGGAAGGAAAATCAGTGTTTAAAACATAGCTATACACCAATATGTGCTTGTTTCCATAAACGACTCGTGCTTGACAATTCTGTAGGTGTCATTTATGCATTAGCGAATTATGCAGTTAATCGGTTAGTGCCTTTTTTGTTTTGTTTCTTTCTAAACAAAGCATAAAAAATAATACTCTACTGACTGAAACCGCCTACAGGGAAACTTCACTGTCAGAGCTTTGTCTTTTTATATAGATTTCACATCTTTGGACCAGAATCACAGGTCGTGAGATCTAAATATATTGGTTTTGAGGGTAAGCCAATTTCCTATACCAGAAATACAGGTTCCGAATGCATGCACGTGGAACCTATGTTAGACTATAGTGTGACAGTGTTATACTCTGATTCTGAAAACCAGCCTCTAGTTACCTGAAGAGTCCTTTGCAAAGAAGAGTGAGTAGTTTCTTCAGCTGAGGAAGATTGTTTGAGCCAGTCTGCACCATCTCAAAGTCACTGATGATGTGAACTCGCAGGTAATCCTGGATGAGTTTAAGATGCTCATCGGAGACACTGTGGAAAAAACAGACAGGTCAAAAGCCAGCTCTTCACTCTGCTCCCAAATATCAGACAGCTTTACTATTTTTCCAAAACTTCTACTGCTAGCCCAGAGACAGGGGGGCAGTTTGCCTTGGATTTCAGTGCAAATATGCAGAATTGGACCATGGATCCCCCACCACACTGCTGACACCTTCTCCTCTTCCTTCTTCCCCATCCTAAATCCCCTCCTCCATGACTGCTGAGCCACCATGCCGGGGAAGTCTTGTGATGCAGAGCTTTGCCAAAGTCACGGTGGGATCGTTAACCTTGGCAGGTAAAGCCAGGCTGCTGTGAGGTCGCTAATAGTCAGCAGTTCAGGGACTCTGCAGAGTTGAAGACTCCCTTTCACCTCACCAAGTCCCAGTTTGAAGGTTTTATGCCAAAAAATCCAAAACAGTTTTAGGGGGGCTGAGACAACAGAGCTGTACGAGATGCTCCCCTCCTCCTTGTCTCTGTGGTGCCTGGACTCCAGCACCACAAGGAAGGATGAATCAGGCAGACTGTATCTGCTGTCTTGTGCCCTGACAAATGCAGAATGTCCCAGCTGGCTGCTTATCAGATGAAATGGTGCAGGCAGACGAACAAAACTGGGTTTCTTCCAGGCAGCCAGCTGCTACCAGGCCACCACAACAGGACCTGTGCTGCCACGCACGACCACTGTTTGCTCACTGCCTCCCACTGCCCTGCCAACAGGCATGCCTTCTGCTTTTATTTTTATTTTATTTTTAAACTTTGCAGATCTGGTCATTAAATGCCATGCGGCTTCCTCTAAGGCTTCAGTGCATGTCCAGATTTGACACAGGTAGCACATGGGACAATGTGAGTCAGACCTGTAGCTGGAGTAAATCAGTAAGTATGAGTACCTGGAAATCCACACACAAGTTTATTCTTTTTGAGGACTGGCTGGTGCTTTCTGATACAATCTGTGGTTTAGACACATGGCTAATACACCAAGTTCTCGGATATTACCATCCCTTATATTAGAAAACTACACCTCAGTGGAGAAAGTCTATTGGTGATTTTAATACTTCAGAAAAGTATTTTTTCTAGATGACAGCTGGACTGTAAAGATTAGCCAACGCTGTAAATCTGATTCTGTTCTTCATTTGGTAGTATAAATGAGGAGCAGTTTCGCTGAATCAAATAGGTCCTCAGCTGTCCCAGAGAGGCCCAGAAAGCACAGAGCTGGGCTGAAGGCTGATTCTGCAGCTCTGTGACTTGCCATCCTCACCTGCTTGTGTCCTGGTACTGCAGTCGCTGGAGTAGTGTCTCAGAAAGGGACAGTTTATTAACATCTGCCACCCTGGAGTTTTCAGGGAGAGAAGATACCTCCTTTGTCTCGCTGCTCGGCAATGCCATGAGGATGTTGCGTGGGGGCAGGATAGGAGGCGTGGGTACCAGGTCTGGCAAGGAGGAAGGGAAAGGTACAGTCAACCCAGCATGGCAATTTGACCTCCTCCCCTTCACCCACAGGCAGGGCAGAGTCTGCACTGCAGTGGTAGTCACTGCAGAAACCATCCCTTCTGAAGGGCCTCTGATTTCAGAGCTGGAAGGCTCAGGGCTCGATACTGGCCCAGCCCTGTTCTCAGGGATGTCAGGGGTGTGAGACCAGCAGGCTGAGCTGCCAGGCTTGGACCTCGTGTACCGGCAGCGTATGCCTCAGCCCAGCAGCGTAACCTCATCTGAGTCAGTTTGACTGTCCCATCTACACAGCAGCTATGAAGGTTAATTAGTTACCTTGATAATAACACTTAGAGAACGTAGCTGTACATCATCCATATCATTACCATTATCATGGAGATCTGCTACTGGGGCAGAATGGATGGAGGGGCATGATGGAAAGAGCACCAGAAGATGCTAACGGAAAGAACTGAACAGCTAAGGTAAGCAAACACAGATGGAGAAAATAGACCCCATAATCCCATACAGAGGGGCTGAGTATCCTGCCTTGTCTTGTGGCCACCAAGTTGGAAGCATAAAGGGTTTTCCTGCTCTGTCATCCTGCTGCTCAGCATACCTGCCTCTCCTGGGAGAAGAGCGGGTTCATCTCCGTTTATCCCAACCATGGTTGCCTTTCTTTTCATAGCAATTGCTCCAACACTTTGTTACACCTGTCATATATAACTAGTTGAGCTGTGACGTTTTGTTTGGTTATTTCCTAATGGTGGAACTTTCATTACAAAAAGATAACCAAAGCTGATCCCCTGCTCCTGGGCAGAAGCTGTGATACACAGAGCCACCGCAGCACTGAGCAATAGCACAGCTGGGTGGTGCATCTGCAGGGTATCAGGGCACCCATCTTCCACCTCTGCAATTCCACGTGTAAGATGACCAGACATCTATAGGCCCTACATGGCTCCAGCACGATGGCACCAGAGTGCCTTAACAAAATTAAATTCTGTATGTGAACAGCCCAGCCCCAGTGCTAGTATCTCTTCATCTAAAGGCTCTTAGTCTTGGCTAGAACTTCATTCCCTGCTGCTCGCCTCTCTGTGTATTATTTTTGCTGTAGTTCCCTCCCCCACCCTGAGAGCTGGAGACTTGGTGCAGCTGGCCAAAAAACAGGAACATCTTTCCTGAGCAGCTTTGCAAAATTTTGTTCTGTTTCTTCACGAGAATTGCATACCAAAATCTTCCAGCTCCTATCAGACATCCATTGGATTGCATAAATGTACACAGGCACATCAATCTGCTTTAGTGCACATGCCTGCCTGTCTGTCACAGGGACTATGTCCTTCAGACAAGTTTTATTGTAGTGCTCATCATTTCCGGACAGACGTCAGAAAGGACAGGAAGGATGGCTCTGGGGGCATGACCTCCCCCTGGGATTCAGGAGAACAATGATAGATCCAAGGGATGATCCAGGAAGGATCCAAGAACGGTGAGTGTCAGGAACCCACAGTGACATTTCATATAAAATAGTTGGGATGATGCCAATCACACCTCTTCATCATACATCTGCCTCTACACACAGAGTTAGGCTGTCTGCCACTGCAGGATCTGTGCCCTCTGGTTATGGCTGTTAGAAATGTCCTCTAGATCAGAGCAGATAAGGGGCCCTGAGTTTCAGATGACCCAAGACGCACAGCAGCTGTGTGGCACTACAGAGACGTGCTCCAAGTCTCATGGGGAGCACGTCTGCTGCTGAGACAGTGGCCCTACAGATGCAGTGCAGGGAGAGGGGTGCAGAGACGTGGGAGAAGGCTGGATGTAAACCAGCTCGAGGCCAGATGAAGGACAACAGATTAGTCAGCCCTGCACCTGCTACAATATACTTCTGCAGAGACTCTTAATGTATTCCCTCAGGTGAGCTAAAACAGTGCTCCAGATGCGGTACTGCCCCAGAGCCATGGTGACTTGCTGCCTCAAGGTCTTGCCAGCTCAGGTCTCTCTATGCCCTGCTCCATTTTATTGCATGACATGCTCTAATCCCCCTGCCTGCACTGCAAATCTCCAGTCCAAAGTAAGTGTCAAGGGTCACCAGGTCACATCATGGGTTTCTTACCAGCATCCTCTTCCGCTTCATCTGCAGCCTCCTCTTCTTCCCGCGGCACTGGATATTTGAGGTGCCATACCAGACCCATGTTCTCCTTCTTGTAAAATTCTATCAGTTCCTCCAAGTTCTCGAAATACTTCACAGGAACACCCTCTGATGCCTGAAACAAAACACAGAGGCTGTCATGGTCTGGGATTTCCTACCACAGAAACGCTGCTCCTCACAGAAGGAAAAACAAATTCATAGAAAAACCCACTACTGCTGTCCCGAGAAAGCCAGCCCAGCTCTCACTGCCCATCTGACCACAGGCTCTGTGCAGAACGACTCCTGCAGCACAAACAGAAACAGATATGCACACACGTTCTAGCCAGTGTTAGCAAAAATGGCAACCTCAAAGATTCACTGAAGCCAAATGGAAGAGCTTTCTCATTTGATTCAGTGCGCTTGGCTTCAAAGCAAAGGAAGACTTTAAAAACAAAGAATTCTCCCAGATTAATTTTTGTATTCCCTCTTTCACTGAGCACAAAAGCCCTGGACTATGTTATATTTTGTGGTATCCAAGAAGAATTTTTCTGTGAAATTGCAAGATAAACATGTCTAAATCTAGATGTTAACATCCCTTCCAGGATTCAAAGGGAGGACGCAGCTCAGGAGGCTCAGGACACAGCAAGGACTGTGAATGCATCAGGCATGACACAGAGCTTGCCAGCTGAATATTAACTGTGACTGAACCTGTTTCTAGCACAGCCCTGGCCGCTAATCTCAGGAAATGGATACTTGCAGAGGGCAAACACAGGCTAAGCTTTTAGAGGTCTTCAGAGGCAAAGCTTTAGAGCAATTATATCTACGTATTGGCGCAAATAGTACATCTGCTGGATTCACCAGTCAGGAACAGCTGCCATCCCTGCAGCTCTGCCCCATTGCTTCAACCAATGGCCCCACCAAAGACAGAGAAGTGATTTGTCATGGCTTGGCACAGACCTCCTGACCAAAAGAAAGAGCTCTGCGTTACCTCCAGAACTGCACTTAAGTACCATCCAAACCCGTGGCAACAGCAACACATAACTGAAGCTCTGATCACTCTTCCCAGGGCATGCTCTTCCTGGCAAGGTGCTCTCTGGATGAAAGGTTTTCCCAGAGAAACCAATCCAAGAAGGCCCCATCTACACATGCAGCAGAACAGCAAGGAGCAGGGGCAGAACAGTGCAGACTAGATGTTTTCCAGCCCCGCAAGAGTGTTGTTCTTGACTTAAAAGAGCAACACTGGCAACAGTTCACATCTGGGGATACAGCAGCAGTGGGCAGTCAAAAGGAGGATCTGATCACCCTAATGGCAAGCTTGACTTGCACTATTTTACATGCATAAAGCTAGATTTTGCACAGGAAACACGTTAGTTAATAATGAATTAAAGGTATGCCTCCAATTCAAAGTAACTTGTTACACAGCCACACTTCAGACATTCTGCCTCTGACTAACAGGCAGGACATTTTAATTTCTTTTTGGATTGCAATTATTGGCTGTAAAAATTAACACACACACAAAGTTTCAATACAAGTTTGAACAAGCTTATTTACCTGCCATTTGTGTTTGCCCAGTTTCTTATTATCTGTGAACTTTTTTGTTTAAAAGGCACATATAGCAAAACCAAGAGATTAAACAGGAGAAATGCTGGCATAAACCACAATGAGCAGAGCACAGAAAAACATCCTCAGTGAGTCCTAGCAGCAACAATATTTCTTCTTCATTTTTCAACAGAATAAAATCTCAGGCCAGAAATTAGGACAGCACTTTCAATACTGAACCACATTTGAAGCCTTCAGTGCCCTCAGACCTGACACAAAAAATACCTTTATTTTTTAACTACACCTGCATGTCCTTAAAGGCACAGCAAGACACATTTTCATAACAAATGTGTATGACGTTTCCGAGAGCTCTGCCTGTACAGCTTCCTTTTCTGTATCCCAGGTGTTCCTGCATTTATCAAGATTTATTATTCTGGAACACTGGAAAACGTCGCATTCAGCATGAAAGCAGTGCTTGGGCAAACACTGGATTGTATTTTTGTGAGACCAGAGGTGTTGAAACAAATCGCTGGTTAAAACTTCACAGAACCATAACAGCATAGGCCAGATCCTCCTCTGCTAGAGCTGCACAAACTCAGCATACTCAGAATGAGTTCTGATTTACACCAATTAATGCAAATAGTGTCTTGGTCCTCCCAGACTCTTCCGCTTCTTGATGCCAACTGCGAAGGCTAGGAATCAGGGAAAACCATCAAGGAAAAAAAGCACTTGGCTCTAATCCATCACACAAAAGGGTCCTGAAGTCATGGTGCTGCAGTGGGACAGACCTGGAATAGTTCAGCCAGTTGCTTCCATGTTTCTCTGTTCATCTTCCCTGCAGTACCTTCCTCCGCTCCGAAATCCCTGGTTTTGTGATTACTTATGCAGCTGTGAGCAGAAGTCCGCCCTGGCAGCCCAGAGTGCACCGTTAACAGCACTGACTGCAGGATGGCAGCACGCTCAGCCTTCGTGCCCTGCCCATGGCAGTGTTCATCCTCTGGATTTAATCTGCCCGAACTGCTTTCTGCCCACCACCTGGGCTGGAGCTTATGACAGATGAGGCTTGCGATGGTTTGCTTTGCCCTAAGCTACCCCAAATGGCACCTAGAAAAAGGCATCAGCCCCATCAGAGCGCACACTCAGACCCTAAAACACATCGAGGGTAAACAGGATGGCCGGGGTTTGCCGTCGGCATCTTTGCAGGAGGAAAGCTTTGCCACCAGTACTCTCTCCCACCTCTTGAATTACTGCTGCTTACCCCGCTCCTCCTCTTTCCAAAGTTGTCTTCACACTCCTACTTCACTTTCCAAAGACCTCGCTTGTCTGCGCTCTTCACCAGAACCCCCTGACTGATGACAGTCCCTGCAGCCCCCCACAGCATCCCTCCCACCCCTAGTGCCCAAACACTGTCTTCTCAGCCTTCTTTTGCCTCTCAGCTCCTGCTCTCCCAGGGCGCCTGCAAGAAGACGGATTGCCCTGCAGAGCTCTTTTCAGGCCAAATGGAGCCTTGATGTAAGTGGGAGGAAAGGCTGAATTAGCACTTTTTGCTGCCAAGGGTAGTTCAGTCTCCGAAACCGTGCTGGTCTCTGTGGTAACCAGAAGAAGAAGCATTTTGTAACAGGCCTCCTTCCTCTAACTCATTGCACCGCATTTCAAGAGAGGACTGAAGCCTGAGGTCCAGCTCAAATTCCCCAGAGCGGCCATAAGCCCCGGCTCACGTGCAGGCTAGCTGGGTGCATGTGCAGAGAAGCCCCACCATTAGGCACCCCTTCTACCCAGCCCACCACCTCCAGCCACCTTTCTCGATGAAGCCCACCATCTCCTCTCTCAGGGACAACCGATATTTGCAGCCATGTCGAGGAGCTGGGCTTTGCATGCATTCAAATCCAGCTGCTCATTCCCAAAGAGAGGCAGTCTCCATCCTGGTGGTACCAGCTCCTCTGACAGCCCACCTTCCCCCCAAGTCCATTCAGGATAAAAAGGACCAACTTCCCCATGGCACACAGTAACATTAAAGGACAACACTTTCATATTTTAAGAGCAGAATTCAGCAGGGAGCTGAACATGTGTCCCAAGCAGCTGCACAGAGACAGCGAGAGCTGCAATAAGGAAATGGGGAACCAGCGGGGCTGGGAGCTCTGACCAGCCATAGCCAAGCACAGAGGGAAGGATGGGGGAGCCTCAAACCTGCTCTGCACCCCTTTGCGGTGGGGGAACTCAAAGGCCCTCCCCCACGCCACAAAAGCCACAGCGGCGGCACCACCTCGCTACACATCGGCTTCGCCATCACGAGAGTGAAAACAAAGATCGCTGGATTATTCTCACTCATTTTCTTCTGTATTATAATCGTTATTATTTGCAAGGACCTCAACAGAGGAAGCATGCGGGAAGGGCTGTGCCCCTCCAGCACAAAGCAGTGCCCAAAAACCCTCTCTGCCTGTCTGCCTGCGCTATGAAACGAGCTCCTCTCAGTTCAAGGCACCCCCCAAATATGCCCACTCCTCCCAAGAGAGCAGGGCGCGCTGCTTTGTCTGCACAGAGGAACAGCAAAAACTACATGTTGTTTGAATTGGGAGAGAGAACAGTAAAAGCAAGACCTCGCTGCACTTGCTTCTCCCCTTGGGGAAAGGATGAGAACAAAGCCTGCTTGACAGATGTTAGTCACGTTGTTCGACACACAACCGCAAGGAGCTCGGATACCACCAGCGCCGAGTGCTGTGCGAGCTCCTCCAAATCCAACAGCCTGTAACTTTGCTACCAGCTACAGGGCCATAGGACCATCCCCCAGGCTGCAGTGTGTTCCCAGCCCAGCACTGCCCGGGACTGCAGGGATGAATGCCTGCGTAGCATCAGTTTAACACAAAAAACCTGGTTCAGTCACGTTACAGCTAGCGCTCAGGTTACTAGATGACCTACCTAAAGGCTGGTCAACAAATGGAAAAGGAAAGCAGCACAAGTAGCTGGGACATACGCTTTCTTCACACTTGAACTTGTGGCAATGGTTTATAGGTTGGGAAGGAAAAGCAGTGGTGGATAGTAAAATACTGGCCTTGCTTGAGTGGGTCTGCATCTGGTTGCGGAGTGCATTAGCAAAAACTGGACCGATGGTGCACTCTGAATAAATGTCCTAGAGACAACTGCACTGGATGACAGGAATGAGGCAAAATGGAGCCTAAACTTCATGCAAACTTGCTCTGGTTTTTGAGACTAGGAGCAAAAGCAGAACAGGGCACTGCAAACAAAACTGAGCGGGACAGGGCAGTGCAGAGCAAGCTGGAGCCACCCGAGCAAAGCACAACAACTGAAATCCCCTTCCCGCCCCCCCCCCCCTTTCATTTAGTAAGTAACTATTTCCTCGGGGTTATCACAGGATAGATCTTGATTTAATTGCAAAGTGAATTGTTTCAAGTCATTAGAAACGTGGATGGCAAGTGTCATCTCCATGGCAACACACCACATCCCCAGAAACATGCTAACACAGCTCACAGGACACCGGAGCAAGCGGTGTGGAGGGCAGGCTCTCCTTCCACGAGCGACTCCTCCAGCATCACTGCCAGTACCTCAGCTCTGTGCTGATGATAGCCATAACATACAGAAAGGAAACACCTAGTGAACATATACAATATAGGGAACAGCCTGTAAAAACAGCAGAATTGCACGAAGGAATCTGGATAATAGTGAATCAGAGACTGCACAGCAATTTTACACTGGAAAACTGCATCAGAAAAAGCCTGTCCTTCCAAGATCTATTAGCGGGAGTGTCATATGAGACGCAGGAAGAAACTCTTCTGCTGTACTTGGTGCCAGAAGGCCTTAGCTGGACTGCCGTGTCCAGCCTGGGGCATCGCTTTTTAAGGACATATAAAAATACCACAGAGAGTCCCAAGGAAAAATTATGAGGACGGCTGAAGAGCTGGAAAATGTGATTTACAAGGAAAGCGCAGAAGAAAAGGACTGGTACAGTCTGGCGAAGGGACAGCCTGGAGACATCACAGCAGCAGTCTTACAAGTTTGAAATTCTCTTATAAAGAAGAGGGTAAGCAGCTGTGCTGCAAGTCCAGCAAGGACCACAGATGTGGCTGGCTTGCTTTGCAGCAGAGGAGGAGATCTCGGGGAACCTCACCAGGCAGAGACAGTGAAGTCAGGCTACACAGGGAGAGTGTGCGTCCACATCTCTGGAAGCGTCGCAGGGCAGAGTACCCAGGCATTCCTCACAGCTGGCTAGCGAGCACCTCATCCCACTTCAGCCTGAAAACCAGGCAAATGCTGGGCTCAGAGACCTTGCACGGCCTCCTGCCGCCCCTAATTCTGCAACTGTAGGAAGCCCTCTGCAAATCTGCCTGCTGCCTCTTTGTCCTGCTATTTCCTTGAAGACGACAGGTAAAACTGAACGCACTCATGCTTGTCATGATCAGCCCAGCCATTTCACCTGCATCCCAAACCACAGACTCTCAGATCTTCCACATGTCCTTCTGACTCCAGCCCTTTTGGCTGGAAAGCTCCTTTCCCACAGGATGTCTTGGTGTCTCCTGTCCTCCAGAAACTGCCCTCAATTCTGCAGGTTCTTCCAGTCATCAATTTCCCTTCCATCTTCTGTACACTCACTGTACAATGGTTTAACACAACTAGCTATAACTTGTTCCTGCCTTCATGCTGAATAGGCTTCTGGGTTCTTAATTTCATAAAACCAGGTATGACTAAAGCCTTTAATCACTGGTCTTTGGTTAAATCTTGTGATGCCCTTTCCAAATTCATCCACCCAAACTTTTCAACAAATTTTTGTATGGCTGAGATGATCTAATCTTCCTTTGTATCTGGTGTAAAAAGGCCAAGAGGGCCCAACCTACATCTCCTCTTCTTCATTATCTCCAAGGAATGCCATCTGGCCAACAGAACACCTTGACAAGTGTAGTCCAAATACAGGTTTGCTGAGAAGCAGCTCTGAAGATACCTTTAAGAGAAGTTACAAGTGGACTATAAAGACATAAAGTGAAAAGAGATTTAAAAGATGTAAAGCCAACACTAAGCCAGGCGAGGAAGTGGTTAACTCGGGGTTCATTACAACAATTGTATAAATAGATGGCACAGGAAGTCTGGGGCCCTCAGAAGGAAGAGGAAGTGTTTTCCTTTCCTGAGCCAAGGCAGAAGGAGGAACTAGGAAACTGGTCATCTGGTTACATTGCTTAAGGCTAATCTTTTCTAACCAGAGTGCCTTAAAACAGGTATTTAAACCCATATGTAGGCATTCCAGTAACAGTCAGTAAGTTTTCAAAGTTATAGAATTCTTGTGATACCCGCCAGCTTAAACGCAAGCTGAAAATCAGGTCACTTCTACTTTGGTGCGAAAGGCTGGCAGGAACTTTTTTCCTTCTAGATTTGAAAAAAAATTTCTTAGGCTTCCTGGTTTGGAAAAAAAGTTGTCTTCAAGACTATCTCTTAGCTAGGAAGTCTAGGGGGCATTTTTAAATTTACTTTTGGCTCTCATGTAGGCAAGCTTTTATATTGCACTGAAGAGCTGAGCCTAAGAGCTAAGAAATTCCTGATAAATTCTTTTTTAAAGCATTTTGAAGCAACCTGGTTGTGTTTCGGTTTTGTTTTGTTAGAAAACAGTTCTTATTTTTAGATCAAATCTTGCGCTAAGAAATTCCAGGAGCATTTCACAGGAATGGGATCACAGACAGGAATCACAGCTGGGAGAAACAGCTACTTCCCAAAATACCGGCCACTCAGAAACTTATTCTATTTTGAATCCAACACCTGGGTCTGGGAAAAAATGAGGCTTATTAGGAGCACGAAGGGAGAGGAGCAAGTGCATGGCTGAGGAAAAGGAGGATCCTGTGACGTGGAAGGTCAGTAAAGGAGTGGACTTCAATAAGTGGTGGGAACCCGTGAGCTAGCAGGGGAGTTTGGATGCTGGGTAAAGCTCAGTGAGAGGGTGTCCAACAGGGGAACTGAGCACAAGAGAAAAGGCAAGAGGAGGAATCCAGGGAACCTGGGCAGAGGATGCCGGCAGGTGTCCAGAGCAGCACCTCCTCACCTGGAAAAAGTCATATGAATTTTTGGGAGAATGGCACAGTGTAAGTGCAGTTGTACATTATATAACATGAATAATGTTGGAGAGAATGGAAGGTGAATAGTCCCTGCCTCCTCTGAGATGAGAGATGATGAAGGCTATCTTGTCTCATTCTGCATACGGTTTGGTCCTGTTGCTCAAGCTGCTTATTCATGACACTTTCGCTACAGTGGCCTTCTACATTTAAGACTTTGGGTGAAAACTGTGGAAATCAGAGAGTTCTGGGAAAAAGGCCTTCAGAATTTCTGAAAGAGATTATCCGTGGAAGGAGACAAGGAATTGCAATTTAACAACTAAGTATATATTACTTCTAGCTGGTGTTCCTGGCTGAAAATCAGACATCCAAACAAAATGAGTTAAAAGAGGAAAAAATAAAGAAAATTACTGTGTTGTTAATCCTATAAAATTCCCTCTGTTCCTCAAATACAACTGAAGGATACCATTACATAGTGCCTCTACCACAAGCTCCATTTCTTTAAGCGTAATACTGACTTAAGACACTGTATATGAATTACTGGCACTGCATCACAATTCCTTTCTTATTATACGTATAAAAAAATGGGAATGCTAAATGATTTTCACTCTCTTTCACACTAGTGTGCACAGAACATTTGTTGAAGTTCAGCACCTACTTCCTTGCCTGCTTGCAATATGTGCATGAAATATGAATCCTATCACTGCTAGCTGGAAACAAGTCAACCAGGTGCAAATAAGCATTCTTGCCTCCATTGCTAACTGGGCAGCAGGGCACATCGTGACTTCACTTCCAAACTGTCTGGTACAGTGCAAATCTAGATTAAAACCTGAACTCCCTCCTGATCCAATTTTGGCCAAAATGGCCATCTCCCTTTTTCCTATCCACAATGTCACGGAAAAGTCTTGGGAAGCACAGTGCATTTTGCTCATGCTGGGTTTCAAATGCTTAACAAGTTCTACGTGTGGAATGCGAGCCCAGTTTGAGTTAATCTTAAGAAGATCCTGACTGTGGTATCTGCCACTTCTGATCTCTTCTGGCCCTGCAAGAATTTTCCTCTATGTAATCCCACCCAGGCTTCGTTCTGGCAGCCTTGAGATTGGTCATGTTCACAGGTAGGAAGTGCTCCCGTGGCAGAACTGGGACATCTGCAAATTAAGAGTCTGTTGAAGAGAAGAAATATTGGAAGGAGTTCTCAGTAGAGTATAGCTGGCTGCCAAATTTTTATCTCAAGTTCCTTGTTAAAATTCTACATCTTAAAGAAAACCATATTAGAAGTTCTAGAAGGTAAAGGACCTATGGAAGTCTTTTGAATCAGCATTCTCCCACACAAGATAGACATAGGTCATAAAAATAATGTACTCATATCCTACTTAAGGACCCCTTCCCACTCTGCTCCAGCACTCCATGATTCACATAAAAAGTATATTAATTGCCAAATATCTAAGTAATATAGTTAGATAGAAGCCAGTAAGAACACCAAGCAATTATGGAAAGCACCAACACCACGTACTTGAGGTAGTCCTTTGCACTAAATAAGCTCTAGCCATCAGAAAAGATTTTACCAACACAGCATATAATGATCCAACTCATAGCACCAAGAGAAACCTCCTGAGCAACCAACTTCAGCATTTCTCTGTGTTATAATAAATAAGATTTACATCAACAGCAGACAAACAACAGTACAGTTCCATGACAGAACATGAGGGACTGCTATTAAAATTAGCTACAGGGTGCAAGTCAGATGAGTTGGTGATGAATGAGCAAGGACTGCAGATCCATGGGGATCTGATGCAATTTTTTTAGCACTTCTGTAGCGTGTGGGTAGAATTTAAGTAAAAGTTTTGGAGTATGCTACTTCTAACAACTTTTGTAATTTTATCACAAGCCTTGTGCTGTTTGGTTTTCCACTGAAAAGCTTCAGCACTTGAAGTTAAATGAAAATTTCCATTTTCATTTCTTTATAAAGTGTCTAGCTCTAGTGATTACCAGAACAAGCTTGAAAGCACAGGTCCTCAAGAGCTAGCAAGGCAACCAAGGCAGCAAACAACATTGTCATCATTTCTGAAGGCAGTTTGTGGAGGTCATCGTTCTGATTTGTCAGCGCTCACTGCTGACAGTAATTGAGCTGAGGAAAATATTGCAGGTCACTGATGCTTCCTTCTTGGTGGGAATTCCCAAACACCCTTCAGCTTTTTGCTCTATAGAAGGCAATAAATACATCTCCAGGCAACAGTGTGTGGGGTTTGAAGTCCTGTGAGAAAGAACTTGTCCCCAAGACAGGTGAAGGCATGCCTACAGTGGCTCTGCCTGCACAGCAGGGCAGGACCCTGCAGCTCAGATCAGTCCCACACTACGTTTCTGAGGGTTTCCTCTAACCTGTGCAGGCAGAGAGCGGAGGATCCATAATCAGCTCTCTGCTTTCTTTATTGTCTTCTGTGCTGAATGAATCCCAGTTTCAACAGACACCAAGCACTAAATATGCATGAATTATGTAAAATACCCAGTGGAAAAGAGAAAACAAAAGATTAAAGAAGTTCTACTTGTTGAAGATACACTGCTGAAGCAAAGCAATGCAGGCAGAAGGTGCATGTAAACCAGCTGCATTCACCACACTATACTGCGTAACTTTCTGGGATTGCATAATTAAAAACCATAAGCAATGCACAGCTAAAAGTGAGCACCTTAGTATTACAATTTCCTGTCTTCAGCCTGCAAAATTTCTCAGGCTTTAAGCTACAGCAACCGTTTTCTATTTTTGTGACACCAAGGCTGACCACTCACCCTTTCTTCCATGGGACTGTCCCTTATTTCATTCATTTACTGTGTCAGTAAAACAAACCCTTACCCAATTATAAGTAAGCACTGAGCCATACCTGCTAATTGAACAGATACAGAATCCAGCCTGAAGAAGCACTGTCATTTAACAAAGCTAACCACAAAACTAAAACCAAATAAAAAACATCCTTCAAACCCTCTCCTTTTATGTTCTCCCCTGAACTGCACCTCTGGAATAAAAATAGCGGATGTGGTGTTACAAATTTTTTGTTAAACTTTGCCCCCTAAAATTGGACCTAAGCCAAAGTTTCTGGTTTTGCACGTACAGGGATGTGGCACATAATGAAGACAAACTTCTGGGAAGGCTACCTAGTGCCTCTGTGAAGAACCAGTGCTTGCTGCATGTGGGTTCTACCGTGTTAGATCACAAAGAATACTTTATACTAAGACTTTAAACAACACAGGTCACTACATCCCTGTCAAGTTTTGGAGAGTGAGGTCTAATACAGAGTTATCTGGAAATTTTAACTTAGGCTTAACAGCTTGCTAACACAAAGCAACCCCAGCCCCTAGAGAGGTTTGCTAGACTTTGCCCATGAGGTTTGCTGAACCCAGCTGTGCTGCACATTATCTTTTAAAATACTGGAAAAGGAGAGCTTTAGAGCCCTGGGATGGAACAGAAGGGAATGAACCTAGACTTTCAGAGAAGAACCAAGATGGAAAACTCTGTCAGAAGTTATGAACTGAAGACAAAAGAAGTCAGACAGCAGGGCAAAGACCTGGGAACAACCAAAAGCATCACTGTGACTTCATTCTCTGAGGGACTCTGAAATGACGGAATTTGAGCTATCTTTGCTAAAGTCTGTTTCATTTCCCTAAAAAATTTTCTCATTTGAAATCAAGTCCTGTGTGCTTTGCATTTATGCAGCAATCTCAAAACTAAAGGATTCTAAATTTCTTTTAAAACTTCATGAAACAGCTTCAACCACCAAAAGGTATTTGAATCCTTTTGAAATTTGAAATCCTTTTGAATTTGAAAAGTATTGGTGGAACAGACCTCATTTACCTAAAACAAGTGCAACCAGGACAATACTTTGAAATGAATGCGTTGTTATTGAAAGGTGATTGTATCTTTACATTTTATATTTGTATCAGCAATAAGCTGCAGCGCATGTAGGTCTGTTGGTCCCATTCCTTAAGGCTGCAGAGCAGATTGAGTGAGCAAGATCTAAATGGAGCCTAAGTATTACTTGTGACCTGCTGGGTGAGTTACATATCTGCACAGAGGACGCAGCCTGCAATGATACATCTCATCAGCAAATCAAGATACATCTCTAAAGAAGAAAGGGCATCACCCCGTCAGTAACAAGTGCAGAAACAATCTTGTACAGATGGAGATATTTGCCATAAGACTCACTGTAAACAAATTCAATAGCAATGTTTTCCAAGACTCATTCCTATCTTAAATGATCAGGACAAAAAGTCTCATATAGCACCAACAATATATGAGCTTCTTTTTCTTTGAGAAAACAACTCAAGACTTCCCTGAAAATGAATACTTTTCTCTGTGACCCATCATGCCTCAAAGCACAGAAGCAATAAAACAGTGCTTCATTACCACACAGCTGAAAGGGAAATAATCTGTTGTCTCCCCAGATATTTTAAATTCAGTTATGATGCTTCCTCAGAAGTCTTTGGAAATATAAAATATAAAAAGGACAAGACAATCATATGGTTTAAACGTGATGTGATAGATAAGCTAACATCCATCAAATCAGTGAAAAACGAGAATATCTTCTTATTGACAATGTTGATTGTGCAAGCTTTCAATTATTTTTCCTCATCTGCCAGAAGAAGTTTAGAATTTCAGGAAAATTTTCATTTTGCTAGTCCTGGAGATGTTGAGGGGTGTGTCCTCAAGGTACTCATCTCAATTTGGATTATACATTTGACCGCTCAAGCGTGGACTGTAGCTAATTTGAAAAGTCTATTTTTTAAAAAAAACCTTCTTATAGTTCTCCATCCATGAGCAGAGGTTACTAGCCCTCCCTTTAAAACATGCCCACAAAAGCAGTTGATTTGGGATGGAAGTGTCTGCAGGAGGTAAGGGACAGCAGGAAATACCTAAAGTATATTTGCTGCTGGAGAAAGTTTCTTTGCTGTTGGAGGCTGAGGCTCCCACCACCTCCCAGCTGCTTGTTCCTGTCCCCCAGCCAAAGCCTCTGCCCCATTTTTGTGCCAAGAGCAAAGTCGATTGTTTGTGCACTCAAGCTCTCGTAGCAGGAACTGAAAGATCCAGCAGGGTAGGAAAGAACTGCTGGGTATGTGGTTCTGGGTGGTCAAAGCTTCTCAAAAGGATAATATGGTGAAACAATTATTCTTCTAGAATAGTACTTGTTAAACTGGTTATTGTTTAACAGCCCTAATGTTTATCTTCTGAATCTTAATGTATATTGCAGTGCCTGGAAGTTGCTTTTGTACATTCAGTGAGGATTGCCTATTGGCAATTTTCAGTTGTTTAAGCGTGATGAAGCCTTTATGACGTAACACATTTACTGGAGGAAAAACTGCAAGAGAGATTGATGACGTTCTTTGGCATTTCACTCTTTGGAGTGAAATTTTATCTGAAAGCACATCCAGATAAAAGGAAAAGGGATTTCACGTCACGCATAAGCTTTCAAATATCCGATTTCATTTTTTTGAAGCCTGAAAAACAAAATAATAATATCACTTTAACCTGATTTAAGCCATCCTCTCTGAACTTTTTTTTTCTATTTTCAGGAAACTGGAAACATTCTGGAAGGGTTCGAACTAGACAAAAGCTGGATATGGTTTGTTTGTATGAAGAATTTTGTATACCGAGAGATTCAGTAGCAGGAATGTGCATGTTTCAGGAAATACCTAGTTCTCTTATTAAATGCTGCTTCTTTCAGTTTTTCAAAACCTGTGAAATGCATTGTATTTATTCCCAACTCAGATGCAACAGCAGAAAAAAACATTTTCCTTGTATAAACAGATTTGGATAGTTTGCAGAAACATGAAGTACACAGATTTTGCTAAGCCCTGACTGCAAATTATTTTCAGTCCTACACGTAAAGACTGTGAAGAGTTTTACAAACTGATTTAAATCAACATTAAAGTATAGTGAAAAAATACTCAGATTGTAAAATCTACCATTTTCAGTAATAAAATGAAGCTTAATATAATTAAATTATGTATTTGGGCATACTAGAAACGTGTTTGCCTAACCACGTTTTGAGACATTGCTCCTAAGTGTTACCTGGTTGTCCACTTGTCCCTTGTTTCTATCCAAGAAAAGTAATCACCCTAATTATACCTCAGCCCTTCGGTACCAACAGAGCACCACAAGCACAGCAAGTTTTCCATGGTCGTAATTCACTCGGGTGAAATCAGTTCCATTCTCAGCATTAACTTTTCTTGAAATTTACCGTCATGCATAAAATCCCACTTTCCCATAGAAGCTCTGCAGCTCTGCACTCTGATGAGCTCTTGACTCTTCAGCTGGGTCCCCAACTCCAAAGCTTTGCTGGGAGCACTCAGTTTCACCTTAAGACCGGGCTGCACCTCCTGGCTCTTTCCCTTGGTGACCCCCTCTCTGCTTCCTACTGAAATACTTCCCCCAAGCCCCCCCGTGCCCATCTGTCCTTCCTGCAATACTGCTGTCCCTTCCCCTCCCCCGCAGCAATGCAGGTGCTGATTGTCCCTCTGTAACTCCCAGGGACACCAGCATGCACCCTGCGGTGCTGGCACACCTCTCACCACGGCAGCACACCAGCCCAAATACACATGGCTCTGCCTGCCAGCGTACACCTGCCTGGAGGAGATGGATGCCCAGCCGGTGTGTTCCAGCCCACCAAGCATCCTCCTCGGTGGGACACTTGGTCTCATCCTGCCTTTCAACACAGAGGGAGGCCAACAGTGCCCAGTGCCTCTTGGCGGCAAGCAGACCACAGATGACTTGCAGTCGCCATACAGCCTGCAAGCAATATTTTGGGCAGGCCTGTGCCTGCCCTGCCCGCAGTGGAGACCATGAGGTTTTGACATCAATTTGACCAAGCACAAAATCCTTACACAGCTGTCCGACAGAAGCTGTAAGTGGCTGCAACGTTGTGAATGGGTGAGCGCCACCCAAAAGATTTTGCTTTGCATTATCTCCCACTGAAACCAGCTGAAGTGCAATTTCCTCGTAGAAAGGTTTTGATCAGATATAGACAGATCAGCAAAATCAAAGGCAAATCACAAAATCCTTACTACAGAAAACCTTTTCTTGGCCACACGTGTCAGAGCAGCACAGCAAATTAGGATTACAGTGCAGTATCAGAGAGAACAACAAAAACTTTGCATCTCTTTGCAAAGGGCTCACAGAAGACTTGGTCCTGCAAGTGCCACAGCCAGACACTGCGTCTGACGTTGGGGACAAGAGCAGTGACACCAGGAATGCAGGAACTGACCTAAACTACCGCTCTTACCAGATCATGCTGGCAGGATGGCCAGCCAGCTGTGTGCCTGTGCTCTGAGAGCAGGTTAGCACGCCGGATGAAGCTCCTACGCCGAGCTCCACCCTGTAGGACTCAAACAGAAGAAGCTGGAATAAATTCTGCCTAGAGGCAGGGACAATCCCGCTGACTGGCTGATGCCTACAGGCAGCCCTCTCACTGTTATGTCTTGCCCGTCCCGGGACAGAGGATTTTGGTCTTTCTAGCGTATTTAGCCAACCCATATGCAGACAGTATAAATCTAGATGCTTCACCCAAAATGTGTTTCTAGAAGTGTGCTGGAGAGGGAGGGGTTTCAGCAGGAAACCCTGTACACAGTATTGATCGGCTCTCCTACCTTCTGGGAGCCAGTGCTGCAAGTACACTGGTAACCGAGAGGTTCAGTGTCAGTTGATACAGTGAGTCACAGCTGCTGGCCTGCTTTCTAACTGCTCACATAGCACCATTTGTTTCCTGTTGCACACAGCCTTGTATCAGACTAGAAAAAATTACCAGAAGAAAGAAAAA
>VYZV01010996.1:108063-128769 GCA_013401275.1 Pandion haliaetus | reverse complement strand
AAAAAAGCTAGACGATCAGTCAATGTAAACTAGTGCTGCCAGGGCACCTATAATTTTCACTGAAATCAGCAAAACCTACAAGTAAATAGGGTCAGGCCCTCCCTTTACAACAAGTAGTAAGTATAAATATAAGTAATTTTTAAAAAGCCCTTGCAGCAATGGTGAATTTCAGCAGGAATGCAAGCAGTGCTTATGCTCACAGAGATGATGATCTGGCACTAGAACTGCAAAATGAATGTCTCCAACATTTACCCACAGAGCAGAGCACGGGAAGATGCATGCGCACCACTGCTTTCTGTCGAGGAGCTGGGCAGCTAGGACAGCCCAGGAAGATGAAGTGGAACGAAAGAGACAGGCAGTAACTTTAAAAATACTAATGTTTTCCAAACTGTAATACAGTCTCTTATGCAGCATGAGAAGGCGGCAGCTTTCGCGATTGCTTCTCGCAACAAGGTAAGCCACAGAAATTGCCAAACTCTGGAACTGGTCAAACAGTTTCGCTCAAAGCAAAAAAAAAAAAAAAAAAAAAAAAATTTTATTAAAAAAAATGAAGGGCGTTGGAGCACATACTATGTAAGGTATGGTCTTCATACAACCCCCCTCTCCCCCATTAATTTAGGAAAAAAAAAAGGTGAAAAGCTCAAAATTGCTTATCTGTACTTTTTCAAAAGGATGATCCAGTTTTTCCATCTGAAAAAACATTTTTCTTCAACAACCCAGCAACACCATGATAACTTCTGAAAAGCTCAAAATCAAAATGAAACATTTCACCTGAATGCATTTTTTTAAATTTTCCGGCCTGCTTGAAAACGTAAAGTGGTTCCTACTCCTGCCCAAGCCAAGCTCTATTTCTGCCCTCTCCTGCAGGGCAGCCGAAAGATACAAACACCACTCAAGGCATTGCGGGTGGCGGCTGGAGCCTTGATCGTTGGCAGCCCACAACATTTCAAGGCAGGTACACAACTTGAAGCAAGAGCTCAGCTAGTGGCATGAATGAGAGAGCAAACTTAAGGGTAATATAAGAAAAAAAAACCAGGCTGGCGAGAAGTAGAAGGAAAGAGCAGTGGCCGGGTGAGGGAGGCCTGGGCCCCGAGGTGGCGGACAAACGTGTCTGGTTCAAGTTCTGGGTCGCAGAGTGGGAATGTTACGTGACTGATCTAAAGCACCAGGTCATGCCCATGGGAAAGCACTGGGAGGCTGCGCCTTCCTCAAACTCAGAGGCCAGACCGTGCCACACAGCACGGGAGGGTACAGCACACGATTACAAAATCTGCCCATGGCACTGAGCGACCAGAAGCCTGCTCTGCAGATGCCCCAGTTTCTTAAGGAGACTCCACCTTTAGCAACAAGCTAAAGCTGCTCCCATAACTACTAGGTTGACTCTCTCTCAGTGGCTTTTACCAAGGGCATCTTTGGTGACAACCCCGTTTGTGCAACGTTGACACCTGTCCATTAGGATATCTGCCCCTAACCTTCACACAGAGTGGCACAAGGTAAGTGCTTGATCCTGCAAATGACCTGTAAAATGCTATCTGATAGACTATGAGCATAAACTAAGATGCAATCTAGCTGCCACTGAGAAATGACTGATTGCACTGCAGCTAGGTTGCCAAACAGCGATCAGATAACACAAGCTGTGAGCTCCTATTTGAGATGAACCAGAAATCTAGAGAGATCAAACTCCATCGGGTTTTAGCGATGGTACCACACTACCCTGTACCAATCCATATTCACTGACCAGCCAACACCACTGCCTTCTTCCTTACCACCTCCTTCAAGCATCCTCACTCACGCAGCAGGTTATACTCTTGACAGTGCCCTTTTAAAACTGCAGCATATAAATGCAATACAGGGTAAAGCATTAGGCAAAGGCAATATCACAGTTTTTCAACAGCAGCTTTTGACCTCAGCGCCTTCTAACACTGAACAAGAGTCAGCTGCAATGGGAATCTCCTTACCTGACTGCAGCCTGCCAAGTCTGGCAGTCTAAGGGGGTTCTCTGGGCTCTTTAGGGAACAGACACAGGACCTGCCAAGGACAGTTTAGCCCACCCAGATCAGAAACCTGTTTCTTCCCTGCTGACTACAGAGATACAACTCAGCTTTGACTACATGACAGCTTTGACTGCACATCTAAAACGAGGGGGGATGAATACTGATGTATCACACACATCCTCTGATCCTGGTAAGGTCAGCAAGGGACAAATATTTAAAATTATTTTTGGTAACCCAATCCTCACACTGCAACTGAGTTCCCCATTTGTAAAATGGGAACAAGAGCACTTTCCCTTGTTGAGGAGATGCTAAGATCACAGGGAATCAGATTGTGCAGTGATGAGGGTCATACAGCCACTTCAGCTAGTTCTATAAATGAGATGCTTTAAGTGACAACATAGGGAAGTTTTATCTTCTGTGAATCTGGATGGCAGGGACTGACCATAGATGCCTGGTTTAGAAAGACAGTTTTAGGATCTTTGGTTTGTCTCTAGTGTTTAATTTGATCTTGTGATGCCCAAGGACTCCTTTGCTGCTCCACCCCTCTTTGCACAAACATGAATTACACTCAGCTAGTCCCCAAACTTTCAACAACTCCGCATTAATTATGCCTCCCCATTTAAGCAAGGGAAAATCATACTTGGTTTTTTTTACAGAGAAGAAAGTGAAGTACCCTAGCTGTGACTTGCCCAACAGGCAGGCAGCAGCTATAGCAGCTAAGCTAACTCAGGGGCAGTTAATTTCCAGCCTTGTGCCCCTGCTCCTGGATCTCTGTGTAACTGTTTTTTGCGCTCTTCCTGTCACAGCTTCTCAGTGGTTTACTACAGTGAGAGTCTGCAGGCTAACGGAGATATCTTGATGACTAATTGTTCTCAGCCTAAGGACAAAGATCTCTACTCGCTGTTACAGAGCCTGTGTTTCAAGGGGTTTTTGTTACTCCTCCCCCCCTTCCTTAAATATGTTTTCATCAGCAGGATGCAAGTTTGATTCATCCAAGCCACAGATTTCTTTGCCTGTATTTTGAAGTCTCAAGTAATGGACGAAAATTCAGCAGTCCCAGAAAAGAAGGGAAAAGAATTTCTATTTGTGTTTAAAGAAGAAAGTCTATGACTGTAACCACTATGGCCTGGTATGTTTTGGGGGGATACCAGTTTGATTGCAGATATGGTAGGCAAGAGGGATTCCTGACTAGTCTAACTGCTGTAGAGCTGCTGCAGATGCAGAAACCCAGTGGCAGATCACGTAGCATGCCACAAAATGCTGGAAAGACATATGCAAATACTTTTTTCTTCAGCCCAAATGCAAAAAAATGCACCTCCCTTTCTGCCACCTGTACTTGAACAGTTAATTTAACCATGCAAAAAATGACACTGAGTATCATTCCACTGGTGCAGGACCAGGCTCTAATTAAGAAAAAGAAAAATAAAATCTACTCTCCAAGACTCAACAAAATGTGAAGCAACTTGCAGCTTTAAAGGTGAAAAAGCTCCACAGAGTGGCAAAGGGATAGCTGTCATGTCACAAGTGCTGTGTATGTAGCTGTGATATTACACATCTTCTGAACCTGCTGTCATCAGGAAAAATGCCTGACAGACAACAGCCCAGGTCTGGGCAGGAAGACTACTTTGTTAGCTTGAGGAAGGAGCGCTGTGCAGGCAAAAAAGGTCACATTGTACGATCGGGGCCCATATTTGTAACTAATACAAGGCTAATCTCAGGGTTTAGTATTGAATCTTTCCTATGTCTTTTTTTTTTTTTCATAAACACAGAAATTATAAGCATTTACTGATTGCTGTATTAATTTAACACCTGTTCTAATTCCATAGGATTAGTAGACTCTTTCCTTTTTAATGGCATTTTTTTATATGTCAAAACTCCTTCCTATTCAACAGCTTTTATGTCCTTGCACAGGAGAACTATTCTTTTCAAAAATCTGATCTTTTAATACACATGAAGTAGCTTGTTTTATCCAATAGTCAACAGACAAGCAACCAAAAAAGTCTGGCCCAGCTGGAACAATGTACCAAGAACAGCAGCCAACAACATGAGACTGTTTTGCTCTGAGCCTCTATTACAACTCTCACTGCATCTCTCTCTTGTCAGAAGCAGCCAGCCCCCTTCTTCTGCCTCTCCCACAGAACTGGAATAAAGCAGCACAAAACGGGAGGTGTTGTGTCTTCAGAACATGAGTTAACAGCACACTTTATTTAGCCTACTCCTGATATTCAACCTACAGCTCCTGGCAACCCAGCATACAAAGGTATTCCACCACAGTCCCTCTGCATCCCACAACATAGAAACACGAGGAATCCCTCACAATCACAACACAGATCCCAAGAGAATCTTACACATCAGTTCGGGTGTACTTCTAGTAGATCATGTTTCCTTAACAGAGGAGGGGACCAGGGCTTGCCCAGGGTGCCAAGGCCCATCCAAGGCATGAAAGGGCAAAGTGTGGGGTTGCACAGCTGCCTTTGCAGGTAACCTTTGGCCTTTCTTTATTCCTCCCCCTCAGGTGAAAAGCCAACATATGGTCATTTCTGTGCGTGTTTTCTATAAGACAAAGCAGCTGCCAAACTCACGCCCCAAACCCATTCAGAGTTAGGGTTCCACAGGTTCCCTTCCTCATCATGGTGCCAGTGCAGAGAGCAAGGACATAATTAGCAGCGCCAGGCTCCCATCCTGCCTCTGCCGCTGAGCTGCTGTGGTACTTGGGTAGCTGTACCCGTTGCCTGGGCCTCAGGTCTCCCCAGCACTTTGCCTGCCTGGGGTGCTCCCCTTGTGAGCTGTCCGGCACAATGAGATCCTGATCTCTGCAGCTGCTCTAGGTATGTAAATAATGATAAACACTGTATCACCTTCTGGACACCTATCTCACCATCACAACACATCATCACACCAGCACAATACATCAAAATACATTATTTAGGACAATAAGGCTGAGATGTATCAGATGATAGGGAAAAATTTAGTATTACTACAAACAGCCTGCAGCATACTGTGTGGAGCCAGATCAGAATGACAGGTTATTCGTTCCAGCTGAGTGCTGGCCCAACACTTGCAGCCTGCAGAGCTTGCACAGGTTCCTCTGCATGGTGTTTACCAGAAGGCAGTGGGGGCCGTAGCCTTCCATCCATGAAGATGGACTGGCTTTGGTGACGCGCCATAGTAACACATACAGACCCAGGTCGAGTCTCGCATAGCATCCTGCTGCCAGTTCCTCCTCAGAAATAGAAGTGCTGTGGCAAGTGAGGCAGAGGTATCTCAATGGCTCTGGAGAAGCCAGCTGTAGCTGGCAAGGCCAACGGGGACACCATGATGATGCTGGTGGCTGGCCCTGGGCACACAGTCCTCTGGAGCACAGTGCTGAGAGCCTGGAATTGACCTTGGTGGCAACACAACTGTGCTTGTGCAGAGCTGCACCTGAGTAGGACTCCTAAGAACAGCCCGAGCCTGAGCCACCCAGAAGTGGCTCTTGAGGGAGCCAGGCTGGGTGTGTGCACCCAGGACACACAATCCACAATTCTTACCAACAGCCCACAGCTCAAAGAAAGGTGGCAGCACTCAGCTGTTCCCACTAACCTCAACACTCTAGTTTCAGATATGCTGCCTCTTTGGTGCAGATCTCAAAGAAAAACTGTTGCCCCTAAAGCACATCAAGAAATACGTAAGTAACATGGTGCATGTGAGCTGCACATGGAGTTGGTAGAAATCTGTATTTCTAGTGTGGGAAGCTAATTGTCATCTGAAATGGGAAGGAACAAATGTAGACCCCGTCGGAATAGCAGGGCAGACTGGGGCACATGGGTAGCATGGGCATTTCCATTTCATTTTACAGGGAATGCTCATGCAGCACGGACTGTGCTAAGAGGATGGGTGTGCTACAGCCCCCACTGCCTCCTGGTAAACCCATGCCCACTTCTTGGGGCTGTAACAGACCATGCCTCCCTCCCCACCCCAAGTTTCATGATCTATATTGAGAAAACAAGGGCTGAGAGGTGGTACAGGAAGGGGAAGCGGCTCATTCAGGATCCTAAAGCAGAACAGGAATAAACAGAAGGTCTGAAACTCCTGCCTTCAATCCTAGTACTTTCTGCATCCTGGGACCACAACTCAATTTACATTCTCTAGGTGTAGTTAAATTGTGCTGCAATTCTGGATTGTATTGATAAGAAGCTGACTTCAGAGGAAAAGGTATTCCATGGGCTGAGGTTCTCAGTTATATAAAACATGACAGTGCCACTGTATTGAAGGCACACATGTTAAATTGTGTGCTGGTGGCCATAGCAGTGGACCAGAGACTAAGATCTCCGTAGCAGTGGACTGGAGACCACCACTGTGCTGGCTGGGGGCATTACTTTAACTCCTTATATCCTTCTTCTCTTGGCATTAGAATTGCTTTGAAGAAAAGCAGCAAGCGGTCTTAGGTGCGTCTTTGTGGGACCGAATGATACACATCAGGGCTTACCTGGACAATTAGCTTATTTTCTTTATCGGGCAGAATTCGGTAGGTATAAACGCAATTCCGGAACCTAGAACAGATCAGAGGAGATATGGTTAGACTGTCTCCAGAAGACACACCATGGCACCCCTGCCCGTGAGAAAATGTATTGGAAGATCCCAAGACACACAGATGGCTTCACACCCGTGGGTTTTAAACATTTCTCTTTCTTTCTTTCCCTGAAGTCTGTGAACTAACACAAACCTGAAATGTTCCTGGTCACTGAGACATGTTTGCAGATGTCATTACAGTAAGTGGTATCAGCATCAGCCTCAGAGAGATTCAACTCTTCTTCTGGCCGGAAAGAAAGAAAACACCAAATGGCTCTAGCTGTCAGTAGAGTGGGCGTCTCAGGAAGGAATGAAAAAGCAGAAATCCAAAAGACACAGGGCCAAAATCAGCAATGAATGAGTAAATTGAAGGGCTAGTATGTGCATCAACTTGTATTAGAAAAAACAAATAATAGATTTCAGCTAAATCAGAGTAAGACAGCTGATTGCTAGGCGCATTTTCATGCACAAATCCGAAAGAACAGCCTATATGAAAACTCATCTTGCCAGCCTGGTGCAGATGCACACTGTACATGTGCATCTGTAGATCAGCCATAAAAACCATTTTGTCCCAGCTAAATTCAGTTAGATTCTTATTTAAGGGGGCATGGAGGAGTCTTTTGCCCAGTGGAGGGCCCCATTAGTGCACAAGAGCCCAAGAGAAGCCTGAGCAGTGCTGTAACATGGCATGTGGGAAGCATGACTTTCCTCAGCAGCTGCTGAGCTTTGTGGAGCTTGCCCAAGAAGTGTTGACTTAAAAAAAAAAAAAAAAAAAACCCACCATATTTTTACCTTTATCCCAAGTGAACAACACACTGATCAAATCTTTTAAGATTTGCAAAGCACTTTTAAAACATACAACATGGCTTTAAGCCAGCAAACGACGCTGGTTTCAACCCCTTCCTCTCAAAGGAAAAAACAGAATATCCACACTCAGAGCTTCCTTAGCTGTAACAGAAACACTGCATTACCTGTGGAATCGTCATGAAATGTGGGCTGAGGTCAGCCCCCCAGCTGGGGAGATCAAGCAGATCAATAAAACATCCTCATCTCTTTTACGATTATGTTGTGAGTCCATTCACCATATGCCTTTCAGAATCACTCCATGCAGGAGAGAGGAAGAGGGATCGCCAGGATTTTAGGCACCTTACACAAGGAGTCACAAAGAGCAATTGGAAATGAAATTATTTATAAATCATAGCTGAGTTTTTCCAGGGTGTTTGGAGGATTTTGTCATGTATCCACATGAACCTGTATCTTTTGATGGCATTAATGCGAACGACACAGAAGGATTAGAAGTGCTCCCAGAGCTCAGTACCACTTCACTAAGCAAAGTAAGACCATTTCACAGGCACCTATTCATTCACGTATCTGAGGATCTGGTACAGAGCTGGAAGTCACAGACATGATCCCCAACTACTCTGGATTGCCACAACACTGCTAATTTCACCAAGCCCAGGGCAATCAACACCAGATGAGGATATGCGCCAAGGAAGGGTATGGGTTTTGGTTTTATCTGTCAATGCAGTTCTCTTACACCATTTCCTCCTGCTGATATGCAAACAGGGCTAAGCCGAACTGCTCATGCAGCCGATGAGAGAAAATTTTTGTGTGTGGAGATTATGAAACTGATAAACAAACCAGCTCAATGGCTCTTGCATCACAAGAGGACCCTCCTTGTTACCTTCACAGAAAATGCCCCATTGCACAGGCCTTACAGGGCTGCTGTCATACTTGTAAAGACATTTAAGCTGAGGACAGGTAAGATCCGTGGAAGAGCAAGGAAAGAAGGACTGTTGGGTGAGACAGGAGCAGGGAGGAGCACTTCCTAGGATCAAAAGCAGGAATACTCTTTAGCAGTCCCCTAATTTAGTGCATGTGGATGGAGAAGACTGGGACTTTTACTCCATTTCTACCCATAGGCTTTCTCTCCTCAGTGTCCTGACTGTCAAGTTATGTGGACTCAATTACTGTCACATTCCAGGTTCTCCCTAAAAACGGGGTTGAGTTCAGAATTGCTCCACCACTGTTCAGGCTGTCTATGTGGGGGGTAAATACAACATCAGACACAGCTTAAACACGTCTCCAAGTACTTTGTCATCTCTCTGTCCTCTCAATGAACCAGAGAAGGAAAGGGGACAAGGCTTGTATTTTCTCTTTCCTCTCCTGCTGGATATGTTTTTTTGGACACATGACGATGTGCATATTGGGAGCGCCTGGAAATCCTAAACTGGACTGCCATGTTAGGCATGGTGCTAAATGCACCATGAGAGAGGCTGTCCCTGCAGGGGGTCGGAAATGGCATCTCACAGGCAGTGTCCTCTGAGAGGGATCCTAAAGCTGGAGCTAGCCTTTGAGGGTCATCTCTACCAGTGTTCTTAATCCTGCAGCCACTCACACATGAACCACCAACAGAAGATCCCCCTGGAAGAATGATACCAGTCCAGGTGCTGCATGCTCCGAACGCTAAGCAGGCTCTTTTTTATTTCAGGATCCAGGCATTCCCCTCCAGGTAAGTTAAAGAGCCCATTTCTTGTCAATAAACTGGCAGATCAAATGATCCAGGCACAGAGAAAGGAGAAGGAAAATGGCTTTGCGTCTTGCCTTTTATGGGGCAGCATGACCAGAAGAGCAGAGGACAGCAGTGCAGGGGGAGGAGCATTCCCTCTGCATTTGCTGACTCTTTCAGCTCTCTGCTAGGTTAAATGCTGCTGCTCGAAGTTTCAGAAAAGGCAAGGAGGCACTCTTAAAAGGCCCTGCAAATACTCCTCCCTTACTTGTCTATATTTATACAAACCCTATTTTCCTAAAGCAGCTCTTCAAGAAAATCACTACTTCATTCTATGATATAATAAGTGCTTTTGCTGGATTTTGACTGATCTGCCCAATAAATATTAGAGCTCTGCAGAATATGACACTTCTTTTTCAGAGCAAATTTCATGGTTTTTTTGTTTTCCTTATCTATATACAGTTGACACTTTCTCACTTTTCTTTTTGTGAAAACCTTTTGCAGTCAGGCTTTCAATTCCCCTCTCTCTCATTTTTTATCTCCAGCCTCTCTGGTTTTTAAGCAGAAGTAACTGAAGAGCTCAAACTTCAAACACCTTCCAGTCAATAAGACAGCTGAAACTGATACGTCTCTGAGGAAGTTTTCAGCTTCAGCAAATCTGCCCATTTTGTCAGGATGACATTCAGAGGGAAAGACTTATTCACCACCTTTAACCCTTTCTCTTCACATACTAACTGAAAACCAGCATAAGCTGAAAGCTTGTTAGGTACTTTGACAGAAATTTGTGTGACATTTCTAAGACTGTAATTAATACCAGCCCTTTGCACCACAGATCCATCTGCTCATGGCTGACAGCACTGGGTACTCCCCATTTCTTTAATCAAGCCATTCATGTTAGCCACCTCAGAATGGATTTAAGAACATAACCTTTGGCTCCCGGTTCAGAAAATCCTGATCATGATATTGTTCCTATTTCCTGATCCCATGTCTCTAAAATCACAAAAGGCTTTCAAAGTTGGCTGCATAAACATTTACAATGGAAAAACTTATGCAAATGCATGTTAGTAGACATTTTTACAGCACCTTCCCTTTCAATAATCCCCACCATCACTCTCTAAAAATATTTTGTGTACATACTGGTTACAAGGCAAATCAAAGGGGTCATACTAGCCACACTCAATGGAAGCAACAGTCTATTCTAGCAAAATGTTCCCCGTCTTGCAACTTGGGCCCTCAGCCCTTGCTACATGAATGCCCATCCTTCCTCCTGCTTGTCCTGGCTATTCATCTGCAGCCACCCTTCCTTCTCTGCTCCCTCCAGAAAGACAAAACTCTTCCCCATGTTATTACAAACACCTCAACAGGCAGGCACAGAGGCTCTCTGCACTTGCAAACACCCCCATTACCCAGCCACAGATCTCTGACAGTCCAACACCCACGCTTACAGGGCAGTTACCCAGCCCCACGCTTTTCTGCAGATGAATCCTCTGCAGCGGACTGTGCTGTCACCAGAAGTCTGACCTCAGAGACAAGCAGTTAGACCAGAATTATAAACAGCAGCACCAACTTTACCATTGCAAGAAATATACTTTCAGAAAGAAACTACATTGAGAAACCTGCTTGTAATTTAACATGAGGTGAGGATGACAAATACTATTAATCTGCTGCACAATGGCAGCAAAGAGGATCCGACAGGCAGAACAGGGTCCCACAGAGGCTCTCTTCATCTCTCCTAAGCAGAGAGCAACTGTCTTACCTCTCTGTAATGCAAAGTCAAATACCTCAGGCTTCACCTACTGACTTCAGTCTCCTCTTCCCCCTGCACTCCTGCCTCCAGGAATAACACCTGCCCTGCACAAACTCAGGGCAGGAGGCCTTGCCCTCCAGTCCCCAGGAGGGCTGCCAGCACTTCTCTCCTCTCCCTGTTTCCCACATGAAATATTTACCCCATGAGCCATGTTAATGATGCAGGTAGAAACACCGCTGTGCCAGGTGTATCATGCACAGCTCCAGGAACTATTTCAAGCCTTTCGCTGAATGGGACACAGCATTGTACAAGCAGGTGGGTCAAACGCACACTGAACCAGAGCAAGAAAAGTGCCCGTGAGGGTACCAAGCTCAGCGTTGGAGCTGTTAAATGTAAATACCTGACCCAAGATGTTAACAGGCTCAAAGAGGTCAAAAGGTTATTTTCTCTCAGAGCACAGCCGCAGTACCTTTCATTATTCTTTCCTTTTGAACCAGGGGAAAAGTGATGTGAGCAGTACAACGGTAAAAGAGCATGGGTTTGTTCAGCCTGGCCCTGCTCCCAACCCTTCCCTACCCTGTGGCCCAGTCAGGTGAAACCAGCCATCCTCTGATGTGGGCTGCACCTTCCCAGTGGGTACAGTGGCTGTTTGCCTCTGTGCTGGAGAGGATGCAGGGGGTAACACCCTGCACAAGCAGGGACGTATGCATCCGTGTGAAGCGCGAGGTTGAAAGCTGTACTTACAGCACGCAGAGTGCATATGCCGAAGCAATTGATTCACTGGCCCGCACAAGGAAGCTGCCATCCTTGCCTACTTTGGAGAGCAGGTCTTCGGCTCTGGAGCGAGTGATGTTGCCGTGGTACCAGCACTGATCCATTGCTGGAGCTGGAGGAAACCTGAATGCCAATACAGGAGCTGCCAGAGCTGCCTGTGTGTCTCTGTGTAACGATCAGGCAGCTTCAGCTTACCAGCTTCCTGTTACAGTAGTACAGAGAGGGAAAGGAAACTCAGCCACGGACAACTTCCTCAACTCAAACAGCTCAGAGAGCGTGACATGTTCCTGCAGCCCCCGCTCTCCCTCTTCATGCTGCAGCTGAAGTGACTAGCAGGCCCATGTTCCCTGCCTTTCCCTCCCGCTTCGTGTCCTTACACTCCACATCAAAAAGTCCCAGCTGGGGATCTCTTCTGCTCCCCCACTGATTCTGTCCCCAGGCTTTGGTGGCCTGCTGTCCCATTTACGATCTCTTGCCAGATCCTTTGACTTTCCATCTTTTTCTTGTCTGTCTGTCAGGTGTCCATGGGGATTAAATCTCAGACTGATCAGAAACGCACTGTGCGTTAGGATACTTAGCACTGACTGCCCCATTCCTGCCTTGTCTAGTCCTCACGTCTAGCTAGGTGTGAGGAGGGAACTTCAAAGAACAACAACAAAAAAAAAACCAACCAAAAAAAAACCTTAGCCCTGCATGTTTCCATGCATAGAAGCATACTTAGAGGCTGATTTGCTCTGGGGATTTGCGACCAAAGCTCCCTATCAGCTACCGTGAGATGGATTCAAAGATCTTTCCTACTCTAAGTCCCCAAAGGCAGGATAGAGCAAAGCCATGTCTGACAACCTGCATCAGAGAGAGAACTAGAGCTTTCACTTCCTTTTCTTTGTCCGTACATCTGCCCCTTGTCTCTGCTGTGTGGCATGATCAGCACTGCATCTCCAAGGCAGAGCAACAAGGGGCATGTTTGCAGCAGGCAAGGACACTGCTACAGGGGCACTTTGCATGGCAAATTTGGATGCCTATCTTGTACCTCCAACCACTCTGCCTTTGAAGGCAGCACTTCCACACATCCACGTTCGAGCTATACCAAAAAGCAGCAGCTGAGCTAGGACTCTGAGTACAGAGGGGGAGTTTGCAGGAAAGGCGCAGACACTGCTAGCCCTACGCAACCCTCACCTCCCAGAGCCAGGAGAAGCGCTGGAACCACGGTACTCGGATCACGTATGGAGTGCTGCCCCTGTATACCACATGGACAGCAAGGTAGGAGAGAGCGGCCTATCACCAAACTGGGAGACACTAGAATTTATGGGTATGGATAGGGAGGGTGGACCAGTACAGCTCGGCATTCATCCCTGCCAGCCTTTCTGGTGCTTTCAGTTATCCAGGTATCTGCTCTGCAGTGTCCAGCTTAATCTATGCCATTGGGATTAAACTGTGGACACCAGCAATTCAAAATTTTGCAGCCAGCATAGGACCCTGCTAAATGGGCAGAACTGCAATGTGCAGGGCTTCCTGTCCACGCTGAGCAAGCACTGTCTACAGACCAAAATTAGCTCAGCTGGACCTGCCCTTCAGCTTTACCCAGATCCACATAGGGCTTTAGGAGCCAAACTGCCGTCAATTCAAGTGTCAGATGCTGAATGCCATGGAGTAGCTCTGCACAGACAGTAGCTGTAAGCTACAGAGTGGTTATAAACCCAATTCTCCCTACTGAGGAGAGCGTCTACACACGGCAAAGGGATTGTGCAGCTCCTTTGACAGTCCTTCCTGGCCACAGTGTGCTGCTAGCCTCACCGGTACCAGCTCCTTAGGACTGCTGATACTTACAGTAGCTTCTCTGGAGCACAGCTGCAGCAGGAAGCAGAACAGCTCTGAATGTCAAACCACTGCTTGACCTCTATGCAATAGACCCATATGTGGATGCAGAGTGTACAGAGCTGCTGCACAACATGAGTTTTGCTGGAATAAAACTGTGTTTGGAGAGCTTCTCCTGACCTACTACAAGTTAACAGAGAGGTACAAATCCTGGTTAGACATCTGAGACTGATTAGCTGTATGCTTAACTCCTATCTACAACTTCAGTTTTTAGCAAGCTACTGCTATTTCCTTCAGATGTGTCAATCCCCTGTCCAGCCACACACAACTCCTTGACTTGGAGACATAAACAAGGGGATGAGATCCAAACACGTGATGATTGTGGCAATAAGATGATGTGCAGGCTGGTTTCTGCGAGCATTTCTTTGTCCTAAAAGAAAGGACAGTACAGCTCCAGCTGCTCAAAAGATGAATCCCAAGCCCCTAACATAAACAGCTCTGTGATCCCTAATGGCTCAATTGCAACACTGCCTGAAGAGGAAATGGTGTCTGTTTTACTTTTCATGGCACTGGCATGTGAATGCTGCAGCACTGGAGAAAGACCAATCCCTGCATGGTCAGCACACGAGTGCGTGCATATCCTGAACTACCTGATTCCCAAAGGACAGCAGTAACTTCTGTTCTGCACAGAGACAAGAGGCTGTTCTGCAGGAGATACTTAGAACGTTCATTTTCTTTCCATTTGTGCCTGTGTCGGAGAAGGCTGGTAAGTAGGCCTGAGGATGAAGAGATTAGAGAAGTTATCTAGAGGGGAGCTAGAGTGTTTGCCATAGAGGCGGAGTGCAGTGATCAGCCTGCACCGGTTACATGCCAGGTGATATTACAAATGTAGCCAGCACAGCCCTAAGGTTTCCACAAGGAATAGGATGTGCTTCAAATAGTCTACACTGTCATCCCACAGCAGGGGCAAAGCACCACATAAGAGCTACCCTTGTAAAACAAAAGAATAATGGGTACATCTGTCAGACAAATCCAACCTAGACTCAACAGAAGCTTTTAGACAACTGCAGCAGCAGTATTTCATTTAAACTTAACTTGAGAGAATGAGGCCACAGACAAAGAACTGGGACACGTTTTGGTGCTGGGTAATAAAAAATGCAGGCCTGGCAGTCTATGGACAAGGAAACATTACTTTTCCTGCATGTTAGTGTATTATTCCAAGCTGTCTCTCAGACATTGTAATAAACACTTTATCTAAACTGGGTTTGCTACAGTTGTCCAGGTAGTGGACTCACCTGCCTGTCCAGAACCAGTGGATAAATACTGTCTGTAGCATCATTCAAGATGCACAGTGGTCACCCAAAACCCCCACATATATCCAGCCCGTGCACTGTACCAGCACAGGTACTGCCAGACTTGGTCAGATGAAAAGTTCTCAACTATGCATTTTCATGTCATAAAACAAAAGCATTCCATAGCATGCCTGATGAGGGAGATTAAGTCTATAGGACAGCAGTTAGCTTTGCTGAAGTCTATAACATTCCCTCATTAGGTATCAGTAACTGGCTATTGGCCATAAAGGTGTATTTAGACTCTGGCCTACATCTAAAGAGCACACAAGTAATACCCACAAAGTACTGGTTAGCTGAGCCACTCCGTGCTACTCCAGCCCAGCTTGTTACTGACCTGCTGCTTGGGAAAGGCTCAGCGAATTTCAGGTGTATTTTTGAAGGCCATGAGATCTCTTCACTCTCTTGGTACCTGCAGCCTCCAGGGGCCCTGAAACAAACCTAGACAGTGAGAAAAATCAGGGCCCCTTCTCCCACTACCCCTGAAAGCTATCAGCAATAAAAGGCAAGGATGGGGACACTGAGCAAGCAGAGACTCACAGACCTGAGCAGTGACAGTGCAAAGGATCTTATGGAACCTACTAGCGTTCCCCAAAGGGGATGTTGTCTGAGAGCACTTTGGAAGGCAGATATTTTTCTTCACCAACAGAGCAAACAGACTTACTTTCCTTGGAGCCATTCCGCCTGTGCACACACACAAACTACAGCACGTAACAAACAAGCACAGACTGGTTCACAAAGCAGAATCTTGTCCAGAGGCATGGGTAAAGCTTTCCTAGCTCCATCTGCTCTGATGCGTCTCCCTTGGTACCCATTCATTTCTGGCCACTCCCCTCGTCTACTCACTGCATAATGCCTCCGTTCCAATCACACCATAGGCTCAGAATAGTCTCTCACCAAAACTGGGGCTGTTTCCTTCAGGAACCTGCTGAAAATCTGTCTACATTGGAAAGCCTTCCAGCTTGAACACTCTCATGCTGCTCTGGACTTAGTCAGGTCCCCTTCCTCTGACATCTGTTTCTTTGCAATTTGCTGGAAGTGGGGCAATGTTATTTGTTTGACACAATGCCTCATACGCCAATAATGCTCTGTAATAACAACAGCCATGCTTGCAAGACATTGGGTTGCCAGCGATAAGAGCAGTTGTTGTGTCGATCGTAGCTTAGCACCTGTTGGAAAGACCAGCAAGTATTTCTCCTCCTGACTATAAATTGGGAGCTCCCTCTGCAGACCTGTCCTGATCCTGCAGTTTCGATACAGGCAAAGCACCATTTCTGCGACTTGCCCCGTCCCCAAACATGGCAGGGAGGGTCCTGGTGTCCCGCATGTGTCTTGCTGTCACTGCCCAGGGAGAAGGAACAGCTGGAGCACACAAAGCTGTGGTTGTCTTACACGTGAGAAACTATTCAGTGCCACATAAGCAAAAGAGCAAATAAGCAAGAACATACAACATGGGAAGTGAGGAGAAGGCTAAGTTAGACAGAAGTCCCTGAGGGGGGCCTGGGAACTCAGCAAGGCAGCCCCAGATCCACTGCAGAAGTGGGCAAGGAATATCCCATGAGCAAGGCAGCCCATGGCCTTGCTGAAATGAGAAGACAGCAAGCCCTGAACGCTAGAGTTGCCAGCAAGTGCTAACACTGACTGCGGGAAGGAGCACACATAACCAGAGCCAAAGCAGTTTTCTGAAGAAGGTAACTGCAGATAAAGGGCAGTAAACTCAGTGTCAACTCTAGGACTTTCTCCACAACTTACTAAATACAGCTCAGCATAAAAATCACTGCCTTCTGTTCCCACGCAGTCGCTACACTGTCAGCATGTGCATCCCTAATCAAGTCTATCAGAGGCCTCAAGGTGAGAGGCCCTATACAAAGGTCATGCTTGTTTTGAGCACATGATGTTTAAAATGGCAGCCAAAGGGAAAGGCAAGAAGGGAGAACAGGGAACAGGCAACAGAAAACAAAACCAAACACATGTTCAGTTTTAGTATGTTTAATAGATCTCATCATCTAGACACCACAAGCCAGTGCCAAACTAAGGGTGCAGGAGGAGTACAAAAAAAACCTCTGCTGAAAGATTAGAAGTGACAATGAAAAGAAGTATCAGCAGAGGTGATTTTCAGAGGGATGCTGATGGCAAGGCTCAAGACTCAACACTCTGATGGAAAGGCTTGCTTCAAAGTGAACATTACAAAGACTATCTCTTCACATTGTTGGTGGGTCCCGTATTCAAAGAGGCAGGAGAACAAGGGCGAGCCATCTGGCCCAACCCCCATGTACTGCAGATCCGAATAAGCGCACAGGCCCTTGAAGAGGATGCTTGGTTCTGTCCAGCGTGCTGGATTTAAAGGGCTTTTGTTGAGGTAAATTCCTAAATCTCTTCGACCCTTTGGGTCTGTAGGATGAGCATAGAGCAACCAACTATCTTGGCACCTGGCATCAGGGGGAGGAGGGAAGGCAGTAACACTTCCATGACATCCAGAGGGAGGTTCTACCAGCATTTCAACCCGCTGGCCTCCCTCAAAGTCCACCCCGTGATTGTAGCTGACGGCCTGGATTCTGGCTCCCCTGCTGCTCCTTGCATTGCAATAGAGGACCTTCCTGCCACAGGTGTGCACCTCCGCTACCTGGCACTCCACCGCACTCTCGTCCCCCACGAAGTTTCCCATCTCCCACGTTGTCCCGTGGTCAGAGCTGATGAAGCAGAAGGCATGAGGGGTTGGGTGTTGCTTAGGGTCCAAGATACGATAGGCATACGCAGGAATCACGAGGCTCCGGGCCTCGTTGAGCAGTTGTAATCCATGACCCGGCCCCACTGCAAAAGTGGCCCAGTTCTTGTACTCAGTGCTAATGGTACCATCGGTGACATCCTGGGCAGTGCTCCAGGTGCGTCCTTGGTCCATGCTAGTGACGTAGCAGAGACGTACCAGGTTGATCTTTGTCCTGAGCTGATGCTGCTCAGAGATCTTTCCTGGGACGGCTATGAAGAACAGGATCAGTTTCCCTGAGACCTCATCGTAAACAGGACAGGGGTTCATAGATCGGTGGTCTTTCAGCTGCGCACTGACAATGGTCTCCATGCTATTCCACTGCCAGGGCCCGTGTGAAGGGAGACAAGAATGAAACACACCATTACAAATAGATCCACCTTACAGTGTGAGGATGCCTGGATAAAAGTTACAGAAGAGCATGAGAAGAACAGAAGAGAAGCAAGTTAGTGGATAGAGCAAGAAATGGGAAGACAATATAGTGGCATCGCCAAACATAAGTGAAAATTATTTGGATGACACAATGCACGTGCACTTCACCAAACAGGTGGGTTATGTCCTTTTTAATTACTACTCGCTGAGGAGCTGACAACTCTGTATCTCAATGAGGCTAGTGTCTGATGACACTTTAAAACTACAGTAGCTGAATTTTCAGAAATTGTCACAAATATATGTGTATATATACATACATATATATGACACACAGACATGCCCAGAGGTCAAAGTGTGCCGGTACAGGCACTGTGCTGTGTCAGTGTGTGTTTCTTAGGAAGTCATCTAGACAACTGAGCCCTTTTCAAGTATCCTGGATGCTGACAAATTCCTTCCATTCAGACTCCTGTTCCTCCATTTTGATCCATGTGTGAGTGGGCATCCCAGCCTACACTGAGGCACCTTGCTAGAGCTGATTGCATGGCTTTACACACTCTGGTGTGGAAATTTGGACCCCGAGTTGTCCAATGCAGAAAAGAGGTCGCTGAGCAGGTATAACTCTCTTCCAAGCCCTGTCTTTCTTTAAATGAATAACACATAACACAATCACATTTATAACGCTAACATTGCAATTAGAAAATTATTCCTATGTAGGGTTATCGGTGTGGTAAAAGAAGCAGTATTTTCCAGTAAGATTATACTAATTAGCTTTTCTACCCTGACTGGCTGATTACCCTTTTTGGTCATGTCTTATCTTTGTCTCTTCAACCAGTATTAACTTTTTTGGAATATTTAACATTTCCATTTTAAGAAACTCGAGCATGTGAACACAAATTACTAAGTTTATGACCAACTGAGCCCTGCTTAACTGAATTACAAGGGGTTACACAAGATGCTACCTGAATGGTATGGCACTGCAGTTGCACTCAGAGGCTGCTTCTGCTAGGCAGACTCCAGCTCTTCTGAGTCTATATTCTAAGACAACCAGTCACCAATGAAGGACTGGAATAGAAAAAATGTGTTGACTTTTTTTTTTTCCACCCCAAGACATTAATGCATTTGCAAAATTATTATAAATAGAGTATCCACCACCCCCAGTCACCCAGCAAGATAACTGTTAATAATAACTGGTAGATTAATAAGGTAGCCAATTGACTGGCACAGACAAACCAGATGACACTCTTGCGTGGGGAGCCTAGCTGTTCTCAATTGGTTTTTTAAACAGAAATTAGTCCCAAGAAGATGAATTTAAAAATATAGTCACCAATCCTAATTCAGTCCTCCCTGTCCCTGTAGCACTCCCCATTTCTGCCTCTCCTCCATGTCTTTGCTGTCACAAGACTTTTGTCCCATCTATTTGCTTCCCCAGCTCTGCGATGATGGGTCAAAGCCATCTCCAGAAAATCTACTGCACCTGCCCACTACGGTCCCTCTAACAGCTGCCCAACCATGAGGCTGAATCCCAGCAGTTATAATGACACATGCATTCCTTACAAGCCAATGTGTCTCCTATAACTGGGGAGAAGCAGCTGCCCTCTCCCTGCAGCAAGAGCGCAAACACATTCAAGTCATTTGGGGACAGGGGAGCAGTACAGGTGGGCAGTCTCCCCCATTTCTCCCCACACTGGTACCTGAACATGGTGCGTCGTTGGGTCATACATGCCCCTGCGTATTGCTATTAGCTTGGCATGTTCATCCACCACATCCTCTCGTTCCTCAGCAAATGCCAGGATGATGCTGAAACGCGGCAGGTAGAGCAGGGCTGGAATTCGATAACTCCAGGTACCGTTCTGGAACAACGTCTCTTGCTTCAAGACAGGAAACGAAGCCATGATGCTAGGGGGAAGAAGACAAAATGCATTGCATTTCGACCGACCTTAGCCCTGCAAAATGTGACAGAGCAGATTCCACTGCTTTTTGCCTTCCCTGCTCACTGGGACCTGTCCAGCATTGAAACATAATTTCTGCCACTTTCAGCTTTGCCTTTTCGTTGTGCTTTTCCAAAGAGAACCCACGTGTTGCATACTAGCTTACAACACAGACCAGACTTACCCCAGGAACAGCCTGGTTGATCTTACTGAAGTGACTTAAGGTAAGTACACTAAATACAGTTAATGAAAAAGCCATCTGTAATTTGTTTTTTCTTCTTAATTAAATTCACAGGCTGGGATTTTTGTGGGTTTGCTTTGTAATTCAGAAGATTGTTGAGAATCAGACATTATAGTATTTTCCCTCAGAAGACCATTACTGTCTTTGTTGATGGTGTTTCCAAAATCCAGCACAGAACTTCTGCTGTGCCAAATATGAGCTTAAAATCCCATACAAATGACACACTGAAGCTATCCCTGCCCCAGCTGTACCCCTGTTTGAGGATGGTAAGCACTGAGCATGAAAAGAGAAAGAGAACGTCTTTCCCCCATAAGATTAAAGAACAGTCTGAATGGTGTCCCACCACATCAGGTGGGACTTACAGCCAGGCAAAGATGTTGTCATCTGTACAGTGACCTAAAAACATTAGAAAGGCAAACATGAGGTGTCATTTAGGGAAGCTGCCTCTATGTAACTGGTCTGTGCTACACTCCCACACAGTCTCTCTTCCTCTCCTCAGACCCACTCAGCCCTCTGTCCTTTTGCACCAAGCCTCTCCTGTGAATTCATTTACCCTGGTAAAAACCCACTGAGCCAGGGGAATTATGTCTGAGCTGGGGTGGGGAGGGGAGAAAGAAAAAAAAAAAAAAAAAAAAAAAAAAAAAGGAAAAAAAAAGAGCACA
>VYZV01010996.1:74536-107974 GCA_013401275.1 Pandion haliaetus | reverse complement strand
AAAAAAAAAAAAAAAAAATTTTTTTTAAAAATCAAGCCTTAGATTTCTGACGCATTGAGTGGGTAGGATGGCAGGGAGAAGATGACAATACACTATGAGTAAGAAATTCAAATGCCTCCTACCTTGGCTGAGGCAAGACTTGCTGCACTCTTCATTGAGGATTCTATTTACCTAGGTCTCGGAAAGCGCTACAGTGGCTATTGGCCATGTATCAGATCCTTATGTTTTTTAAGGCTGTCTTGATAATCCAGGACCAGATGGAGGCAAACTGAAGATTACTTATGCAGCTGCAGAGCGCATGTACCTACCTGGAGAATAGTTTCCACTCTTCCATATTACAAGAGAAAAGATTATATTAGCCAGCATAACTAACAGACTTGGTTAACTTTTTTTTTTTTTTTTAAGAAGTGCTGATTACAGAGTTAGGACAGCACACATAAGCTAAGTTCATCCTCCTCAGACAGGACCATCACATTATGCTCTATCCAGATCCATAGCAAATATTCAAATATTCCTTGCTTTCACCTTCCAGATGCTATAAACATCAGTGAGATTTTTGAACTCACAGCACCGATCAAAAGGGTCTGAACTACACTGTTTTAGCTAAAGCCAGCTGTACAGACTCCAGCAAGCCACAGCACCATTGCTACTCAGATACAAAGCCACTGGAGATAGAAGTCTATCTCCAAATGGCAGCTGCTTGCTCCTCACTGTCACTGAGGATACGGCAGTCTGAGAAAAGACAGCAGCACCGCTACTATACAGAAATGTTACCAGAATTTGATCACAGCTACCCATGCAACAACATAAAGAAAATAGGAAGACCTTCCTAGAACAAGTAACTGTGCTATTCACTACTTACCAGCATGGATCTGGCTATTTATATAGACCACAGTCATGGCTGTGTTTTCATGGCTCCTGAAACAGAAGCTCACAAGAATGCTTCCAGACTATTTGAAGGGAGATTATTTAAAGGGATATTAGTCAGCCTGTCTAGTGCTGCACAGGTTCCCTAGCATTCCTGCTCATGATGCCATTCTGATATTGCAATCCTGCTTCAGTGCAGGGCAAGAAGGAGGCCAAAAAAAAAAAAAAAAAGAGAGAGAGAGATCTGGGCTGCCCCACAACAAAGCCCCCAGTGCAAAACCAAGAGACCAGTGCCACGGGAGGACATACGACATACTGCAGCCTACTGTACCCAAGTCCCTCCTGTAGGAGCCCATTATCTGCAGACATTTCTACCCATGCTCTTAGCCCCTCTGTGAGATGCTCAGTGTGGGTGTCACAACACTCTTCTTTTCCTCTTATTGCCACACAGAGATTTAGGGAAGGCTGGATGTTAAAAGGCTGGGCATAGCTACCATAGAAACGAGCCTGAGGTTCCTGGACACAGTACACGCAATTATAATCAAGGAAAAAACGAGAACCATACACATATACACACATTTGTATCTATACTCCCTACACACAGTGTGGGTATTATGTCTGTATGCATATATATACACACGTACACACTATGTATCCATCTGCAGAGAAACTCTTCAATCCTTTTTTAAACACACTTAAAGCCAGTATTCAGCTGCTTCTACCTTCTCCCTCGTGGATCCTCAAGCAGAGATTGAGTCACAACAGTTTGAGTTTCACACAGAATCAAAAAATGCATAATCTTTAAATAAGCTTAAAGTTCTTAATATATTAAAAAAAAAAAAAATAGTGCTGCCTTAGGAATTGATTTTTGTCTTGACCTCCACCCATTTTCAAAGGCAAATACACTAGTTACACCCTCCTGAATAAAAGAGAAGTAAAATTAGCAAATCATTGACAAGACAGCAAGTCATTAACAGGACAGCCACATGAACAGTGTTCACAAGCTCATACTCCAGCACTGCAGGAATTGAAATCATACATGCCAATCCCTCCAAGATTAAATTGCCAAGGGATGCATGCATCCACGATGCTCCTTTGTTCCTAAACCCTACTGAAATAGCACTGGCTGGCCTACAAGGAAGAAGAAGGTGGCAGTGTTGCAGCCAGCCTGATCTAAGGACACCAGCAAGACAAAGTTTGTAGACCATGGCAATATCTTTTGAAAGATCAAGACCTATATTGTAAAAAAGACAAACTTCTGGGAACACAAAGGCCTGAAATACAAGCAGGAGACTGGAGAGCTGTACACAAACTGGCAACAATTGCTCAGACCTGTATCAATTCAGTCACCTTGGAGAGTAAAGTTAGCTGTAGTTTTCTGAGGTAAAGGGGTGAGAAAGGAGAAGTGGAGTTGATATGGTAATTTTTTCCTAGGAGAAAAAAAGGTAGCTGGTAACCTCTTTCCAGATGACAGAGATGCTATTGAGGAGAAGGGAAATTTATCATGTAGCCATTAAGCCAGTATTCCCTTCTGCATTTTGGTATTTACTGGACTTTCGAATTTATTTCCCAGGCTTATCCTTGAGAAGCGTCCTGTTCAGGGAGACTGACGTTTACCTGCAGTTCCTCTCCAAGGCACCAGGGAAGCTGCTGCATTGAGATCCAGTACCTCACCTCCAGACAGAACTGGGCAGACAGGGAGAAAGACGGGCACAGTGAAAACACGTTAAGAGATGGGGGGGGAGTTACACTGGAGGAAACCATTACTCATAGTTTGCAAGTTATACAGCTGTAATGACTTCCAAAGCAGAGGCGGTTTCCAGCACACCAGAAGAATCAAAAGAAATAACAGTTGGGAATAAATAAATCTGTGATGGATCTGACGCCTGGAAGAAGCCCAAGTTGCAGTGAGGGATAGGTGCTGGTAGACACCAGGAGAGGGTACTTGTTCCTTCCACTTCTGTCCTGCAAGGCAGCTCACGTGGACTTGTCTCGGAGCAGGATGAGCCCTTGCATGTTTATTTGCTTTAACCTTCTCCAAGAAAAGTGACTAAAAAGGATAACATTTCCACTGGGCTCAGCTTCTGTAAAAACCTGTCCTGAACGTGTTCAGGTCCAGGCTGAAATGACAGTATGTCTTTAAAAACCAAACCAGCAGAAATGAGGTAATATGCTGAACTCTATCTCTTGGTGCCTGTCACGAATGCTCTGCACATTGAATGAATTCAGGTAGATCCCAAACAAACTCATTCAGGGAGGTTTTGGGGGGAAAACACAAACAAAAAAACCCGAGAAAGTCACGTGCAAAACCCAACTAAAATTCTGCTTGTCAAGGCAAGCACAAGAACCCAGGTCAGGTTGCTCTCTACTCAACATCAGATCTGGACTTACAGTGTTTTCCAAACTTATAAAAGTCAACTAAGTGCTATGCTGAAATATATTTCTTGTTTCACTTCAAGAAAAGAAGACATTTCCATTGGGATATTGCATAGAGGGGGGACCAGGAGTAACCACATTCCAGCTGCATAGGGCTAAGAAATAGGAGACCCAGTTTGCTTCTAAAACACTTGCTACACAGCATATTCCTGTGTGCAAGCCTTTCCTCCTAGCGACACAGCATGACTGTGCCCATTTCTGCCAAAGCCCAGCATCAGAGCACTCCATCTCCAGCCTTCTTATGCCCCTAGACCAGATGCTACACTAAGTCTAGGCTATGGGATTTCTTAACAAGCTAGGCAGCGCACATTTATTTAGTCCGGTAAGTCACTCTAAATGTAAAGTCAGAAAGGAGAGTTATCAGCAAGACTGTCAAACAATAAATTTAAACTAAAACATTCAAAATTCAAAACTGAAAAGGCACAAAACTGGCATCACTTTAATCCAGCAGCCAATTGGATTAAACTTTTTAACTACACTAGAAACAGAAAGTTTTTCTTGTGGTAAAAACTTCATACCACACTTAAATGGGGATTTTCAGCCTCCCAGACCAGTATATGCCTTCCTAAACAATCGATCAAGTTCTGCTTTTAAAATGATGTGCTCAGCCTAGCAGTAGCTCCTGTGCCTTCAAGTGCAGGTTTTCTTAGCACTAGAGAAGAATTACACGAAGCAGCAGCATTTTTCTTAGCTTATGTTTGGTGGAGGAATACACAAATTGCACTCCTACTTGAACCTACAAAATGTTGTATTTACCTTGTTAGTTCCTAGCAATGTCCACTGTTACAAAAAAGTTGTTTGGTTTCTTTTAAAAAAAGAAAGAAAAAAAAAAAGAAAAATAAATACCTCTTTCACTCTGTGTCTCCTGGAAGTCACGTCAAAGGGAAAAAAACAAAACCCAAAAAGTGCTCCTATTGGATTAGACAAAAGGGAGGCTCGCCACGCTCTTACCAACTAATCTCCAACCTGCAAAATTATTTATATTGGCAACAATGTCAGCTGTCTCAGATACCCAAGAAAAGCTAGCAGCTGACATGTATACACAAGCTGACATTTAAATAGCAAACCTGTTTTGCATATAAGGGGAGGTTCCATGTGAGCTGGACAAGCACCCGCAATTATTATCATAGTAATTAAACAGCATATTTCTACCTGTATGGATTGACAGCACTGTGGAACAGCTGTTGTTTCTAATGGTTATACAGTTCGGCATGCTGTCTTATTCCTTGGCGCTCTTGTCACCTTGCACTGCAGAGGGGAAAGTTCCTCTGTTCGCAGCACGTGGACTCCCAGTACTTCCCCTCAGAATGCTCCTGAGTTTTGGGAAAGTTTGCCAAAAGAACCCAGAAAATGGTTATAACCAGCAGGTGACAGTGCTGTGATAATCTGACATATTCATCTGCTTGCTCCACATACCTCCAATCCATCAGCATGCTGTTTCTGGGCAAAGAAACGGGTTAACCCGAGAGTCCCCAGGCAGTGGTACAGGAATAACATGCTAGTGCATGCAGATACAGCTCCCAGCAGCCTCTGTGGAGGTGTTACCAGAGCTAAACTATCCCAGCAGCTGCAGTCAATGAGCTAATGGGGAGAGTCAGGCAGAGGAACAGAGGGGAGATTATGGGCCTAGAGTCCCAGCTCAGGAAGAAGAGGACTGCATCACCCCTTCTCCCAGCTGTGCCCTGGCTGGCTTAGAGGCAGCACCTGCAGCTGCTGGGGGTACCCAAGCAAATGATTTCATTACTACCTTGTGCTACTGATCTGATGTGCTGCTGCTCTCAGAGATGACCTTTCCTATCCCATTCCTTGCTGTTTGCTGTTTCTCTTGCTTTCCCCTCTTCTCTACTGTGTTTCCATTGCTGCCATTAATGCCTCTGGTCTTTGAAGTGAGCTGAAAAAATTAAAATAACCGTCCTGCAAACAGATCTTGCTAGTAATGAAAAAGGAGGAAGAGAAGTCTCCTTATTTGATGGCAGTTGTGACTGATCCGTGCAAGCCAAACCAGGAGTTGCAAAGGTGTGGGTTTACAACCACTCAACAAACCTACCAAATTAATGTAATGCGTCTGTATTACTATCTTTCCTCTCTCTTGAGCAACCTGCATCCCTCCTTGTGCCAGCACTGATGCTCATCTTATCTTGGCAAGCCATCAGAGGATGTCAGTCTGGCAGAAAACTAATCCAGGAAAAAAAAAAAGTGAACAGTTTTCTGCTAGGTCATCGTCCTGGACTGCGTCAGCAAGAGTCAAACAAGCAGCAGGATCTGCAGCAGGAGAGGGACTAGGAACATGAAGCTGTTGACAGGAGGAGCAGAGTCACCTCTCTGAATGGCAGCTAGCCATTAGATCAAATTAGCTGTATCATAAAACCGCACCCCATGTTTATGGACCTTGCCTAACTGGGCAAGTAAAGCGAGACACACAAGAAAAGCCTAAGGGCATTTGTATCTCACTGCTTTACCTGGAATCAAACAATAGCCAATGTGAGGAAAAGTCCCTCCAGAGACAATGGCATTGATATCCATAGATAATAACTTTTAACAGTGACTCCTGGAGAAAACCCAGAGCCAAGTAAAACAGAAGCAATTAAGGAAGGAAGGAAGAGAGGCACCAAAGAGGCTGCTCCGGCGCAGTCTGCCAGAAAGCCAGAAATGAACGATTGCTTTGTGGATTTCTTCACCTTTTTTCTGCTCCCTGGCTAACAGCAGTGTTACTCAGGTGGTGTTCTGAGTCACACACTTTGCTTCTGCAGCCAGACAACCCATAAATGCTTGTTTGTTTAACAGAAATCACCTTGCCCAGCTGCAGCTTAAAACTGGTTGGCCATCTCTTCTTAGAGTGGGAATTCTGAAACGTGGCTTGCTAGGGTGGCAAAGGTTCCCTGTTCTACGCTGGCAGCATGCACATGCCAGAGTGGCCGTGCGTCTGGCCACCTCCCCTCTCCCCTTACCATCTCCTCCTCCCCAAGCAAGGCCCCTACCTTCCTCTGTAGCCAGCTGTGGTGCCCTGCCTTCAGCCCACTCCCCAGGGCAGGTATCAGACATGGCTGTGCAGAGGGTTACAGCCTAGAATGGCTAAAACTACTCCCAAAATGAAGAATGCGCTGCCTAGTCCTGTTGTGAGGTTAACCTGGGTGAACCCCAGTGCCTGTGCAGGACAACCCTACAGTCAACACAGAGGCACCCTGCGGTACTTCCCCTGCATGGCCACTGCCAAGCACTGCCAGCATCCAGGTCTCCAGCACTGCTCTTCAGACACTAGCCCATACCGCAGTCCTCTATCTGCAAAAAAGCCTCCTTCCTGATAAAAGTGCTTTTTCCAAATAACATGTTGTGTACTGCAACTATTTGACAAAACCATTCCTTGCTAACTATCAAAAATGGATGTCTCAATGTAGACATACTAGGTTTGAGTCTCTCTTTCCTTTCGGTGTAAATCAAAATCAGCGTCACCGGTGAAGTTTAAAATGGGTATAGGTCTGAGGAGAATCAAGCTCTTCACTTCTATTGTTCCACGCTTACTTCATTGCCCTTATATCTGATTGTTGTAATGAAAACGTTTTTAAAAAGGTTAAAAAATGCAAATGGGCTGTGTGGGTGCATTAATAAGAGGATATAAAAATAATGCAGAAGATAATATAACGACAGAATACTGAACAATGGAGCATTTGCATTTGGAGGACCATGTTCAATTTCGGGTGCCACCTCTTAGGAAAGATATAGCAATACCTGCAAATGAAGGCTAAGAAAAAGAATTCAGAAGCTAATGCTCGTGAGCATATGTGAAAAGAAATCAGTAGGAAAATAAGAGAGGTTGCTTTTAATGAGTGATACCCAGTCCATTAAATATTATCAATGTATATTTCCCTTGCAAAATGTTCAAACCTGAATCCATTGATTCCTTACACTATTAGAAAGGCAAGCCCAGCTCAGGTAATTCAATATTTTTGCTATGCTGTACAGTGTAGCAGCTGTCGTCAGGCAGCAACAGTTAAAATCAAGAGGTCTTCTACGGAGTCAGGCCACATGAGAGAGCAATTACATGGTTTTGCAAATTTTCAGTTAAAACACTATGGGCTGCTCTCCAGACATTAGGGAATATGGTAACATTTGTGCAGAACATAAAACCTATAGACCTGGAGTCTGATTGAAAGTCTGCTCTGTCAGGGGGAAAAAAAAAAAACACAAACAAACAAGGAAAAGCCAAAGTAATAATAATAATAATGAATGTAACATGCAAATGCTAATGGCTCTTTGGGAAACAGGGTTCACTGGACAAGAAAATATCCACCATTTTCTTTTAATTCTAATTCTAGTTAAGGAAATGAGCCTTTGTGCACATTTGAAACCAGCACCTCACTATCCTTATCTGCTGTAAGAGCAACAGGTATGAGGAGCAGGTACTCCTTGGGTTTGTACCATTTCACACTCCATTGACTCCAGTTAAGTTACTTTTGATTTCCATCAGGAGGAGCAAGAAAAAGAATCCTGTTGCCTGTGTTTCTTTCCCAGTAAATAATAGCCTTTTACAACTTATTTCCTCTCCTCGTGGAAAGAATTAGGCAAAATCAAAAAAATACTCCCCCAAGCCAAAGGGCAAAAACATCACCCCATAGCGGACCTGTAAGCCTTCTGACATTCCATGGTGAGTTGTGCATTTGTCACAGGGAAGCTTCTTTACTCTGTGAGAGACAACATCCAATAAACAGCCTGCCTATGATACACATTACACCATTTTTCCATATACTTTGCCCATTTGGAACAGAAAAAAATGCATTTATTTTTGTAACAAAATGAATGGCACAGTCTATGGGAAGCAAAGGAAGAGATACATGCATACAAAAAGGGGATTGTAGAAGCAGGATTTATTTAGCCCTCAAAATAGCAACACTGGGAAGGAGTCACTAGAGCAATTTAATGACTGGAAAATGCAATAAAACCAGAATCCCTTGCTTCATGTACTCTGCCAATGCTGGGACACTCAGATAAGCAAGTCTGAAGCACGAGGCTCTCCAGTTTCACCCTGGAGTGACTCTTGCAACAGAGAGGAGCCCAAATTCCAGTGCATCCCTCATTTCTGTGTCCTGCTAGCTCACAGACCAGGAGTGCATAGGTTTGATGGTGACCTTGGATTAATAATCTTACAAGATTAATTGCTGACAGCCCTCTGTGCCCAGGCCAGGCCCTCTGCTGATGTAAAGGGACACTGACACTAGTGACTATGAAGCTGTGATGACCGACCTCGTATTAACCAAAGCTTTACTCAATGAACATTTGGCCTTCCACAGAGTAGGCTGGGCATACAGCTGCATTTTAAAAAGAATAAGGTAATGTTGTGGCCAATTAAAATATTTTGAGATTAACAAGGCACTTGGGAAGTTCAGTGAACTTCAAAAATAAAAAAATCAAGGGAAAGACTAGCATCAACTTCAGCAGGCAATATGATGCTTTTTGTAAGAGTCATTCAAACTGCAGGCTTAAAAATACCAGGTGAGTTATCCAAGGATGAGGGAAAACTTCTCTCCTAAGTATAGCAGTGCATAGGTATCTACAGGAATTACAGGCTTATTTGTCTTCCTTTGAAGTATTGGGCCCTCAGCTGCCTGCAGAAAAGGGACATTGCAATAACAGCAAGCAAGCCCAGTGGAGAGAAGAGCAAATGTAAGCACAACCTGAATAAGAAATCGAAGTACTTCAAGGGTGAAGAAATTCTAACAGGCATTTGGATGAACAGATACAAAAAGCCTTAAAGTAAAACCAGGCTGGCTCTGCTATCTCCACCCCAGTGCCCAGGTATGTGAACACACATGAAATTAAAAACCAGCAACCTAAAAATACTCATAAACATTTCGGTCTTTTCATCTCAAATGGCTGTAAATAATGTAAAGCAAGAGCAGCTTCTCAGCCTGTGGGCCTTAAAAGTGTAAGCAAATACCATTTACTGTTTCCACTTATTTGAGTCTGCAGATTTGGACCAAAGTTTCACCCAGTTGTTAAAGATTTATACGGAAGGTTTAACAATGCCCTGTCACTAAGCCTGTGGCACAAGCAGTGCAAAGGACGTTCAGGTTATGTTTGTACTAACTTATCTGGGTAAAGGGAAAGCTGATCCTTTAAATTATGTTTGCTGTAACTCTGGAAACTGAGCAAAGTCTGAGGGAAACTTCACTCTCAAGCAGAACTGACAGAAGGTACGAGGACTGAAGGACAAGGATCTTCTGCAGGACACGCCTGCCTCAGGATTCACAACTGAATTGCAAACCTCTAACAACCTGGGGAGTTTAGTCCCGATTTGTTGGACATACCTCATCCTGATGACAAATGAGAAACTGGTTCAGCCCCAGACCGTCAGGTGAGTAAAATCCTATTCTGGGGGGATGCTGGAAGAGGAATGATCTGAGAAAGAAACCTCAGGTGACAAACAAAGGCAGAAATCCAGTGCCCGAGAAAGAAGCAACTTTGCTCTACAAGCAGTCACACTGAAGGAGTCCTGTGCAACCCAGACAGAGCACAGCCTTGACACTGTTGAAACACTGGCTGATAGAGAGGAGAGACACCATTGGCACAGCTTGACAGGCATGAAAACCACCGCAGGGAGGAAGCCTAGTCAGGGAGAAGACCCAGCCTGCACAGAACGGGCATTAATATGACAAACTAAACAGCAAACATCCCCCAAACCAACCAAGCAACCAAACTGTGTGTCTTTTTCCAGGGGCGGGACAAGTTGTGATTTTTCCTGGCAAATGTTTAGGTGTGATCTTGCTTTAAAATATGTATATAAATAAAATAAAGACAGGAAATATGAAAAACAGCCTGTTTTCCTCCTAACACCAGGCTGATCCTTCCCCTTAGACGATCTTTCCTTTCATTCTCAGGAGACCAATTGCTGTTTATCCAGTGTAGCTGTGAACTCTGTCCCAGCAATTATGTATATTTTAAAATGCACAAAGTAAACAGGGACTCAGATTTCATAAGAACAAGCTCGCTTTTGCGATATTAAAGTGTTGACAGATTCAACCGTTACAGTGAAGCTGCCACTCGCAGACCTAGTTGAGAGCAGGAAATTGCACTAAAATAATGAAAAAAATTTAAAATGTTTCACTGAACCTGCAAAAAGGACTAATTGGCTGACATTCATTGTAAGAGATGGACATCAATTTTATTCAGGTCTCATTTTCTCCAGACTCCAATTGGGACTGATAAATCCAATCCACTTTAAGACCAACTGTAAATACAGGAGTATGTGTGAAACACCATAGTAATTGCCAGAAAAGAAGAGCCCAGAGATAAAGAACCCATTGTCCCACACTGCTATAATTTGGAGAGGACATTTGCAAGACAACATAAAATACTTAACTATATAATTACCATTATCTGTCCCTGAGTATATGGCCAATGCCTGGGGTTTTCACTCAAATTCTCCTTCTGGAAGTAGCTTGTTCTATGATTTCTATAGGCAATTACCATTTTTCCCACAACAGTGCCAGGAGGCTATATTTCATTTTTCCAAGCAGCATCCCATGGAAGCAGCCCCATTAGATCTAAAATAAGAAAAACTGACAATACTCAGTAAAACCTGAAACAATCTAGAAACCTCATCTCCTCCCCGCCTTCTCTTTCCTAGACAAAATAATCTTTGAAACAGATTGTCTATGAAAAAAACAGGTCTAGCAGGTTACTCAATCCGCAAAGCTTGGACTTTGCTGTTCCAAAAGGGAGCAATTCCTGAAACAAGAACCCCTTCTTAGGAGAAATTGCAGCCAGCTCAAATAAAACTTAGGAAGAGCAACAGGGACACTGAGGAACTAGAAAGCTAGACAACATGCCTGCTTTTCACCTGGGGACAGAAATGTAGAAAATACCAAATGAAAAATAACCAAAAAAGAGAGAATGCCCAAATTGGTTCATTTTTTCTTTAATTACAGTATTGTCCAGAGCTCTTCTGAATCCATCAGGCTGCTCAAGTAACTCAGACGAAAAAAGACTATGGAAGAAATATAGGAGTATTCATAGACTACAGTATACCACTCCCAGCCTAGAGATGGGGAACTAAGACCCAGAAAAATCCCTGCTGTGCTCAAGATTGCCCAGGGAACTGCAGCAGAGCTGAGAAATGACATCTGCTCTCACAGGACCTGATTCAGTGCCACAGCCGTGAGAGTCACTACCCTCATCCCAGCCTTCCTCTTCCTGTGCTTAAAAACTGGGGATGAAGAGGAGGGTAACAACTGCTGTTAGAAGGAAAGGTCTGAAAGGAAAGGTTTGCCAGTCTTTCACAGCACTTGGGTAAAGTGAGCTACAGAGTTACGTTTGAGGAGACCGTGGCACTTGTTTGACAAAAAAACAGAGACTTACTGTGGATGCACATGCAGCCAGAGAGCACTGCATGTGTTCCTGTTTTTCTACAGTGCAATGCTGTCTAGCGCTGTAGCTGGCAAACTAGAGGCAAGTAGGGGGGGCTTCTGGATGTGATTGCCTAAGCCCTGAGCTAGTACCCCAGTACTAGGACAGAAGAGACTGCTCTGCGTTGGGAGCTGCAGTCCTGCAAGCTTCCTTTTCTGCCACGGTCCCCTGCTGGGGCTAAAAAGAGCCCTTCTGGAGGGGAAGTTTGCATGACTGATGCTGTTTGCTGCACAGTTTCCAGAGTTGTCTATCAAATATTTTTCCTGAGTTACTAAAGACATGTGCAATCAGAGTTAACAGGCTATAATAGTATCAGCTTATGTCAGGTTTGAAATTAGCTGAAATTAGCTTGATGCAGTTGACAATGATAGCCTGGCACAGCCGCACTCCAAACCTGCCTGGCATTTCAAACCAGTAGAAACCAGTCTAACAAGGTTCTGATGTCTTACTGACTTCTGGCTCCCTTGCAGCTACAAATTTGCAAGCAGATTGACCGAACAGACACTCCTTGGGCCCTCCACCCAATAACCACTGAGGGAGGAAAAACCTGAGTGCTCTACTTTTTCTTGATCAACAAAAACAGGCTGCTTCTTTCCCTGCTTCTGTATGGAAGCTTTCAATTAAAAACCCCTTTGAGTTCTTACCTCTCTGCAGTTCAAATAACCACCCATGCTCATTTCTTCCATAACAAGTGTCTCATACGCAACCAGCTAATCTAGAAACAGAAGTGGATATCATTATATTTTTCCCCAAGAGCAGCACAGGTGTTGCCTGCCCTAGGGACACCGGGCCTGTCTGCTTACTAACAAGTCTGTCTTGAAAAGCTTCAACCAAGACATCGGCTAACCTCCTCTTCTAAGTATGCTGGCATTACTAAACCTCTCCACTTTCAGCAAGGCATTATGCCCAGGACATTATTTCTTGTACTGTGTTCTTGAATAAACCATTTCATCGCAGACTAAACTTTCTATACCCGAGTCCTTATTCTAAGTGTAAGCTTTATGTTGCATATTCTTTCCATGGCTAGAAGGCTTCACATGGTCCAAACAGAAGAGAACAAGCAAAAAGGAACAAGGACTCACAACTCCCATGTGCAACCTTGTAGAACAGGACAGATCGCTAGGCAGACTGCTGAGGGCCTTCTTGTGTACTTGGATAGTACATTGGTATCTTATGCTTTGAAGCTATGTCCTGTAATTTGCACCTAGCCCTGGGTTGATACTCATGTACTTCCCCCAGTCTAGGAGATGCAGTGATTTGTTTTTTAATTATTCACTTACCTTCCAGGGATAAGCCTGGAAAACCTCATGAGTTTTAGGCCACAGCTACTTAGCAACAATTTCACTAGTACCTTCTAAGCAGAAATAAGGAATGGGATGGCATCAGGGGCAACGACATATCATAATCAGCAGGAAAAAGGAAAGGGGCTTCCTCTACAGGCAGGACTTCTTGTTAGTATAGAGAGACATGTCAGTGATGTCAGAGGAAAAGGATGAGTTTTAGACATTCAAAATCTTCAAGCAAGGATGTACTTTCACCATTGCATGCACTAATTTAAGGAAAGGAATAAAAATAAGGTCAGGTTTTTGTTTAATTACTTTCAAGAGCTTATAATGAAAACCTGAGGGCTTGTAGATTTCCACTTCTGCTCTTCTGTAGGCTTTAAAAATCAGGTTGACTCTCCACATGCACCTGGAGAGCACGTGTGTGTTTAGATATGCATATATGTGTGTACATATACACATACGTAGAACAGCTCCAGAGGTGGAATTATTTAACATCTTAGCTATGGCCCACAGCTATGTCTACTACATGAGACCCAGGGAATGAAGCATGGAATGCAATGGGATTGGAGGGCTGGACCACTCTTGAGATGCATGGATTGAGCAGAGATGATAATTATTAGTGGCATATAAGAAAGCACACCTTTTAATAATTATTTTTGAATTGTAACGCATCAGTAAACAGTCAAAAAGATAAATCATGCTGGCAGCAGAAAAATGTGCAGTTATTCAGTGTTATTCATTACGTATAAATTGATATATATTAGTTAATTAACACAAAGTAGCTGCTATAAATACTCCGTGTTTCATGCGGAGGGAATGATGTGAAGGCATGTATCCTCTTCTGTTAAGTGTAAGTAACCATTTATAGGACACACTCATTTTATGTCTATGTTTACACATGTGTGCTTACCTCTACCCATAGAAGGTCCCACAATGCCAGACTTAATTCTGGAAACATTTTTTTAGATCTAGCAAGGCCATTTGAGTCATTTTTAGCCATTTTAAATGTACTGGTTTCTCTCTCCAAGCCCCATTCGCTTGGTCTCACGGTGTCTAAAGCACAGGGATTTGGAGGCTATATTAAGTGAATCTAATGTATTTATTTTTAGTTTCTGAAGTGTTCCTAAAACAGGTTCTCTGTAACATAGGTGCAAGACATAAAGGTTTTATTGTCACAAGCATGTAATGAACTCTTGGTTTTGCTTGCTATAAATAAGGTACCATCACTAAATCACAGCAGTAAAACCATTCTGTTACCTTTCTCACCTGAAAGACTATCTCAAAATCAGAGTGGTTCTATAAGGACTGGTGATAGAATTCAATCTTATTTACAAAATAAGTACAAAAGATTTGTCTTCTGGAAACATGTGGGGTCAAACGATTTGATATTCTTTCAGCCAACATCGCCAAACGTATTCTCTGCTTTTCTCTGGCTTCTGCTATGAACCTCTTTGGTCTGTGTCTCACTTTCTGGTCAATCTGTTCTCATGCTCCTCCTGTTTTTCTCCACTGCTGTGCCTTAATCAAATAATAACTTGGCCTTGCACCTAAATAGTTCAAATTCCTTTGTGAAATGTCCTGTACCTTGCTTTGGACAGCAACATATGCTTAACTGTCTCTTGCCACCACCTAAAAGGATTGTTAACACTTCCAAGGAGGGTTATCCGAACCAGTAACAATGAAAACATATATATGCGTATAGTCAGGCAGCTCAGGGCCCTGAGGGCTTTAGGTTAAGGTGTTCCCATGCTCAGCTGCCTGTGCATCCTTCTGCTGGAAGTTAGTCCCCCTGTAGCAGGGGTGGCTCAACAGGACACGTGAGAGTGCCTCACTTACACCGGCTTTAAGTCTGTGCATTAGCTTAAACCACCGATGAGGCTAAATGAATTCATAGCTACATCTGCTGAGAGCTAAATCTGCCAGAGCCTAGGGCTGAGTCTGTGGGTGTTACTATTCCCCTGACTCAGACAGAAATATCTCCCGACGCAAACGCAGGCCTGAGCCTGTGTGGAGGCCCAGTGCCTTCAGCGGGGCCCACCCACGCGTGGCACTCCTTAAGGGACTGGCACCCATGTGAGCAAGAATGGCAGCTGATGAGTAAGGCCTGCTGCTGGATTTTGGACTGTGCCCCATCCCAACAGAGCTGGTTTCACCTCATTATGATGCAGAGTGAAATAGTTTAGAGATGGCATTCCACTCCACTTAAAACCAAGGAAGAGGGGGAAAAAAATCAATGCCTAATACATGAGCGGGGATGTAATGGGGGACTGATGGCAGTGGGAGGCAGAGGTTTATTATCAGTTTGCACAAGACTTTCAAAATAATTAAAGCATTTTAGAAAGAAACTGGTAAGATGCAGCAAAATCTGTGTTTGCATGTACATTCAGATTGTATTTAAAAAAGAAATATTACAGGAGCCATGTTAACTGTGAGGGCTTCAAGACAAAATATTGTCTTAAAAGAGCTCCACCTGGTTCATGAAATATACATGAAAGGCACATCCCTACATTCACTGTGCAAAACCTTCCAGATGAGTCATTGATAGGGCTTATACTTGAAACAACTTCATCACGTAAAAAGGAAGAAAAGATTGTATGACCTTCTGACTTTCTACAGCATAAAAACCCTACAGCCAAGACAGTAATTTCTGCACTGAGCCCCAAAACTTTCCACTGAGTTGTACATAATTTAAAGGGCCATCCAGTCATGGATGGATTTAAGGTAATGGCAAAACTAACACACTACTGGATAACTCAGTGTAGGGGTTCATTGCCCTCTGTGCTGAAAGCACCTGCCTGCCTTCTGCTGGGACACAATCCTTGCATATTTTGTGTGGCCACTCAGGCACATAAACACTATTATCTTGTCCCTGGTGGTGGCAGGGACACGTTACACAATCAGACAAGGGCAATTCATCTTCTGTGACTGTATGTCCTATATAGAACAACCATGCAGTCAAGTTGTATTCATACCTGTTACTTCCTGCTTTGAAACATCCCTGAGTTGCACAGCTGGAGATTTCAGCCTGTCTCTACAATTAATTAAGCAATCTTCATTACCTTTCCAGACCAGGCAACAGCATTGTATAACATTGGCAAATTGAGCATTTTTCATTTCAAAAGCATTACGTGTACTTTAGGTATATACCTTCTTACTACAGTACATAACGCTTTTCAAGTCAGACAATACCCTTCCCCATTTTAAAGGGGAATTAGGAAGTTGATGAAGCACTGGACCCGCCAGCAAGCAGAGCCACTAGTCTCATGGTACTGCACCCCTTCTATTGCAGGGAAGGCCGAGTGCGGGGAGCCAGCTAAGTCCCACACAAACCATTGCCTTGTGGTGGTGGAAGGGAGCGCGTGGAAGAAATCCTCCCAGAGACAGAGGCTGTCAGCTCAGGGCCAGTACCAGGCATAACAAACTAGCTCATTACCCAGGGAGGCAAATTACCAGTGGCAGCAAAGCGGCCACGATCCAGCTGCCTGCTCTGCTCTGCTGGAACCCTGGAAAAACTGCTGCTGAGAGAGGGGTCAGGGCGTATGGAACAGCAGGTTCGGCAGGGAAACGAGGTGGCTCTTCCCAGCAGCTAAGGCACCGCTTGCACCCCTCCTGCTTCAGCAACAGCTGAGGCAGCCAGCCTGACTGTCTGGGGCTGCCAGCCCCTAGCAGCTCCCTCTGCTACTAGTGCCCATCGGCGCTGCCACCAGCGACAGACCACACAGTCTGCTTCTACCATGGCTCATGCAGCTGCGCCTGCCTGGCATGTCACTGGATGAGTAAAAAGGGAGAGGTGATCAACCAGTGCTAGAATATATCTCCTGCTCCAGACTCCCCAGTTAAACTCTGCCCAGACCATTTGAAATACCTGCAGGTCTACACAGCTGCAGTCTCAGCTTTCAGGCTGCAGCTTCTGCTACTAAAAATATTCTTATCTTTGATTAGACCTAACTGATTAAAAGGAGTTGCTCTTTAGATACTCCTGATACCCTTAGAATCCCTATCTTTGTACAGTAGGGACCAGCAGTTAGCTGTTGGCATCCACAACCAGACCAAGCCTTGCAAACACATCCAGTCCCACCCTCCCAGAAGCAGCAGCAGTCCCTGTTTCCCACACACACCCGTGTGTCCAGGTCCACACTGCTCTAGGAACGTCAGTCTGTTTTACAATATTTATTAGCATCTTACCTAACATCCCCAAGTTCAACTCCTTTTGTACAAATTCATAGCATTTGCTGGTAAATGCCATTTTTTCACATAGACAAGTAAAATTTCTATACAGTCAAATTCCTGGCGGCTGAATTATGTGTGAGTCAAAATGCATAGCTATAGTGTTGCTGTATGTGCATCATTTGCTGGTTTTACTGTTGTCATCTTTCTCTTTTTCCCTACAGACTACTACTTTGGTCTTCTTGAACTACAGGGAAGTATGTTTGTCTGCAAAGCACATTCAGGTAGGTGGTGACGCTGCAGCAAGATGTGTGATCTCAAGATGGCATGTGAATATACTTGGGATGGGTTACTCCTGGCGCAAGACCTGGCACTCACCTACCTGTGACCATAAAAGGTGAATACCTTCTTCAAAAATTCACTACAAACACTCAGACAGGGATAGTTATGGTCCACACCTACTTGAATCATTCATTCTCTGTCACTGAGTAGCCTGACTGCTACCAGAATAATGTAATACTAAATTTGAATGTATCCTTTAAACTTAACCCTAGTTTTTAGTACACCTAAAGCAACTGCAAAATCCAGGACTATCTGATTGACGTCTCAGTAAATGGTTTCTCAATAACTTCTTAGAGTATCAATTTTGGAATCGGAAGCATTGCCTTCAGAAATACATTCTGTTCTTGAACTCTTCACCGAAGAAAGTAAAAAAATATATTTTTTTATAGCCACCACAATAAACAAGCGCCCCCTCACCCCTGCCTCTCCTAGAAAACATGGAAGACTTTCTCTCATCCACTGCTATAGTCACTTCTGGTCAAACACCTTGTTTGCTAGGGACTGTTTAGTAGCCTGACAGCAAGCTAACTGTTGAGGATGGACACCCTTCATTCCTCTGATGGACCAAAAAAAGTGTGCCTGGCAAAGACAACTACAGTGCTTTCATAGGACTACTGAACAAATAGTTATGTCTTTGGGCAACCCAGCTGAGTTTCACTTAGCCACGCAGAAGGCTCCTTCTCTACCAAGTATCTTTGTAAAAGCCCAACAATGACATCCATGTACTTTCATATTCACCAGCTAAGTGAAAGGGGAAAACAGTCTTCTCCATGCAGGCATGCATCCCCCCCACCCCCGCCCCCTCCACACACACGTGCGCTTCTATTTGCCTAATGATTCCTTTGGAGATTTATATGGTTTTGAAATTACTCCTGACTGGCGAGCAGCTCTTCTGAAAACTTTAACTCATCTTTCAAGAAAACACCAGCAGTAAGTTGCCAAGCATTGCAAATGCCACAGAAGAGAAACAGGTCTCTGCCCCAGTCTGAGTAACACGGGCAAGGGGTGACCAGTCAAAGCATGTAGGAACTTTGATATCGAGGAGATTTTTACAGGTTCATCGCCTCCAGTGGCAAGGCATAAAACAGTTTATGGAAGAAAATAAATATAAAATAAGTGATTGTTAGAGTTTAGGGTTAGGAAGGATTATAGGTGCAATATTAATCATGGCCCAGTCAACAGAAATGTTTCCATCACAGTTGCAAGGATCAAGCCTCTGGGGACTTCGTCGTGGTGCAGTAAGAAAAGCACAGGAAAAGAAATAGCCTCTTCTTTCTTTTTCAAGCTGTCTCCAACAGCAGCTGTTTTTATTTCGCTGTTCCACTGAGCCACAGAAACAGAAACAAGCTTAGTGAATCTCTATACCTCAGAGTAATTTACAAACCAAACTTAACACCACAACCAACAAATGGGTCCTTCATACACTCCCAGTAACACTGGAAACAGTCCCACAGCAACCACCAGTTCCAAACAGTCCAAAAGTCTTGGCAGAACTGAAGTCAGGATCCAAATTTAGCAGCTATGAGCTGCTTGCTGTGGTTCAGGTTATGAAAGGAGAAAGCAGACTTTCTCATCTGCAGAGCCAGGAAGCAGAACGACTCAGGCACAGCGCATGACTTCAGGTAGTGATCCTCCCTTTATAAGGATAAAACATGGGGCCGTCAGAAATTCTGGAAAGCAGAGGATTCACAGATGATGTCCCAAATGCCCCTGATGTCCCACGGTCAGCTGGAGTGACCCTGAGGGCAAGCAACAAAAATGTGTTCACAGAGATTGCAGAAGACCCAGAACAAAAATTAAGACACTTACTTCCTAGAGTATCTTGTATACTGGGTATACTGTAATGTAACAAACCAGTGATACGTATAACTTCTCAAAACAGCATCTAATGACTAATCCATAGCACTGTTTTGTGCCCTTCTCTCGGCGAACTGTCAATTTTATATTCACATTTCCTATACAGCATCTCTTTCTACTATTCATGATAGCCGCATCAGTCACAAAATCACGTTATGTACTTAGAAAGGCTTTGACAGCTGTAAGAATTCAACAAGACAAAGCCAGCAGCGAATGCTTAAGTAATCAGTTCACATTTTACCCAGCCTTGCAAAGGCTGAAGGATCAACTTCTGTTTTGCTGTTGTAGTGATTTGCCTCCTAAAAATGCTTGGGAGTACTGGCATAGTCCGTGTACTGACGCACAGAGCAGCAGGGCCCCTGTGCTGAAGTCCCTGTGGCACTGAGCCGGTACATTGGCACTTGAGGGCAACTCTGGGAAACAAAGTCTCTGTGCTTGTCTCTTCTACCTTCACTTCTCGACAGTTACAGATTTTTCTTCACTTATCCGCACCACAGGAGTGAGTGTTGTTAATAAGTGTTAGAAGACACCCAGCCCCGTAAAAGGCATTAATTCTTCTATTACAGGGAGAAGTACACAGATAATAGACAGATTAACAGTGCTTTCTCTTCAGCTTTTACTTCCTATTCTGTAACATTTTCACCCTCAAAAACAAGGACACGGCCATTACCTGTACGCACTCTAAATCAATTACTAATCTATTGCTCACAAGTAGCAAAAGGGTGTGGTCATCAGCTAAGCAAATATGACGTTTTTCCAGTAACATCTGTAGCACTACAGCATGTCATAGCAGAACAACCATGAGCACGTCAAAGCAACATTCAGGATATTAGAATAAGGCTTGTATGATGATGATCTCATACAAAAATTCCTGGAAAGTCCCCATTATCCTGAACAGATGATGCATGACAGCCTCTGAACTAACCAGAACTTTGTCCTCCCTTTTCCTATTTTGTGTGTTTTGTTTGTCCGTCTCCAGTTCTAATTCAAATAAAGCTGATGGAGTTGTGGAGGCTACCTGTCTTCTGCTGCTCTGCTGCTGATCCATCGTCTCAGTTGCCATAGAGATAAGATCTAGAAGCCATGGATGGGCACCGGAGAGAAGCCACCCACAGGCTCTCTGCCGGTGGGTTCTGGCAGGGCCTTTCTCAGCAGGTACTGAGAGAGTCAGGTTCAGTCTCTGAGGGTGAGGAAGAGTCAGAAGGTGCTAACCTGGTGACCCACGAGAGGGACTTGCACACACATGACATTGCCATTCAAAGAAATTCCAGGTACTACCGGTCCATGAGGCTGCCGAGCAGACAGAAAAGAAAGACTTCGAGAGAGGCAATGCACATGGGGCGTGCTACAGGTGAGTACTGACCCAAACAGCATTATGCTTCCTTTTCCAGTGAGATTAGGAACTATCGGAGTCGATGAGATTAGAAAAGGGACAGGGAAGGTAGAAAGCAGCTCAGTGGTCAGCACATTACAGAACACCCCTGCCCTATGGCACAGCTGGCAGACGGGTGCCGTCCTTCTTTGCTCAGCTTGGAAATGCAAAATGGTTGGATGTTTAAACATGCTTCATAGCAGAGAAACTAAACAAATGTGGGACTCTGCTCTGCCACCACTCTGCTCTCTAGGAGAAAAATAATTGAAACAGGGAAGGACAGGAAGCTGTCAACGAAGTAGGAACTTCTTTAGCATACAGAAAGGACATACTCAACAGTAGTGAGATCACAAGTAACTGTATGGCAAGCTGAGCAGCATATAGAGAAAACAACGAGAACAGAGCAGTACGTTTAGGGACCAAGCCTGTAGAAATTGCAATGGACTGTTATGAGAGGGGAGCAAGACTTCTCTCAAAATGCAGTTGCTGCCACCTTGCATTGAAGACAGCTGTAAAAAACACCTAAGCTCCCGTTGAAATAGGAGGCTGAAATAACAGGAACACCATCCAGAACATACATGCAGTCAGCCATGGCTTCGGTAGCAATGGAACGAGTTGGCTTTCTCTGAGTATGCAAAGTACAGAGCATGACTGTAAGGCCAGGCTTTCACTGAGCTGGCACCTTGTCTGAGCAGCTGTCTGTGAAAGAAACAAGAGAAAGATACGAGAAGATGAAGAGAGAGCCAGGAAAGGAGCTATTGCAACACACTCAGAAGCCCTGGAAACAGGGCTGCAAGAAAAAGCTGGAAATGGTTTTAATCTAACTGCTAAATGAGAAAGACCTGGAACTGTGAACACAGAAAATGCCCTTCGCTTCATCTCCCAGGTGTTTCAGACAAAATCCTTGTAAATAAAAGGAATCACAGTGAAGACACCTATCCTATCTTCAGACTGTAATCTAACAGAAACAATGCACTGGACCCTGAACTTCAGGTAGCTGCATGAGTCAAAATGATACAACTCCGGATGTTTGAGTGCTATGCAAGCCACTGAAAGCTATTGCTTTGTTATGCAGCAGTCAAGGACAACACTTCAGTCCCTGAAAGCAGATCAAGTTCTCTACAAAATCAAAGAACAGACATCCTCCACCCCAAAATAAAGGAGGTCTGGGAAATGTCCCCAAGAAAATAGGTGTCTCCTGCCTGCCTCACCAAGGGAGCCACGCTATTTCAGCAGTATAAAGGCCCATTCAACCCTGTGGCACGGACAGAAGGAAAGTTCCATCCCTTCTCCAAGTTTCCAAGCAGACAGCAGCAGAGCAAAGAGCTCCTGTTTAATATTCTGCTACTGTTGCAATGAGGTTTGTGGATAAACTGAGCATTGCCTATGTCAGAGCAGAGCTGCTCTCCACCCTGCCAGTGCAGCAGCAGGACCAGAGCTGAGCTGTCCTCTCACCGTCTTCCCAGAGCGCTGCTGCAGAGCAAGCACAGAAGAGACTCGCTCTCTCTCCTGCTCCCTGAGTGTCACAGCGTCCAGACTGCTGCTGAGGAGGCCCTCTTCCCTGTTACCTGCTGGTGCCACTGCAGCGGGACCAGCACAGAAGGACGCACCTTCTGCATACATCTGCAGCATCACAGCATCAGGACAACAGCACAGGAGGACATGCCTCCTGTCTAGCCAGTGTCATTGAAGAAGGACAAGCTAAAAGAAGGGCTTCTCTCTCAGGAGCTCCTTAGAGCATCCACAGAAGCTGACCTGCACTTCTCTTCTACACCCCCCTCTCTGTGCCACCACTGCTGAAACAGGAGCTGTTCCAAACAGGGCTTTTTCTTCCATATCTGCAATTGTTCAGCAAGACACACTGGGAATGCTTCTTTTCTCCAGTCCGTACAGCAAGATCTGAGCTAGGAGCAATAGCTCTTTCTCAGTATGACTGTAGCAAGTGCAGCTCAGAGCTACGGCTTTTAAATTCAGCTAGGACTGTGTAAGCAGCTCTTCTACCCTCTCCCTCTACTCCACTGATTCCATCCCCTCTCCCTGAAACTGGACAGCGGGTGCTTCTACACCAGCCTCATTTGTAGCAGGAACTTCTTCTGACAGCATTTGCTGACGTGCATGGAAGCAAGGGATGGGTGAGATCTTTTATCTTGACTTCAAACCCATTTCAACAGCAGCTAACCAGGAGTCTGACTCCAGCTCAAATGTTAACCTGTTCTCATTTTGCTTAGGGAATGACTGGGGGTGAGGAGAGGGAAAGAAGAAAGGAAGAGAGGGAAAGATACAGGGCAAAATACAGAGCAGGATACAAAATGGGAAAAAATAAAGACTCAAGAAATGAGAGCACGAAAAATAACTTAAAAGAATGTAAATCCAGCAGAGAGAAAGGCTTTTCTAGAGGCAGCCTTTGCACCAGCCTAGCCTTGGCTTACAGCCTAGGAGCTGTAAAACATAATAGATGCTTTCCTTTAACTCAAAAAAGAGTTTGTGTTTTTAAGCAATCTCCTCTGACAGAAGGATAAAGTGTTTAAACTATTCAAAAGGCAAAGAGAATAACTCAAACTAGCATTTCATAAGCCCCTGGCACTCTTTTAGGGAGTTTTGAAAGTCTGGATTTCACCCTTTCCATCTGAAAATCCACAGCATTGATTAAAAGGGTGCATTAGAAACCGGCTTCAGTCAGACCATTGACCTGCCTGTGCTGTCACCAGTTTGAAATGCAAACAGAATTATGACTTAAACAAAGTATTTCTAATAAAAAAACAACAAGGCTGTTTATCAACAAGCCTCAAACAACAGGAGGTTTCATTTGAAAAGTGAGATGTATCCCCTCCTGCCAAGTACTGCAGTAGTAAGCCATGGACTTAATACAACTTTGGCTCCCTGTGGAAAGGATCAGAGGTTCATCTGAGGGAAACTGGAGAAGCAATTAAATGTAAAGCTCCTGTCTTACCCAAATCTAGCCTTGATTTATCCAGTAAACTGAACATCCACTATGTGCCTGAAAGCAGAGCAGTAGTGAAGCCCTGACTTGGGAAACTAAATATTGGCATCCATAGGCACACACAGCTAAACCCTTTCTGCTTAAAGTATTGCACTGAAAATCACTAATGTTGGGACCCAATTGTAAGTGGTGACACTGCTACTCGCACACATAAGAACTGATTTCATATATCTACCTTCACCTTTTCTCAATTTCATTTGCAGCTGTGACAAAGGCTGTACAATCTTGCACTATGCAAGCTGATGACACTTCAATCTTGTTTGAAAATTCAAGCTAAAATGTAGCCGTCTTTGTGCCTGTGGTCTTCCTGTTGCCTTTGGTGTAAGCAAACCACTACCTACAGTAAAAGTAAAGATGACCCTTAAGAAAACAACAGTTTTAACACTCTCTTGGCTTTCTCTTGTATCACAGGTTCACTCAAAAACAATGAGCCCGTCAAAGAGCCTCTGAACGTTTTATCTCATAAGGGATCACCATCTCCAGTAAACTCTGATAACACAATGTTAGATGAGCTATGGATCCAAAGGTAAGGAAACGCACACGCGGGTTATTCAGTGTGCCTCCGATGAAAAATATAGTCAGAGTGGTGTCAGAGCAAGAATGCTTGTTTTGGGAAGGACAGCTGGACTAAGCTATAGCTCTGGTCTATGCCTTCTCACCTTGACTCGTAGTGCTGGTTTCAGTCTTAATGATCTATATCATATAGTACTAGCATCATGGTATAAAGGATCTTATCAGTATGAGTTTGGAGAAGACAGTGAAGGAAAAAGGGGGAACAAGAAGACAGTGGGGAAGATGGAAAAAAGGGGAATGTGATGCAGGATCACACAGTGGTACAAGCAAGGCGGGCAGACCGCCTTAAGCAGCTGGTTGAGAGAATAAGGAGAACGTGTGGGGATTTCCCTGCGGAACATCCCAACATAAGGGTGACTGCATTCTCAGCCTTCTCAGAGGGCTCTCCTGGAGCCTGTTATACAACGCCACATGGAAACCAGGATTTTATAGCTGAAGAAGTAGCTACAAAGATGCTTTCTAAAGTATTCTGACTTTCTGTTTGCTATTTACTTTGAAGAACTGATAGGCAACAGAGGCTTTCAGTGAGGTAGCTAGCCCTTTTTGGCTTAAATCCCTCAACGACCAAGGTCCAGCAAAAGGCCCTGATCCCACAACCAATAAGCTTACATACATCCCATTAATTTACCCTCACCCCTGCTCTCTTGCCACTGCAGCCAGGCAGAGAGAGGAGCAGCTACCTAGCCTTACATTTTCTAATATATGAGTGAGGTATTCTACGAAACTTCCTTTCCAGCTCCTCATCTCTTTTGTGTATAACGATGAGATAGTCCCTACTTGTACTGTAGGAGATCAAGCTGAAAGTGCTAAACACTTGCCCTCTAAAGGTGCATGCATTATACCGCACTGTGTGGTCCTAATTACTAAGCCTAGCTGTGTTGGTGTAATGCATAGCACCGTTCCAGGCACCTTTCCTTATGGAGAGGACTCCAGTAAAAAAATTTTTGCCAAGCTGTCAAGTTGTATTTAAATAAATCAATTGGCCTGGCTAAAATTGATTGCCCTTTGGCATTAAACTGAGTGTATGAGACTAGACAGTTACAGTCTGCTGCAATGTCAAACCCATCTGTCTTCCTCTCCTTGCGGCATAATCATCGCTGTCAGTCTCTGACATCCTGACACCGCCACTTAGGCAGCGCTGAAACGTGCACATTCTGATTCTCCCTGGAGCTGGAAAGAATGAGCCAGTGCTGGGAGTCAGTTTTATCAAAGTTGCTGCTGTGCACAGAGCTTGACAGGTCAGTATGGGTTCTAGAAGTCATGTGTCTGCCAAAAGCAGGCAATGCTGCTGAGTGGCATCGTCTCTTGAAACTGAGCAGAGAAATTTGACAAAGAATGAGACCAGAATTCCAGCTCAAACTGAGCCCATGGACTTCCCTTCTCCAAAAGATCAGCTGTAATTTATAAGAGAACCAGTAGAAATCTGCATTGTGAAAAGCCTGCAGGAACCTAAGCATATTGCCATCATTTGCAGTAATCACTATTCTCCCCCTTCTGTTGGGAAAACAGGCCCTTGTGCAGATAAGACATCTAAACTATTATCACTGGTCTCAAGAAATGCATTTAATCTTTCCCCAAAAGAATAAAACTGGTACTTGTCAGCTAAGAGTTCTTCCGAAAGCAGAAGCTAGCAGTTCTGCAGAAAGGACAGTATAGGCACCTCTGACCAGCCCTGGGAAGGTCCATGGGGTTCTCAGGAGTGAATCACCACAGTCCTGAGGGCAAGTGGGGCATCCGGGCTGCATCTCTTCATGTTCAGCAGCGTCCTACAGCAACTGTGTAAATGCCAGGGCTGGGCAGGCACAATCCCTTCTGCTCACATGAAGATAACCAGCAGGTCTGGCACAAATGGGTTCTTCACCAGTAGAGATGTCACTTCACGTATGGCCATGCTACCTAATTTAGGACACGAAGTAAACACGTCTGGGGAATGTAGTAAACGGCTCAGGAAGAGGAATTGTTACCTGCATTGTACTCAGATGGGATACGAACTTGAACACTCTGATTAAGGAAAGGGACCATAGGCTCCTTCGAACCCACTGGTGACTTGAATCTGTGTGTCATTCAAAGCTCTGAGAATAGCAGAGTAGTTCACTGATCTCAGAACACTGATGTCTGAAAACAAGACGACCTCAAACATTATTGCTGGTGTTCCAAAATCTGCCATACGCCCTCCATAAGATACTTCTTGAGAGTATTTTTATGCCTATTATCAAATTATTTTTTTCCCATGACCTTTCTCCTCTGCATTCCCCAGCTCCCCCTAAGCACTCTAGAGTTCTCCACAACATCCCATGGCTCCCTCCTAGTCTTCCGCATTGTACAAAGATGCAAACCCCTCACATAACAAGCTGCTTCCTGACAACTCAGCTGACTTGCTGTGAACATTTCAGTGCTGAGCTTCTAGCACAACTTCTGTTTTTCAGAGTAACCAGAGCCAAAGACCTAGAAGGAACCGAACTCAACAAAAGCTGCTCTTTCCCACTGTGACCAGTCCTTCCACCTTCAGAGTGACAGCAGTTGTGCAGACTGAGATCATAGAAAGCCATCACAGAAAAACATCCACCCAGGGTGTCCATCCACAACTGTCAGCCTCAGCTGAAAGCAGCTCCCACAGAGACCAGAAAATTAGTCATTTCAAACCCTAAAAAGGAGATTCACTAATCAGTGTCTACCCTATATTACCAGCTAATAGGATGTTGAATTCTCTTCATTTCTAATGCAATACAGATATTTTAGCAGCATGACTGTATTATTTACCTACCATTTCCCCCTGAGTCAGATTCCAAAAATGATACGTCTTTATTATGGGCCACTAGATACAGTGGAAGAGAAACTCAGTGTGAAATTTCATGTTGCAAAGCTCACTGCGAGGTCATTGGTCTACCAGTGCAGAGCAAACTATTTCTTGAGGCTGGTTATGAAACCTCCAATTCAGAGAAACAAGGATCATCTAAAAATCATTTGATTATGTTTGATCTGAGCTCAAAGAATAGAAGTACTACAGCAGCAAATACGAATAGCCACCTTCAGCAGCAAGAGGGAATCTAACTTATTTGAATTAATTCAATCACGTGTATTAGAAGGAAACAGTACACATGTAAAGTAGCATAGCACTCTGAAGGATATGTGTGTGAATTTGGGTTAGCATCCCTCTCAGCACAGCACTCTGTCCTGGGCAGCAGAGGGCACTGCTTTTATAGCCTGATTTAACCAAAAAAGCAGGAAAAGCCTCTAGAGAGGCTAGAACCTGTATTGCAAAAGGTCCTATACCATACTCGAGCAGTTTTTTTTCTACTTATGAAATAAATATCTTACAGTCACCTCTTCTCTGTGCTGTCCAATGGTGCTTCAATTTGCAAGTGGTGAAGTCAGGAATAGCTGGTGCAAACACATGTTAACCAAACCTTTATATTTTGTCACACTATAAGAATTTTTTGCTGTTTTAGAGATAGATAGATAGATAGATAGATAGATAGATAGATAATGTTTTTCCTATCCCTCTTTCTGTACAATCTGAATCTTAAAAAGTCTAAGAGCAACAGTATTTGCAGGGAGAAGAATTTTAAAAACTAATAAATTTTCAGTAAAAATAGCCACTGTAGGTATTAAAATGTTATTACTGTCAAAATCTCATATTTCACAGGATCATACAGAATAATAAGCACCAACATACGCAATTCTAATGAAGTATCCTTCCAGCATGCAGCCAATGGAGATCCTAATCCCAGTCTGCCCACCTATTCCACCCAGTCTCTGCCTGTCAGGTTTTTCAGCCCAGTCACGGTTTCATTCCCTGGCGAGGTCTAGGCTTTGCCCTCCAGCTCTCCCAGTCTGATCTGCTTCATCTGGACATACCCTGACCCTCAGGTCCTCAACCAATCTCTTTTGTTTCACTCCTTTTCTATCAGCTTCAATTTGTAATTCCCCACATGATTTCCCAGACCCATGATTCCTCTCTCTTCCCTCCTGCGGCTCATCTCAGTGTCCTGCCATCCCCCAGGCTCTTCACCCTTTGGCTTCTCATGCAGTCTTACTCTCCTACCCCCCCCCTCCTAGCTCCAGTGCTATATTTTACAGCCTTTTCCAACTCCCCACTTCCTGAAGCACCCAGCTGTGGGCGAGTTCCTCTCTTCGTAGCAGTCTCCTGGTCCAGAAGTACACCCCTCCCTCTCCATGCTTGAGTCTTGCTCCCTCTGTTTTTCAGTCAAGTAGTTTGCTCATCGTGCAGCCTGGGCCCAGCACAAGGATCACTGAGGATGCGGCAGAAACGGCCTTTATTCACAGTGCCTAGAACCGGACCAGGCAGTTTTTACAGCTGCAATATCAGAAATGTTTCTCTCAGCCCTGACCAGGGCACACATTCTCTTCATGGGCAGCAGCTCAGGCAGGTATTTTATATGCTAAAATCTAAGACTAAAGTTTGTGTGTATTGCAGAGAGTGGAAAAGGGCCTATAATTTCTAACGGATTTTCCTAAGTGTGGCAAAGAGAAAGCCCTGGCAAACCCTGAATTTCAACTCATATTTCAACAGAATCCAAAGCTTCTGAAAGGACAGAACACCAGGTTTTCTGTTTTCCTTTAATAGGGATCCAATAATATTTTCCTAAGCCTATGAAATTGCTAATTGTTTTTAATATATTAAAAAAAACCTGTCTGTGGCAGATGGTTGGTAAGTAAAAAGGTAACCCTGATGACTATGAGCATCAAAAGGTTAGAAGCACCTAAAGGTAAGGATCTGATAATAGGAAGTTCTGAACATTTCTAGTTATCGGTAAGGCTGCCAGCCCCAACAGATATAATTAAAGTATTTTGATGAAAGCTTAAGGAGGTTCAGGAGAACAGATGTGCTCTTGGCCTTTAGGATCTAAAAATATTAGGGATAAGGAGTTCCACTTATCTTCCACTAAAACGTCAAAAACCTAGGAATAAAAATTGCACAGACACACCCATTGTCAAAAACACTGCTAAAAAACACACATGAACAGAGAGAACCTGAATGGCATGAACCTGGAGTATGAAAATATCCTTGACTAGGTATCACATTATTCAAATCTATTACTAACTTCACACTTCTCCACAAATTTTGTTAGCTCAGATTAAAACAGTGCTTCTTACCTCATCTTGTGGCCTTTCTTGGTGTGAAACTCCCACTGACTAGAAGGATTTGGGGAATTTTTCATGAATAAGATATGCTGGACTGCCTCTTCTCTTTTTAGTTGCTGGAAGAGGAGGTCTAATTTCTAAAAACTGCTGTAAGAGAATATTAAAAAAATGCATTTCAATGTCATTTGAAAACAAGCTCTTTGCACAGCTTTATTCTAAGGATTACTTTTGAGTTTAGGTGCACATAAGAAATCTTAACTCAAATGATTAACCACTTTTCAAAATTACTAGCGCCTGAAAATACAAGCCAAGTTTGGAAATTCATCCCCCAAACATAACTTAAATGAGATAATTGTAATAAACTAATCATAGACTCACATCAATTATCACATTTTTAATGCAACCATGGATCAGGTCAGCCAACATCTAAAATCTTTTCCAACAGTGCAGTGAAGCTGGGAACAATCTGCAACCACAGGAACCCCTTCTTTGTGAATGTACGCAAGCTCAGACCCATTCTCCTTTGCCCACAGGGAGCTGAACCGTGGTCACGCTCCATGTCACCAGAGCGTGGCCAGAGGATCATTTCTAGTGCCTGCCTGCTTGGCGATCCTAGGTATTCTAGAGACAAAACTGGGCCTTGGTCTGTCAGGGCGTTACATGACTTCTGTCACCAACAAGGGGCACAGGGCATCCAATACCATTTGTGTGGTGCTGGGGCAGGATTTTTAACTAGTTGTTTTAATGTATATTGTTCTAGTAGTCAGATTCTTTCTTCTCCCCTACAACTAGACAGTGAATTTTAGGATGAAATACAGGGGGTTTCGTCAGAAAAACTGATTCATCGTGATGAGATTCTACTGATTTTGAAGATATGGGGGAAAGCTTTTTAGGCTCCGTATCAAATTCATCGTTGATACGGTGAGAGAGAAGAGAAAACCTCCTCCAAACTCCTACCCGGATGGTTAAGATTAGTTGGAGCGGGAACTTCTCCCTGAGCCCGCAGTTCCACAGCAGTGTAAAACAATCCAAGGTGGCACTGCCATGGTCCTGCCATCCATCTGCATGTCTGCCACCTCCACTATGCTGGCACTCGCATTGAGCTCACCCCGTCGTGAGACAATCCAGACACACACAAGGCTAGTTCTTCCAAAAAAAAGAATCATTTTCCACCAGTTTAACTGCCCAAACCTGCTCACCAAGAGTAAGACGAGCGTCAGCACTGGCGTAAAAGTGGAGGTAGAAATCTGCCTCAAGGAGTTGAGTGAAAAGTGGAATTGAGCAGCTAGGTCAGCTTAAACCACACACAAAGTCCTAATAATTGCGGAAGTAGGGAGGAAGAAACAGGCAGCTACACTGGAGCTATTCTGCTTAACAGAAATAGTCTAGCAGTGACTGACCTAAAGTGGCCTCTGGTGAATAAGGCATTCAGCAGGTTCAAGCACCTTTCCCAGTGACCAGAGAAAGCAGAGCAGCTCCGGGAAGAGAGACTGATCCACCCTGGAACAGGCAGTAACATGTGGAATGTGAGGGGATGACACAGCTGTGACTCCAACCTGGAGCCCCCACACCCAGGATGAACATCCCAGCCACCAGAGAGCTGTGAGAGAATCGCTTGTTTGCCTGCCTTCATTTTCCCTGACAAACTTTGAAAGCGTTCTGTTTTGTCCCCAAACAGAAAAGCAAGATTTAGAAAAACCCGACAATTTTTGTAGGACAAAAGTATCTCCTTCTCGCTAAATATCATTTTTTGCTCTGGCCCCAGAGCGCTGGGAACACTCTGTCACCTCACTTGGGAGAAAAAGTATTACTCAGGCACTTGTTCTGTTTATGGATGTATGTCAACATGAAGGATGAGAATAAGCCTGGAAAGGAAGAAAGAGCAACATTTTTGAAAGACCAAATTACAATTAAAAAGCAAAAAGTTCTAAAGGAAGGAAAAGTAGACTATTAGTCATTGCTACACAGTGGAACAGATCTCTGAGACTCAAAATACAAGCTGTGGCCTCCCATGGCCACAGGGGGCATTTCACTCCCAGCTGGTGTTCTCACCTCTTCATAGCTTCCAATATTTTCATTATCATTGTTACTTTTAGTGATACGTTTGGGTTTTCATCTCAGACCAAAAGTGAAATTATTTTGGAAAATTTGAAGGAAAAAGGAAGACAGGCAGGATCAAATTACCAGACAGTTATGGAATCCTGAAAAGATGCTTTATATTTTTTAATGTTTTTCATACCACGACCAGATGCTTTTTCTAAGAAGAAATTTCAATTTGCAACAGATTTAACCCTTAGGAGTGAAGCGATGTGAGGGGTTAGAATCTGTTACGCTCAAAGCATACTTCTGAAACTTTTTTTTTTTTAGTAGACACATCCAGAAGTTATATTCAGATATACATTCATTCTAGCAGTGTCAGTAAGAGCTTATGCACTGACTTCCCTTTGTACACTAAGGAGAACTCCCTACTGCTCTTGGCCCTTCCCTTTAGAAAACAGTAAACAGCATCCCGCTTTTCCAGAATTCAAGATAACGAAGAGGCTCAGTACAGTTAATGTCCTCCCTCCCCTCTTCTAAGAAAGAAGCTTTTTAGCATCCCACCCACTTACTGAAACCCTTGACAATATTCTTGCCCTGGCAGCCAGCCACCAAAACATCAGTCACTAGGCAGAGCTTCAGATAGTCTCTGCTGCTTTATCTCTTCTACAACGTTTTGGCTGGCCCCTCACTTGCCTGTCTCCCCAAACCCCCTAGCCCCTGTGTTTAATGGATGATAACCCACTTTCATCCCATATTGACCATCTACCCCATGACAATCTCCCCCCCGCACGGCTCCAGCTGTCAGGCTGTCCTCCTCCTCCTCCTCTCTCAGTGCAAAACAGGCTCCAGCTCTCACCCGCTCCCTCATTTTTCTGACCGGTTGTGTGGTGCCTCCAACCTCCCAGTCTGGGACTGGACCCGGACTGGGCTGACAGTCTTCTCTGAGCCCTCAACGGCATTTTCAGCTGTTTTTCTCTCCCGTTCTGCCTCTTAATGACTTAAGGACTTTGCTCTCAAGTGTGCCAGGTCGAGATCTAGTTCACATAAGCTGAAGGAGTTTTTCTGAACGTATAGTCATGTGCTGATTGGAAGCTATCCTGATATATCATTTAGAAAATACAATACAAAAATGATAAAAAGGGAACCATTTTACACATACAGACCAATACTTGGATTTTATGTTGTTGCATAAATTATGTTATCACGTACAGAAAAAAACACATTTATGCAATAGGGAGAAAGTGAACATGAGGAATAACTGAGCGTTTTCTGACTGTTAACTCCTCAATTGCAATGTGGTGCAGATGACGTTTTTTTGCTGAGGGTTACTAATGTGTAGGGAAGAGCTGCACCCAGCTGGTCTGCAAGCACTCGAACGGATCCGAGGGTGTAACCGTACTCTGGAGCTCAAGAGGATTTATCCCTGAGGCAGAAAAACAATTACCTGAACGAAGACAGATATAGATCATTGAGTACTGAGATACTTACTGCCTAAACAAGACATATATCCTTATGGAAGTAGCGGCGCTAAGGAAGGAGAGACGGGGGAAAAGACCTGGGTGCAAAGCTCTGCCAGAGGAGGAGAGGAGGATAGCAGTCAATCCTGTGGGGTAATCAGGGGTGCAGAGCCCGGCAGGAGGGATTAGGCTGAGTTTCCCAGTTACAGCCCTCCATCTCAGGGTTTCATTCCCGGAGAAGAAATGCACCATATGCACCAGATCTGGAAGCAGTTCAGGAGAGCCCCCCCTCTCCCACCCTCTTTTCTCCCTCAAAGCCGGCGCCAGCCACACATAGGCAGAGAGGTGCAGGGGATGGGGGACAGCGCTATGCCCCGGGTCTGAGGGAGGAGAGGTCAGTGCCAGGGCAGGACCCCCTTCCTGCTGTGGGGTGGCTGTGCATGGAGGAGAGGGGCTGGGGCCCGGGCTGGTGCACGGGGTGGGATGGGGTGTGTGGGTGCTTGCTGGGGGAGGGTGCCTTGCTGGGGAGGGAGG
>VYZV01010996.1:291-73510 GCA_013401275.1 Pandion haliaetus | reverse complement strand
GGGGTGCGAGGAGCCGCGGAGGGGGGCGTCCCGCCGCTGCCGCGGCTGAGGGTGCCTCCGCCCCCCCCAACACAGGGAGCCCCCCGCGGCCGCTGAGGAGAGCCCCGCCGCCACCGCTGAGGCGCCGCCGCCCGCCCACCCCATGACGGCCGACTCCTGGAGGAACCTCATCGAGCACATCGGTAAGAAGCCGTCCCCCGCACCGGTCCCCCGTGGAGGGGAATCCGGTCGGGACGGGGGGCGGGGGTGGGGGCGTTGTCCGACGGCCGCGCTCTCCCACAGCGTCGCCGCTTTTCCCGTTCCCCGCACTCGCGGCCGCACAGCAGCCCCTAGAGGTGCCGCCGCGGCGGGCCGGGCCACTCGGCCGAGCCGAGCCGCCGTCTCCCGCCCCTCTAAACCCCCCAAACCAGCAGCGTTTAGCGAATGAAACCCAGATCTAAACACAAGCGGTACATGGCAGGAGGGAGCCTCAGGCAGGGGTAAGGCGGCCGTGTTGCGGGAACCCAACTATCCTTGCTGGGAAAACCTTTCGCTGTTGGTGTAAAACGTAATAACCACGGCCTTAGTGGTGGCTTTTTGCTGTCTTCAGAGGTAGCAAGTTTGCGCGCTGCCTGGCAGGAGGTTTAATGCTGTCACTGAGCAGCTTTACCTCCGTTCATAAATAACAATTACTTCTTGTAATTACAAAGCAATTAATCGTTAAAGCTACAGCCAACTTTCTGCTGAAATCTGATTTTGCATACTCAAAAAGGCGCAAGATTAAAGTATTGGGTCAACTATCTTGTTGGACGTTAGCTGTATGCGGTGGGGTAAGTGTGTTTTTTTTAACAGCCGCTGGTGTAGCATTTGCAACGGAGGAGTAAGTTATTTTACCATTTGTGGTCTCTTTGTAAAGGCAGAGTTGAGGTTATCTGCATGGTTGTGGAGAAGACTGTTACGCTTTTGCTCTTGTGGTTTGGTCTTTTTTTTTTTTCTTTCTGTGGGATGCAGAGAGGACCTTCACAGCTTCTTTCTTGGTTTCCCACATCTGAGTTGTGACATTCCTCAGAGAGATTTGGGCAACTGCAAAGTTAACCCCCATCCTGAGGCAGGTTTTGTGGTGGGAATATAAAAGCTTCATTTTTAAACAGTTCGTTCAATTTCAGGAAGTGAAACCGCAAGATACTTGAATCTAGAGGGCAGGACTGTAGCACTTTGCATGGGAAAATCGGATAAATAACCCTCATGAGGAGCAAGGCAAACCTCCCTGGCAGGAACAAGGAGGATTCTCACACCATTTCTGGGAAGGGAAAGTGGCTGCAGTTTGGTGTCAGGTCGTGGCAGGCAGGGCTGATTCTTGGAGCGCCTGATGCCACAGAGACAGTGCTGGGGAAAGAGGCTGGTGTGAAACCAGCAGCCTGCCAGTGTCTGTCAGACAAAACAGCTGAGTTCGGGGCCTTCTGGAGGAAAGTGGTGAACAATTTGCATGGATGTTACCAGATCCGTTACTTGCTTTTGGCTGTGTAGGTACTAATCTCCCAAGGCAGATGTGTCAGTACGTTGTTAGTTTACTGGGACTGTGCTGCTAAGAGGCATAATAAAAGCAGTAGAACCAGCAGGACTTCAAAGCAACCTATATTCGTATGTATTTTTTACGTGCTGTATATCAGAAGGAAGCCGTGTGATAGCTCTGCACACATCAGTGTAACTACAAGTAGGACTGCTGCACCTTGATGGAGGAGACAGCGTTTTGACAACCAGAGATGCTAGGCTAATCCTCAACAGAGAGGTTATTTCAAATGGCTGGACTGCACTCACTCCTTTCCCTACCTCCTGCCTTTGAGGCATTAATGGACTTTTTGCTTGAAACTGGAGCAGAGAATTTCAGAGAAAACGTCTCTGGACCTCCTGAGATTTTACATAGCTTTCAGTGTAATAACGTTTACTTTAAGAGCACTGCAAACTCTCTAAGGCGAGCATTTTCCACAATTAGTAACTAGTTTTTCAATTCCCCTCCCAGTTTTTGAGCGAGCTGGGAAGGGAGGCTGTGGCAGCAAAATTAAATGGAAAAAACACAAAGGGAAAAGTCTATTAGGTACTATACAATCTACGTAAACACCCCTTGGGAAGATCAGCCTTAACCCCTCAAGTCAACAGGTGACACCAAACCCATGCTCTGACCACACAGTTACCTTTTAGCCAGATCACAGTAGGGACAGTTGGGACATAAAGCAATGAATGGAGCTTGTACAGGTCTCTGACATTTTGTACTTGCTCGCTTACTAAATGTAAGCATCGTATCTTCTGAGTCACATTCAACTACTAATCTCGGCCTCTTTCTACACATTCAGTCAGTTCCCAGAGATATATTGCTCTCCTTCCAACATGTCAAAACCCTGTTCCCTGACCTTGCATCTGTTACGCCACCCGTCCTGTGCCATGACTATCTCCCGCTTCATCTAGAGTAGGCTTTTGCATGGTTTATCTCCCTCTCTCTCATCTAAGCTTTTGCTCTACCCATTGTAACCTCTTCACTGACATACGGATGGACCTTTCACACCAAGATAGCAAGGATATCTTTTATCCTTGCTAGCACAACCCTCTTTGTTTCTTCCTACCCTTCTTCTGCCTAAACATCTACCTGTCTTTTGTCTTTCTTCTGGTATCACTTTTCTGCTTCCTCCCCATATTGCTGTCTGTAGTAGAGCTTCAGCCAGTCACTCTTCAGCTCCCTCCTTAAAAAGAGTTACCTTGCTGTCATTTCCGAACGAGTTCTGGTGGTAGATGCCTTTGGTCAGTCAGATCTCCCCGTGTCCGTATTTGCCTTTGCCTGCCACTGAAGGCTCCACAGTCTTACCTGTTCGGTTGGTCAGACAGGGAACCTGGAAACAAGATTAAGTTTCATTGTCTGGATTTTATTTCCTTAAAAGCAAAGGGGAAATTTGTCTTGAGGATCTTTTTTGAAGGGCTCCTCTCCAGATCTGCATAAGGGACACTAAATCCCCCTTACACAAAATATCCTTAATTGTCTCTGACTTGCAGGGCAGACCCACCAGCACAACATGGCTGTACAGTCAGACACTGCAAGTATAATTATCTGTAAAATAGATAGATTATACTTCAGTTTCCCAGCATGTTGTCCCTTGAGTCAAGCGCTACCCATACTGCTGCAGAGTGTTACCTCCCAGCCTGTCCTGCTCTCTGGTGCGCAGTTCGGTGGGGCAGAAAGTGCCCGGTGCCCTACTGCACCAGAGCCTTCAAGCACAGGCTGAGCTTACAGATCAGCACTGCTGAAAGCAGCCCCGATTCAGCAGGCTCTGTGCTCCATTCCTGAAGGAGCCATTCCACCCCACTACATCCTCAGCACCCTCACTGATGCTAAATAACAGGCAGAAATGCTTAGGAAAGTCGTATAAGCCTAGCTGACGCAGAGGGAAATTACGTAAGTAGCAGCAGCATGCAAAACTTCAAGGGAAGTCTCCTCTCTTCGGTTATTGTGTAGGAAGCTAACAGAAGACTGTATGGTTTCCTAGGCACAGCTACCCTTATGGCTATTTTAATCAGGTGTTGAACATCTTTCCAGGGAGAACAGGTAGCAGGATATACGTGCAGACTGCGGTAATGCTGTCCTTGTGCCTGTGCTTTTCCCCAGCATATTTCTGTTACAGTTTTTAACAGTGACTGGTACAGAGCCTTGTGAAAACTGGCCCAGAGATTTAATAGGCAGTAACATCTACATTTCTGCCCTCCCTAGACAAACTCGTGACCCAGTTGTCTCTCACCTTGTTACACATGGAATTTGCTTCTGAGATCCAATATCGTGAATGCACGTGACCAGATAGATTTTAACCCCTAATGATTCAGGCAAATAAATATGTAGGGATTTTTGGTTTTTTTTGTAACATCAGGGACTTCTCGCTTTATTCATTCATGTTAAACTTTGCAATTCAAGTATAAACCAAGGGAGATAATGTAAATCGTGCTCCTTCAGTTTGAGTGAGGCGATTTACCCAGAGCAGGCTCATGCTCTCTTTGTCTTTTCATATCTTCTAAATTACATTTTATATTCAAGCAATTAATCTTCTGGGTCCTATAGATGGCTTAGAAAGAGAAATGGGACAGTTAGAAAGCCCTAGGAGAGACAAAGGATCTTCTAAAGATGGCCAAGGAATTTCAGGATTCCTACCTTTTTTTGTGCTGTCATTTAAAATCAGGGGTGGGGGTAAATTCTGTGCAATTTCGTCTGCTCCTGAAGTTAGTAACTGAAACTCAGAAGACACCTCGTGTGATTGATGTGCTGCAAGATGGTGTGAATTCAGCGCCTTTTCCTTCGTGCTGTGCCATTCAGGTACCTTTTGAATGTTAATTTCGTATCTTCAGTCATCCTAGAAACCGAGAAGGAAAACAGAAAGAAATTAAGCAACATGTCCAAGGCTAACCATGAAGTCAATACCAAAACAAACTAGTAACTGTAGTTTGCTGTCCCAATGCTTCACCCGTCCAGTGCCTTAAGGAGGGAACGCTGAGATGCTGTTAAGGATCTTCATGGCCATCCAATTGCTCCTTTCAAGTAGTTTCAATGTATGCAGTATTACTTTTCCAGACACACACTTACACATACCTATCAGTCTATATAACTTGTAACATAATAATATTGCAGAAAAGATCAAGGTTTAAATAATAAACCGCTTCTTTTATGTCTTCCAATTGATCATGGATTCATGTGACTGTGTTACTAAATGTTTTGTGAGAGCAGATTGTTGACAACACTTTAGATTTAGAAATGGCCTTCCATTTATAGTTGCCACTTCTGGCTGAAATAGGAATGCCGTAATTGGCTTTTTTGCTTAGTACGTAAGGGATCTCACCTCTGCTGAGGTGAACTAATGCAAAACAAATATCCTTTCCCACAATACTTTCCTACTCTTTTATTCAGCTGCAACCTCTCAGACCTGTTTTGTTGCCTCCTAGGACTCTTGTATCAGGAATACCGAGATAAATCCACACGCCAGGAGATTGAAACCAGACGACTGCAGGATTCACAGACGGACCCTGAGGAGAGTTCACCCACCGAGGAAACCCCACCTGAAGCAGAACCTACAAGTACAACCGAAAGCAAAGCTCCAGCACAAATCAGTTTGCTAAGGAACTCCAACTCCAGGTTCAACTTATGGCAGGATCTTCCTGAGATCCGGAGCAGCGGTGTCCTCAGCATCCTCCAGCCAGATGAGATCAAGCTGCAGGAGGTAATGGGGGAAGGTGGAATGTTTCTTAACCGAGTTGTTGCTTAAAAGAGAGTGAATTAAGTCAGATGACCAAGATTTAAAAATGAAAAGCTTCATAGCAGTCACAGACAAGCCTTGGCCTGCTGAGTACTTCTCTGTGTTGCACCGGTTAGCACCACTTGCTCTTTTTTAGAAACTACAGATGTTGTGCTGTATGCTATTGCTGCTGGGCATTTCTGTAGCAAAAAAGAACTTCTTTTCCCTTTTCTCATTCAGCATTAGGAGCAATTTACAAAGAAAGAGGGATAATGAAGAGGCTCTTGCAATAGAGCTTTTGATTTCCACTGCACATTAATCCTCTTCTGAAGTTACTGGCAGGATACATACTTTCCACCAGAAATCTTAGAAGAATTCAACTGTTAACTGTAATCTGTTTTAAATATGATGGCGTTAATGGAAATGGAAAGGGAAGAGATGGAGATTGGTAAACTTCCTTATTTTTAAATATTGTTACTTGGAGTCTTATGCAAAACAGTAAGAAACAGTGAGAGGTATATTTGCATTTTAACCATACAGTGCATGACATCACTAAGAGTCATATGCTGTTAATTTATAGGGCTGCATCAAACAATGAAAGAAGTAGGTGGGGGTAGCTGCTGCAGTTAATGAAAACATCAGTCACACAACAATTTACAACCGGTTGCTATTTTGGATAGCGTGGGGAGTGTGAGTGCTCTTTGTCAATGCATAGCACTGCATTTGTAGCCAGCAGGGGAGACGAACCAAGCCTTGTTTAGTGTGTGGTGTGCATTGCAATATGAGCAATGGGCCTTCAGAGGCTCGATTCTGAGTCCTGCTATACTCCTGCACCAGGATTGCTTCTGGTGAGACCATTGTGGCAGTGTATCTGTTCAGCCCTGGCTCATAAGATTGTACCCAAAGGGCTGAAGAACATCTCGGGGGGTGAGCAGTCCCCCCTAAGCTTACTTGGATTTGCACAATCAACATTTACAAATCCCTTGTGTATACAGTGCCACCCTAGTCCGGGCCAAGACTGTGACTAACTTCACTGTTACACTGGAAAGGCTCATCTTGTGAACTGCAGGCGCGTGATGGGCAGGGCTGTGTTACTTACACCCTTAGTAGAAGGGACCCGTGTTTATACAGGGTAGCTTGGGCTGGCAGTACAGGCTGTTCGTGTGTCAGGGTTACGGCTGAAGGTGACTAAAATGATTTGTCGCTTTTCCATGTTCTTCTTCTGCGCTGGTTATTTCCATATCAGATTTGTTCTGTTTACCTGGCAAAATACGGTGCTTCTAACTGCCAGCATTACAAACACAATCTGGCATCTGAAAAATTACAAGCTTTTGTTTTTCTTTCTGCTTCAAAATGAAGAGTATTTTACAGAGAAACATTTGCTTAAAAGTTTGCATTATAGATTTCAAACCCTGCCGTTTCTATTGAGTTACTTTCATTACCTGTAGGTGTCTTCAGGAAAAAATCTCCGTGCTGCTGAAGCCCAACATTAAGTGTGCTGAATTTTCTTCTCTCTGCTTAAATAACAAGAGAAATAAAGCAGATGGAGATGGGACAGCGCTGCCTTAAAGAAGTGCTGTGCTTTCCTCTGATGTTAGTTTATCAGAGCTGAAATTTTCTTCCTGTTTGTTCTGGGGTTAGCATAGTAAGAGATTATAAAATTGCTTGAAGCCAGAAAGCTGTGAAATTGGCTGAACATTGAATAGATAAAGTGGAGAATTTGCTTTGTGAGGAGAGTCAAGGACAGAAAACAAGGAGGGCTGGAGAAATCACTGAGGCGATTAAAGAGATGATGTTGAATTCAGCCTTGCTATAAGCAAGCACTGCTTGCTCCTGCAGCGCTGGAACTGTCCTTACATTGGATATGAATTGGGAGCGTAAGCTGTACACAAGGGCTTGATTAAGTGAATGTAAAGCGTTCAGCTTCATGAAGCAGAATTGGAGGAATTTACCTGAAGTACAGGGCAGCAGAAATTCTGGAGTAAACGTCTTAAGGACAAAATCGTACCTTTCTGACCCATTTTATCTTCAAAGGTGTGGTAAATGCAGGGACTAGGAGAGCTTGGAGCTCTTCAGCCAGGAAAGGTAGAAGAGTATTATTTAGACCACGGGGAGGAATACCAGTACACAAACAGAAAGAAAATTGAAGCAAACACCCCTGTTCACAGCTGAGAGAGGGAACACCGCCATAGCTGTGATGGAGCAGCACTTAAACAGTCAGAGAAAAACTTGCTCATCTGCAGCAATCTGCAAAATGAAAGAGCCAAGAACAAGAAGAGGAATCTGGTTTTCGTTATTGGCAATGACAGAAAATGATTAAGCAGGTTATCAATACAAGATAAAAAACAAGACACAGGTGTTTTTCAAGCTTCAAAACAGGAAACTTGACTGGAAGAGCAATGGATGCTTGAAAAGTGTCATGAAGGCAGTTTGTCACTGTCCCCGTCGGAACAAATGAGGCAGAAAATGGAGTTTCAGGAAGGGGGAAAAAAAAAACCAGCAAAACAACAACAAAACTCCAAAACAAACCAACCCCACCCCCCACCCCCAAATCAAACCAAACCAAAACAACCAAACCAAACCAAACCCCACATCCACTCCCCAGCAATTTCAGCAAAAAAAATGTTGCAGCACGGCCCATTAGCCCTGGGAACTCAAACAGAATTCAGACAGCAATGACCTCTGCCACACCAGCCTTTTTCATCTGAAGCAAATGTGAGAGTAGGAGGATGTGAAACAACTGGAAGTGTCACAAAAAATGTGGGTGCAAATGCAGAAAAAGGAAGAACAAAGGAAAAAGCAAAAGATGTTACAGACCACAGAGGTCAGGGAAATACAAAAATTATGTGCTACTGGAATAATTATCAGAAATTACTAGGTAATTGATAGGGGAGTTTTAATTATCCAGACATCTGTTGAGCATCGAACACAGCAAAACATGAATCACCAAGGGTTTTTTTTTTTAACTATCTAGAAAATGCAATGGTACAAGAAGAACAAGCCAAAAGAAATGCTGTTTGGGTTCTGACGTGGAGTCAGCGTGGAGGAAATGACAGGCAACATGTATGTAGCAGGAGGAACAAGTGATTAGAGAGAAAACACACTCCCTGTATTACATGTGATTTAGGCTGAAACAAATTCTGTCACCGAGATACTAGGCTCTGAGGAGGTAGTGGTCCAGAGATTAGAAGAAACAACATTTAATCAGTGAAACTTCTTTCAGCTTGAAACTTCTTTCAGCATGAACCTTAAATTAGATATTGGTATGGCCTTCTTGTGGAGTGGCTCCGGTTTATTCCTCTTTCCCGGTTCAGTTCTCTACCTTTGTCCTTGTTTTATTTACTGTATAGTTTCTTCATTTTATCTTTTTCTGCTTGCTAACTGTATTGATTTTCCTACACCGTGTTCATCTTCTATGTTTTAGGACATTCTGAGCTAAGTGAAACTTGCCCAAAACGATTTACTAATAAAAATAGTTTAGCAAAGTATTCTCAATCTTTGAACTGAACCTTTTTTTGCCAAGATGTATGAGCTTTGATAAAGTTTTTGCCAGGGATTATTTAGATTCAGATCACTTTGGTGTCAGAAAAAGGGGCAGAGATGGACTAATCTGCACCGTGTGTTGCGGTGTGAATTTAGATCAGAGAGCTGCTGCTCTGAAAATATTACTTGCTCAAGCAAAAGAGGGACTTAAATGTGATTGTGTGCACTGGTGACATGGCCTCTGTGTGGAAGAGCGCATGTGACAGGTAGGCAGTCTTTCTCTCTTGTTCCATTTTCACAAAAACGTCCAGAAAATATTTCCTTTTCTTTCCTTTCCTTTGAGCAGACCTTAGATTTCAAACCTCCAGAGAGCTCTTGTGCTGGACTTACTGCACTTCTAGCAGACAGATGTCAGACTGGCCGTGTGAAGGCAGCCAGGTCTGAGAGCTGGTCACAGCCAATGCTGTGGCATTGGGTCAGAACAACGTGCTTTCTAGAGTAGACCAGAATTCCTCCTTCTTTCCTGGTGGCTTACATGAAGAGCAGGGCCATTTGGAACAGGTATTTCCAATCTATGCAGTAAAACACCGTATTGTCTCAGTAGGAATTTAGCCTGTAGGATTACTTACTCTTTTAATTTTTCTCCTTTTTTATATTCTACATTTCCTTCTTCCTTAGGCTTCACTTCTCTTTTCCTTTCTTGGTCTGTCTGCCAAAACATAAGCAATGAAAATGATTAGTATAGCTTTTACATGATTATGAGATTTCATGAAGTTAATGAGCCAAAGGACTGATGGAACAGTGTCGGTCATGTTTCCAAGAGATAGTTTCAGACTATTTGCAGACTCAGGAAGATAGCATTATATCAATTGACATTTAGTTCAATTTTTTACTAGTTATTTTTGCAATTCCGAGACCAGAAGCTCATGCCTTTTTTTTTTTTCTAGAGACTACTTAGAGCTAGCAAAGTTCAATTATTCCACAGAGACCACACCATCGCATCACATGGTTGGATGTTTGGTGCCAGTTTAGGAGGTTTGCAGCTCATAGTTACCATTCAAAAGGGAAACAGCAGCCTGGGCTGCTTGGAGTAGGTACTTTGGGTCTGCAGAGGACCACCTGGATCTCCAAAGTAAATTAAGAAACTTGTGCCTTGCACATGCTGTGAACGTTTCCAGAAGCTTGTCCCGATCAGTGGAGATGGTCTTTGCTTTCCTAGCATCTCCTTTAAATCAGAGCCCTGTGTATTGATATTTTCACTATGGATTTCTTTATTTCTTTAGTATGGCTTGCACTCTGCATGGGCCCATGCAGGTCTAGCACGCCCTGCTATGGTGAGCAGCAAACACGCACAAATTAATTTCTCCAAACATAGGCAGAGGGGCTTCTGCAGATCAGGAGGCAACCTTCTAGATGAAGCAAGTTGTCTGAGAGTTTAAAGGCTGTGGTAGAGCGGCAGGTCTTGATCTTGGCTCTCATGGCCATCCTGTGATCAAACCTGGCGGAAAAAAAAAATCCTAGCTTGAAGTGTCTGGAAAGCTGCAGTGCAAAATGACTGGTGGTATCAATCGCCAGGGTATCTGGAAGGGACAGGCTGTCCCAGCGCATCCTGTCTTATTCTCTGTTGTATCTTTACCTATTTCCACTTCTCCTCTCATTTATCAAATAAAAAGGTACAGTCAAAGCTGTAAGAGGTACATTTAGGACCTAGCCAGTCATGCAGAGAGAAATAAGTTCTCTCTCACGTTCACCAGGTGCCCTGGTGAAGCTGTTGGGAGAAGCCGAGCTGATACTCGTCCACTTTAGTCATTGGGAATCTGGCCTTGAAAAAAATAAAACATCCTCTTATTCCTTAAACACCAGCTGTTCCACATACACTGACCGCGAGTATGTTCATTTCTACCCACACCCTTTGCTCTGTCTCCCTTCTGGGGGCTGTGCAGGCACAGCCTCCTTCTCTGGTGCAGGAAAGGACCACCTGTATGACGTAACTGCCCACTGCGAATATTTCCTAGGCTACCAACCCTGCAAAGAGCTGAAATGTCACTTAACTGATATTTTAGCAGCTCTGGATTGAGTAACAGTCCGTCTTTGCTGTGACCATCCTCCCAGATCCTGGACTGCAGCACAGTGCCGGGAATATAACGCAGGTCTCTGTGCCTCAGGTTCTTCTGTGATGCATAGTGATATTTCCAGGAATAGGCCAAAAAGTGATCAGCAGAGAATTTAAAATAGTTTCTTAAAAAAACCCCAAAACAACAAAAAAACCCCAAAACCACAACCCAAAAAAAGAACAACCAAGCCACAAGACAGACCCCCCAGCTAATTTGGAAGATATTTTTCCATATGCACAGCACAAAAAATACTGCATGTACCTGCTGCTCCATTGGATCTCGTCGACTCTAGCTGGACCCCCGCAGCCTCTGAGAGCCGGTGGAGGTCAGGGACTTGCACCTGCACTCCCTGGCCAGCTCCCACCCTCACCAGGGTGCAGGAGAGGAGCTGTGAGCAGTAGGAGAGCTTGGGCTCAAGGGTTGAAGCAGCTTTAGGTTCAAGCGAGGCTTTCATGGAACTACCAAAAGGTTCGTCTTTCAGTAGCAGCTGCATGGGCCAGCCCCAGGACAAGGAGCCCAAAACGCACCTTCATCAAGAGATGTCTGAAGGATCTAATGGTTTTTCACCATGTTGAAGCCCTTGTGAGAATCTTCAATTAATCTTACTTCAACTAATGGATTCAGCAGTAGTGTAAATAATCACCTTTTTTATCTACTGCTGAAGAAAGACGACAAACACTTGCCTGGAGAGTAAGTGAGCTCTGTGTGGTAATAGTGGACTGTCCCTGCGGGAGCTGTTGTGGGCAGAAGGTTTTACATTCTCGTCTCATTAACTTGTGATTTATCTCTGAACCAAACCATCGATTTCTCTTTCTGCTTCCCCAGACCACATCCCTGGCCTGAGAAACCCAGGCTTTGCACCAGAGACTTCTCTTTTAACAGGAGAAGCAAGGGCTGGAATTTGGAGATTATTTATGACTTATGGTAATAGTCAAGGACTACTGTGTCTTGTCCTAGTCCTTGGTGGATTGGGTCAGAAAAGCCTATGGCCGGGGTTGACCAGGGAACCTCACTTGGACAGTAACAGCTGTATTTTCTTTGGGTCAGGAAACACACACAGGCTTGGAGTACCACAGCTATGTATTTGTATTAGCTCTGCCCCAAGGAGCACATGTTGCACACTGGGACTGCAGTGTGCTCGGTGTTGTACACCCCAGCCCCTACACCATGGCTTTTCTAAAACAAGAGCGTAGAGGGTGTGAGGAGACCCTCCTAGGTAGTACAATAAGCCACAATGAGCAGAGAGAACAAGCTGGCGCTGTCATTATCAGCAGTGGGTTGGAGGGTGCGTGGAGGCTGCCAAGGGGAACTTCCAGAAAGGGAGATGAAAGTGCAGGATGGTGACAAGCGGGCATGGGGGGAGGGGGAGTCCAGTGCATGGGGCAGCCTCAGGTCAAGCCTGAGTGACACTAAGAAGGAAGGTGGGGGGCCCATGAAGTGCTTTTATGTGTGCCTGTGCACAAAATCAGACTGCTTATATATAATGAGAAAAAGAGAGAATTCTGCTGGAGAGACTCAGTGGAAGGAAATGCGGTCAAACGACTTAGGAGAGAGACAGAAGGAGCCAGGCTGATGACTGAGGGAGGAAATCTTCCCCGTTCAAGTTGCTATCGTCTGTAACACATAGCAAATGCCATTCTGGGCTTACCTCTCCTCATACTCTGGGCCTGGAGGGTGGGTGCGAGGTCCATGACTGTGCGCAGCACAGATGTTCTGATTAACACTGTGTGTGCCTCTCTATAGAAGTAGAAGATACCTGCTGATTTCCTTCTTTGGGATTCTCCCCCAGGCCATGTTTGAGCTGGTTACTTCCGAAGCCTCGTATTACAAGAGTCTGAATCTGCTGGTGTCTCACTTCATGGAGAACGAACGTCTGAAAAAGATCTTACACCAGTCTGAGGCACACATCCTCTTCTCCAATGTCCTGGATGTCATGGCTGTTAGTGAGCGGTAAGACAACTCCTGCCGGATTTTTGTCCAGCTGAATGGCATCGCTTTAGCTAACCTCATTTGTAGAGGGATGGAGGAGCTGACTAGGGGCAGTCTGTTACCCACTGTCTTTTCAAAGAGCCTGTGAACACATCCTTTGCTTTGAACCCCGAGGGCTTCTTCAGTTCACAATTAATATGAGCGCCGGGTTTCTCTTCTAGCTTCCTGTTGGACCTTGAGCAGCGGGTGGAGGAGAATATTGTGATCTCGGATGTGTGCGATATTGTCTATCAGCATACAGTTAATCACTTCTCTGTGTACATCACCTACGTCTCCAACCAGACCTACCAGGAGAGAGCTTACAAGCAGCTTCTGTGAGTTCCAGTGCTTGATTCTAAATTATTTCGCAAAATTGTATAGGCTACGAATTTAGCTGTAATTTTGATATTTATGAGAAAGGGCTAGATACTACAGAAACCGGATTTCCCACTTCACTGATTTTTTCACTGCACCTGTAAAAAGAAAACACAATTAAAAGGCTTTATAGTAAGGGTGGGGTGATATAGTTTGCGGGTAACATACCAAGTAAATTCAGAGCCAGCAGTTCCCAACTGCGGGAAATATTTATGGTGTACATGGGGAACACATGCTTGTGAAATGTATGTATTTTTAAACTGCAAGTAGAAGCAAGAGATTGAAAGGCCAAGCATGTAACAGTTCTCTAATGACAAGAACAGCCGCTGCTTTTCCTGAGCTTCTCAGCAATGCATTTGACCTTCCCAAAGTTGAGAACTGATTTTTTTATTTCAGAACAAAAAAATTTTCTTAAAAGGAAAAAAAAGAAAAAAAAAAGCAGCTATTTTCTTCACATTATGGTGTTACACACACAGGCGTTACCTAGGCCTGAGGATATAATCCAAGATATTTGTGCAGTATTTTTCAAGTTTAACAAGTCTTTTGGTCCGGTAGGAATTATCTTACGCTGCTCAAAACAAGGAGTGCCCTATAGGCTTGTCTTTGGGGAGGAAAATTAATTTTTCTTTAGTTACAATGTCCTGGATTCTTTCAGGACAGCCCATTGCACGTGCTGCACTGTATTTCCTCTCTGTAGCAGCAGCTGGTTCAGGGGAGTGTAACAAGCCCTAATCCTTACCTTTCTCTGCTCTCCAGCTTTTAAGGCCAAAAAAAACCGCTCTAAGGGGCCTCTGTTTTGCTTGGCCAACCATTCTCTCCAAAAGGAGGATAACTGCAGGGTTTCCTTCAGTCAGAGGTGAGCAGTATAGCTGCAGAATATAAACAGTTTGCCTACAGCCGTTAGCTAAACACTCAGAAGCGAAGCAGCAATAGGCTGGATTACTTGAGCTTGAAAAGGACCTGTTGGAGATAAAGGTATTCCTAGATACAAATTTAGAGAGCAGCATTTTTTTCATCTGCGGGAGAACATAAAGCAAATTGAAAAGAATAGACACCCTTCCGCAGGCTCCTAGCTAGCACAAGAATTCTGCAGCACTTGGCTGAACTGGAAGCCTGAGGTATATCACAGTTCCCCCCATTTGGCTGTTCCTCAGATGCACACGGGTCCATTCTGCTGTGGCTCTGGTGAGTCACACCATCACACAAGTACCTGCTGCAGCAGGGAGAAACACTTACAATGGCTTCCCTTGGATGCTGCAGGTCACACACAGGAAAGACAGGTTTTGCACAGTTAGTAATCTTTTTGCATCTATGCTCTTTCTGCTAGCCAGGACTCCAGCAGCGTAAGTCTTCCTCAGGGCCCCGCAGTCGCCAGGAGGCATTGTCTTTGACTATGGCAGCTGGGGCTTGTGAGGCTGCTCTGTGCAGCCGTGTCCATGGCCCAGCAATTCCCTCATCTGCTGCGGACACCATCAGGGAAGGCCCAGGCACAGCCCATGCCCTTCTCAGGCCAGATAATGATTTCCATCCTCCAGTTAAGCAGCCAGGAGTAGCCAAGCTTGAGCTGTTTTGTGGCTTGTCTTGTTCTTACAACTGTGTGAATTTCACCTTGTCACAGAGTTCCAACTGTGTAAAAATACATAATTATGCCTCTGACTCATCTACTTGGACACACACCCCATTCACACACGCCTACGCACACAGCGTATGCTGCTGAGCTAGATGTGCTAACACATGTGAACACTACCATGGCTTGTACATTAGAAGTCTATTTTTTCCCTCCCCCAACACTATAAATAGTTCTAGATTTAAATTAAAATACACCTAGAAGCATTCAGTCCCCTCCCCTCCCCTCTTCTCTCTTACTGGGAGAGGTGAGACAGATGCTGTCTCTGGGACCAAGCTGCATTTGGATCACCAGCCATATACCAGAGTCTCAGGCAGTGCAGCACCCAAAGCCCTCACCTTCTCTCTCTCTCTCCTCTCAGCCAGGAAAAGCCAGCTTTCCGGGAGGTAATCTCACAGCTAGAGCTGGATCCCAAGTGCAAAGGCCTGTCCTTTTCTTCCTTCCTGATTCTGCCATTTCAAAGGATCACTCGGCTCAAGCTGCTGGTGCAGGTAGAGTTTTGCTCTTCTCTCTCCCCCTGAAGGTCTTCTGGATCGCTCCCAGAATTTTCCTTTCCAGCAGTTGCGAGTGAGGCTTAGGTACAGCCACGATCAACCCTAGAGCTGGATGAAGCCTTTCCACAGAGTTAGACATTCTCAATACCTATGAAAAAAAGATTTCAGTCACTCAGAGACCATCCCCAAATTAGTGTTGAATTTACTAGAGAGCTTTTACTGAGCATAAGAATTGAGGAGGAACTTTGTTGAGCTGCTAGAAGGGGTAGCAACAGTCCCTTAACCCAGCTGCCTGATAGGATGCTGACACACATGCACAGCGCAGAACAGCTGCAGGACATGGAGATGCTCCATGTATAGTACCCTCCATCGTGGTGGCTTGGACCAGACTGTCAGCCATCTTCCTTCGGTGCTTTGCCAGCTTGTCTAAACGCTGCTGGAAGACATGGTTCTAGGGATGAGGAAACAGCTCAGTCCCAAATGGTCTTATCCCACTGGGATTACCAATAACACTGTCTGTTAGTGCCAGCTCTAGCTATTTTTATTTATTAATTTATTTTTATAAAATAGGAGTCTGCCTGCTATATTTCTTTTAGGTATAAGGTCAGAGGGGAACAGGTTTTAATGAGAAAGAGGAACTAAGAGGTGAGAGTCACTGTACTCTGTCACCTATCCTGTAATTAGGCCGATGGCCAGAAATAACTCGGAGGCTAGCAAAGACCTTTCTGTGCTGTCAGATTGGGATTAGAGTTAACACAGCCTTTCCTCCCCTGCAGAATATTTTGAAGAAAGTGGAAGAGAAGTCTGACAGGGAAACCACTGCCCTGGATGCACATAAAGAACTGGAAACAGTAAGTTTGAAGGCCATTAAGACTAAACCATTGTGCTCTTCCCCACCCNAAAAGAAAAAAAAGACCTACAAACTACATTCACTCCTGGAGCTGTCTCTGAATCCCATCACTGTGTTTCAAGAGTATTTTTGTTTTTTCTTAAGTCTTCCTTGCTCTCAAAGATGGACTAATCTAGCAGCACTTAGATGTCAGTGACAAGGAATCCCTTGCTAACAACAGATGTGTATGTTTCCACTGTAGGAAAGGGCAGAGAGAATGTTTTCCTCCGGGGTCTTTGAAAACATAAATTGTTTCTGCAGATACCTGAAGGTGGTGGATCCCACCGAGAGTTGTGATTAGCTGCAGCAGGCAATAGAGTACAACTGTGACAGGTTTCCTCCAATATGGCACACTTCTTCCTCTGATCTAGAATAACAGTTTCTTGATGAAGTACTCAAGCCTGCTTTTAGCCCTCCTCCCTGAAGCTGGTAGGTGGGTATGGTGTTCAGTTGTGCTAGTTACCACTGAGTACAAAACATCAGGAAGGCATTGGGATGTTTTCCATCTGGGCTGTTCCTGACCCAGTCAGACAGGGCAATCCCACCTCCAGGCTACACATCTGAATGGTCTGGACGTAGCCGGGAGCTATGTGGGCTGAGGCAGAGCATTTGAACCCTTCTCCGTCAGAAGCTTTGAACATCTTTTGAATCCTGCAGTTCAGTGTAAGTATTTGAAGTTGAAAACTGCTAGAGTGTGAGCCTGAGGATAGAGTTGCAGCTTCTGACTAAACTACTAGAACAAAATGGGCTCTTGAATTTGCGCTGAACTGGTCTAGGAAGTGTACGCTTTGGAGATCGCTAGGGATAAAGGCAGAGACCTTAGCAATAAAGAATGTTCTGCATTAGTTAGTGTTTGCAGAATCCTTCTTGATGTATCTGTTAGCCAATTGTCTTTCCCTTGGTCAAAAGCCTGAGGAAGGCTGTTCCTATAGTATGCAAATGACTACAACTGCTGATGGAAAAACCGCTCTTTTTATATTCAGCTGTCAGTGACTCACGTGATCAATTTTGTAATTCCCTTTGCATGGTTACTTACCTGTGTTTTAAGTTTACGTGCCTAATATCCAGGCATCACAACAGAGATCCTCTGGTGCTTATTTTCTCTGTAGGTATCCTATTTGAGAGGTAAGAGCTGATCACGGTTTCAGCTGCTGATATTCTGGCAGATTTTGAGTAGCAGAGACAGAGCACAAAGTGGGGCTTGTTCTCCAACGTAATTTTTCTACCTAGCCAATTCTCAAGAGAGTTGCTCCTTATGAAACAGGCAGTGGCATCTAGGTTAAGGTCCCTGTAATAGGCCAGTGCCTGCACGTTGGTTGTGGTTTTTCAGTGAAAAGTTTGTATTCAGAACATAGCTGGGCTCTGTATGATGCACGCCTCTTTCCCTAGGACATTTCATAGACTTGGCATCTGGTCCTGCTTGGCAGAACCACAGCATTTGCATCTTTGAAATGAAGATCTTTGGCTTCGTTCTCTTCTTAAATATGATACTGCGTTTGTACCTCATTTCAAGTATTGGGGACAAGGAAGATGAGATACATGGTGTGTCAGGATCTGGAAAATGAGCTGTTCCCTTTGCTGTGCAACCACGAGTATTGCTTGATACTGTCTGGTTCGGTAACTGAATGCAGCCGTTTGACATGTCTTCTGATAGTCAGCTTGCAGCTATGACGTCTTCTGGGTGTTTGGTTCTTTTTGTTGTGGGTTTTTGGGGGGATTTTTTAAAACCCCCCCTTTTTCTTTTTCATGTGAATACAGTGCTGATAGAAGAGTTTGGCTTGGTCAATTCCTGTTACAGCAGGGCACTTAAGCTTGTCACAGTCAGGCCTTTCTGTACTGTCCATCATCACTTACCTGCTTAAGGCCAGTGGAGGCAAATCTTCCTACTCTCTTTTTCCCAGGTGGTGAAAGCATGTAATGAAGGTGTCAGGAAGATGAGCCGAACAGAGCAGATGATCAGCATCCAGAAGAAACTGGAGTTCAAAATCAAGGTATAAGCATAGGCTTGTAACCCTTTGCAGGCAGCGAACCGACAGCATCCAGGTGTTGTGCACGCATACATGGCAGTAGTAGCCCAGCTGCACTCCTTTTAGTGAGTGTTCAGTGGTGGCCTGGTCCACACTGTCCCCCTCCAAGGCCTTTGAAGGGGATGCTGCTGCTGCAGGCACAGCCTCCGTGCACGTCGTCTCCGTGCACACATGCCGCAGAGGCCAGGGACAGCAGCGAGGCCAGCGTGTTGTGTGTGTACACAGATGTGACACAGTGGAATCAAACCACCTGTGCGCAGTGGGTGGCTCCTGCTCCAGCACCCAGTTCTGGCTCTTCCCTTTCACCTGTCTTCAAAATGCAGGTGAGCTTTCAGCTATTATTTTACAGCGCAAATTGTGTTAAGGGAAGATGAAAGCGACAAAGCAAAACACTTTCAAGCTGGAAAATACCAAAATGAAGACTGTCCCACCATTTTATTTCATCCCTGTGTTTATGCATTATGTACACTCTCTAATTACCTGCTGATGATCTGTTTTGGCTCCACTCAGGGAAGGACTGAATCAATATTTAGGGGTGTCTGACCAGATATCATTTAATATATGCCACAAAACTCCAGTGCTGAGTATGAAGTTGCCAATTCTTTTCTTGAGTGCCATGGAGATGCTTCTCAGATCTGTCTGCTTCACAAACTTTAAGGAGCATATTTAGCTTCCCAGCAGCCTTTTTATGTACCTGAGCAACTGAAGCAAAAAAAAATTGAGACCATTTGTTTGTAAAGCCACACTGGGGGACCAAGAATTTGATTTTTCCAGAGCACTTCACAAATGTGTCAGGGCTAGACCACAGTCCACAGGACAGCACTAGATTGGGGTAGCTACAAGGCTGCCTTCATCTCTTGTAAAGCTGTGTCTGTAACAACAGGCAGGAGCTTGTTCATCTCTGGAGCAGGTCTGCCTTGGGCACTGGCACAGGCAGGGCTCCTCTGGTGAAAAGAGTACAAGAGCCTGTAAAGAAAGACTGTGCCACTGTGCACATGACAAACACTGAAAGAGCATGAAGGTGGAAAGAGTAGCAGTTACGGAGATATCTTCCAGTATTTCAGTCATTTGACTGGAAGTGTGGTGGCATTCTGATAGAAGATGTGCTTTGTTCCGGGCTGCTTGTTTTTAACACAATGTATGGTAAAACTCTAGAAGAAGTACTGTTGTGGCTGTGTGGACAGTATCTCCTCCTGGCTGGGACAGACGCAACCAGTGAGAACCTGTTTAACCCGGGTTTGTAGCCAAAAGGCCAAATTCAAAAAAATGTGTAAGTCAGTCTCCCTGGCCAGAAAGGCTCAGCCCAGGTCATGAGACGTGGGATCTCCCAGAGACAGATCGGCTGTGCAGGGCATAGCCTCGTGTTTAAATCCAGCACTTGGGACTCCAGCATCACCATCCTTGAGTCTTTGTTCATTCTCGGGCCCCTGCCGTGTCCCTGTCCGAGCTCTGTTACACTCTGTGCTGGGCTGCGGTGTGGATGGCAGAGCACATTGCCCTCTCTGTGCAGCTCTGCTCTGTTGTCTGCAGTGCAAGTTGTGTTCATTTTGCATCTCTTGTTGCTTTCAGCATCTTCACCACATGAGCCCATGAGTTTTTGCTGCTCTCCTGATCTTTGCCCTCTTTTCCTCACTTTTAGTCTGTGCCCATCATCTCTCACTCCCGCTGGCTGCTGAAGCAGGGGGAATTGCAGCAAATGAATGGTCCAAAGACATCACGAACGCTTCGCACCAAAAAACTCTTCAGAGAAATCTACTTGTTCCTTTTCAATGATCTGCTGGTAATTTGCCGGCAAATTCCTGGGTGAGTGCAAGTTTCGGGTAGTACACGGGGTGCTTCATTAGTCCTATTTGCCCCTGGGTTTATCCAGGCTGTGATGCTGTGCCCCCATCCTGTCCCCAGGCACAGGGAGGGCATCCTGGCCTGACCTCTACACCCCTCTCCCACAGTCACCTTGCCTTTGAGCACAGTTGACTCTTCATGGGTGGCACAGCTCTCTCCAGCTGAAAATTTATGGCAAACAGCACTTGATCAGATTCCAGGCCAGGTCTCCCTGCAGGGTAAGCAAGCGTGTATCCACCAGTTTCTGCAGAGTGGCAGTGAGCTACATCAACTGGTGGGCTGACCCAGGAGGCCTGTCTTTGTGTCAAGAAGCGATTTTTGACTCGTCGCTGCCTGAAGAACAGCTCAGACGAAGTCAAACTTCCAAGAAAGCAGGCTAGAAAATTTGAGCAGCGGGGAGGGTTATAAATTTAGGCCTGAGGCTAGCGGTTATATTTGAAAAGGTATAACCTGCCTCAGGAGGAGGAGAATGTCATCGTGCTGAGGACTATGTCTTGTGCAACTAGACACTAGTGAAATAGAGCAGCACAAACAGACGGGTCCCAGAGAACAGCGTGTTCTTTGTAGCATTAACTAGACTCACCGGTAGAGAGCATCTTGCTGGTCCAACGTTTCTAATAAACATGTTGCCGCAGTGTCTGTACGCCTGGAAATATTTTGCTTCAGCGGCAGCTTGTATCCAGAAAACACAGAGGCATTTTACAAATGGGAATGAATTAAGCCTCACAGTCCCCTTTGAGGGAGTACCATCTGTGTTTCTTACATGGGGAGCTCCAACAGAGCAAGCAACTTGTTCTAGGCCATGCAGGATACCTAAGGCAGAGCAAGGAGAGGGTCTGTTGCTTTGCGGTGGGTTTTCATAGCCACCTGCTCATCCCTTCCCATGGCAGGGCATTTTTTATCCTCCTGCCGTGCAGAGGTTCCTGGTCTGTGTCCCCAGTACAGTTCTGGGTGGCTGAAGCCAAAGTCTCCTGGGATAACTGCAGTTTTTCCTAATCCTCTAACCTCTCCCAGGGACAAGTACCAAGTGTTTGACTCGGCTCCCCGGGGGCTTCTTCGGGTAGAAGAGTTAGAAGACCAGGGGCAGAGTTTGGCCAACGTTTTCATCTTGAGGCTGCTGGAGAATGCAGATGACCGGGAGGCTAGCTACATGCTGAAGGCGTCATCCCAGTGAGTACAACAGTCGCCCCACCAGCGCCGTCTCCCTACACCCACGCAAGGGCAGCATCCTGCCTGCATGGGGACCAGCTCTCCGGGCTGACCATGGTTAGGCAGGCCCGGATCCCACTGCTGCAGCTGGGCTGGCCCTACAAACCTCTGTGCCCAGCATTGCTCTCCCGAGGCCACCTTCGGTCTCTCCCACTGAAGTGTACTAGTGAACTAGGCAGGTTTCTCCCCTGTATGGTGTATTTGTAGCATCTGGGGTGGAAGATGGATGGGCACTTCACATTCTGGGACAGAGAGGTAAGAAATCAGCCCCAGCACAAGAGCCTAACTCATGTACAGCCTGCAGCATATTCAGAAACTAAAAGCAAGTACGATGTACGCTGTGCACACTCCAGCAGCTCAGCAGGCTCACTCGCAAAGGTGAAGGCCACGCCTGACCAGCCCCGAGAAGCAAAGTGGCTCCCACTTGTAGGCAAAGGTGCCGAAGAGGCCTCTTCCTCAGCGCTTTCCACAGGCGATTCCAATCTCACGCAGCCCTTCTGCTGCTCGGGGCCTCCTTGTCTCCCTGGATACAGGTTTTTTTGGCTCACTGATTTTTCACTTCAGACTCCGAGAAGCTCAGACTGGGCAAATGATTCAGCTGCGCTAACACAGACCTGATTGTTCTGGAGCTCAGGGCATGACTTTCTCATTGACCCAAGCCTTACCAGCCCCACGGTCTCCAGGCATGGCCTCTGTACGTGTCACACAACTTAAAAAGCTACTAGAGATGATGCACACCCCCAACTTGATGTTACTTTGCTGTCAATAGGCCAATGTTCACCATCCATATCCCTTAACAGACACCAGCCCCACCCAGGAACGGGGCCTGCTGCAGCCCTGGGGGCTGCACCTTGACCCCCCCACACACACACAGAGCGCAGTGCAGCACCAGCATCAGGAAGACGAGCTCCCAGCATAGCGAGCGACTGCACCTTCTCCCTAGACACGACTGCAGCTTTTGTACTGAAAATAGAAATGTCAGTCACGTTATGCAGGACAAACGCACATTTGACGTCTGTGAGACTTAGCTGTGCAGAGAGCGATAAACCAGGCCAGGGTTTGCCTTAGCTCGGGGCGGGGGGTGGGGGAAGAAATTGCAGTTCTGTGCTTCTGCATCCTGCCCCATCTTCTAGATGGCCACACGGAGTACGTGATCCAGCGCACGGCTTGCCAACAGGTCTCATGCACTGAAATGTGATGTAGCCACTGCTGAAGGCTGCTGTTCCAGAGCTGCAGGAATGATCGGGGCAGTACTGGGCACAAACTGGAAAACTGAAGAATGAGAAGAGATAAGCGGGTGCCAAATAAAGACTGCTGCATCTGTTCCACAGCTCTTGCAGCATTGCCTAGCTCTGAACCCATGCAGCAATGACCACCTGCTTGGTGGCAGCTTGCAGCTAATGTGCTGGGTGGGCTCTGCCAAGGAGGTGGCAGTACATTTGGACACAGCTAGTTGCAGGGGCAGGACTGGAGTGCAGGTGGGCCCCTCGCAGGCTGAGAGGAGCTGGGGGCCATAGGCAGGATCCAAAGAGCCCCGCAAGGAGCTGTGTGCAAGGCCAGCCTGCAGATAGGGCCACAAGCATGGCAAGACGCTTGGTTTGATTGCTGTGTGCCAACTCCTCAGTGTACAGGGCCCTCATCCTGCACGTCTTTGTGGCATGAGGGGCTGCATGTGACCTGCAGCTGCAGGTGTTTTCACTGGTCCTTGGCAGCGTGCTTCAGCCCTGAAGCACAACAAGGTATTCGCAGCCCCGCAGATCAGCCTGCCAACGCTCGTCCTTCACGTCTCCCTTTTAGGCCTCTCTCCTCCTGGAAGACACTCCGGTGGCTTTAGATGTATGTCAAGTTCAGGCTTTAAAACTACCATCTGAGAAGTAGAGAGTTCTGGCTCCCTCAGGGCCGGGAGCGCAGCTGGTCTTCCAGGCAGGAGCTGGAGCCTGTCAAGATGAACTGCCCCGTTTCCAAGGGGGGCCAAGGGAAGCCTCGAGGGAGCGCCAGGCCTGGGGCTTCTCCACTACCTGCGAAATCTTCACCCTCCTGCTGCAGGCCCAGGTTTTGCATAACAGCGTGCTGGATCTGGTGACAAGTTCACACAGGTCTCTCGTCTCATCCGCTGCCAAGCGAGCGGTACCCTTGGTATGCCGCAGCATTCGTCTACAAGTGAATTAATCAGCTCTGCCCTTCAAACATTCCCACACAGCAGCTGCGGGAATAAATGGTTCCTCTAACTGCTCTTCTCCAGGAAAAACTGCTGCTGTTGACCCAGACCAGCTAGGAGCTGCCTTTGCTGGTTAGAGCTCAGAGGATGCCAGGCCCCCCACCCTGCTGCTAGCTCTCTGAAGCCATGCTGCTTCCCAAAGGGGGATCCTGCTGCTTGCGGGGACAGCCAGCCTAGTGGCCCTGCCGCAAGCCAGGCCTGGGCGGCAGGGCCCAGGGCACTGTGACACATGTGACATCCCAACCGGTGTGTGCAAGAGGGGGAGTGAGCATCACCAGTGAGTCCAGGACCCTGGGCGGGGGGGGGGGGGGGGGGGGGACGGGACAGACAGGCAGGAAAAAGTCCTGGGAGGAGGAATTGAGAGCCCAGGGGCTGGCTGGGCAGGAAACCTGGGGTCCCTACGACTCTCACGCTCAAAGCCTCGGTTTGTCTCCCCTATCCAGGAGCGAAATGAAGCGCTGGATGATTTCGCTGGCCCCGAACCGGAGGACCAAGTTCGTTTCATTTACATCCAGACTTGTTGGTAAGAGACACAGCATAGGAGCCAGGAGCTCTTCACCTCTACCCCAGGGCACCTTACTCTTGCCCTGATCCCAGTCCAGCCCCAGGCATAAGGCCTGTGCCAAAACTGAACCCTCTCCCTAGGCTCCCCTTGTGCTTTCACCATGTCGTTGACCTTATTCCCTTCTATCCTGAGCTGGGCTGCACCAGCACTCTCCCTCCCACCCAAGCTGCTCATGGGTGGCACTGCAATGGTTATGTGCACGCGGCTCCCTTCCCCACAGCAATGCTTCCCTGGTCCCCGTGGCTGGGGCACCCCTTGACCTCCATGGGGTTTCTTACCAGATCAGAAGGACCGTTCACAGAGCTCGCGGTGCTAAACCCACCTGAGCTGTGCTGTCCTGCAGCGGGCTCTGTCCCGGCCCATGCCTCCTCCATCCCTCACTCTTGTCCTATTCTCTGGCAGACTGCCCACAGATCCAGTGTGTCCACCCATACGTGGCCCAGCAGCCAGATGAGCTGTCCTTAGAACTGGCTGACGTCCTCAACATCCTGGACAAGACAGACGACGGTACAGGGGACGGGATGGGGCTGGGCCGGGAGTCCCTGTGGAAGGGTGGGCTTTGCTCCAGGCAGGCAGCTGCCGAGCAGACAGGAGGGACCCTCTGGCCAGGGAAGGACCCTGGCATCACAGCCGAGGGAGCTTACAGCAGGAGGAGGGAATTACTGCTTCCTCCTAACACCCAGCAAATGCAGGCTGCCCTGAGCTGTAGCAATGCTGGCACAGCCACCCTGGCACCGGCTGTGGGCCGTGGCAGGGCTGGCACAGCCACGCCAGATGCAATCCAGAAGTTCTTACCTGGATGGCGCTTTGCAGCCACCTGGGCTTGGTCTCTGGGGCGTGCTTGCAGCTGGTGGACTCGGTCACACCGGGTCTCTGCTGGGGACCGCTCCTGTGGCATCAGAGGCAGTGGAGGGCGCTCGGTGGCAGCAGTGCCTGCTTTCTGCTGGCATCCCTTGAGCCAGTTGTCCAAACACGGTGCTGCTCAGGCAGGCGGGCCTCCCTGGGTAGATTTACAACTGGGTCTGCACCAGCACAGGACTCTGAGCAGCTTCCAGAAAGCACCGCCAACTCCCTAGGCTCTTTCCAGCACAACTGTCCCAGTGCAGGAGCAATGGGCGGTCCTTCCCCATTTATGCCTGTCTCTGTCTCTGCTCAGGCTGGATATTTGGGGAGCGTCTTCATGACCAGGAGAGGGGCTGGTTCCCCAGTTCTATGGGGGAGGAGATCCTGAACCCCAAAATCCGAGCCCAGAACTTGAAGGAATGTTTCCGGGTGCACAAGTCGGATGACAGTCAGCGGAGGAAACTGGGTAGCAGAAACCGCCAATGACCGCTGGCGTCCCCGAGCATCTGCAGTGCCTCTGGGAGAGGAGCAGAGGACAGAGCCTGCCAGCTGGGAGGATGTGGCGGTGGTGCTGTAGGCGCTGGTGCAGGACCTGGTGTGCCAGACCAGGCACAGGCACCCCTGAACAAACAGACTGTAGGTTCTGGGCTCCCCACCACGCTTCCCACAGCACTGATCCTTTCCTGGAGATCAGTGCTCCGAACTGGCTAAAATAACCCCTTTCCAGGTGTTCTGTAAAGCCCCAAAGAGCATGAGCCTAACGGACACAGCCTGCGGGCCACCGGGTGCTGGCCAGCTGACCCCCGTTCCCTGCACACGTGCTAGCTGGGGCTGGCTCAGGCCACTTGGGAAAGGCATGTGGCCACAAACATAGCTAAGCAATTAACATCACCCCATTTGAGCACTTACAACTCATGGCTACCTTTTGAGTTTGGGGCCCTCCTAAAATAGCATCTTACAGGGGTAGAAACTGCAGCAGGGGAGCTGTCTCACCACCTCTCACACAGCCCGTCAGCACCAGGCTGGGATGAGCCCCAGCAACTCCACCTCCCCAGTCCTGCTGTGAAGCCGCTGGGCCCATTCCAAGGGCAGAGCCTCCATCTGCTTCCAAATGCTCCAAAATGCTCCATACCCAGCCGTGCTCCACCAGCAGCCCAACCTCACCAGCCTGCCTCATTGCCTCGAAGCCCCTCTGGGCCGTGACCCCGTGGCTCACCCCCCTCTTCTGCCGCCAGCGTCCCTCCGCAGAGCCGCTGCCGAAGCCCGGCACTGCAGCCTTTCCCGGTTGATCTGACACTCACGGTCTCCGCTCCTCACTGCTGCTGAGGCACGGAGCAAGGCGGCTGTGGCCATCACCTCCCCGCACGCCACCACGTACCAGAGGAGCACCAGCAGACCCGGGCTGCCATGCAGCAGGCAAGTGACGTTACCCCAGGAGCTGTTGTCCTGCGTGCTGTGGGAGGCCCAGCGATCGCTGCCTGCATGCTTGTAACCACACCGCCCGCGCAACCTGCGCGCACAAACTCCCTGTACAGGCTCACCTCTGTGTATATACGCAAATCCTCTGTCGCCGGCAGAGCCGGATCATCACTCCTTCCAGCTGTGGCACTGAGCATCGCATGAAGCCCAGGGCACAGCACTGAGACCAGCCAGGGGACAGACCCATGGCAGCCACCTGTTCCAACAGCCTCCCGCTGAACAGTCGCACGCATGGCCACAGCCAAGGGCCTCTTAGCTACCGGCTGGTCCTGAGCCGCAGCCAGCGTCCGTCAGGGAAATCAATTATTCAGCATCTTTCTGTAACACTGTAAAGGAGAGTCTTCCAGGCACTGTGGCCTGCGTTGCTGTACGCTCCAGCAGTGCCACGGTTGTGCTCAAAAAGGGGATGGAGAACAGCCGCGTGCCGACGGAGAGACCCACCGGCCACGCGCGCAGAGCAGAGGAGCACGGCTGTGCCGGCGGCAGCATGGCAAGCAAGCGGGATGCCAGGGAGCCGCTGGAGGGGGGCTCTGGAGCGCTGCGCTGGAGCTGGTCTTTGGGCCACGCGGGGCCCAGGTTACACGTGGGGTGCGTGGCGTGAGGCCGGACCCAGCTGCAGGAGGACTGGGGCTGTCTGTACTGTCAACTGCAGACCTGGGACAGCCGGCCCAGAGTCAGCCCTGCGCTGGGGCGGGGGGGGGCTGCAGCCAGCACCCAGGACCAAACTGGTGGGAGGCACCGCAGTGAAGGGAGAGAAGAGGGTTTCCCCGCTCAGGCCTAGCTCAGTGCCACCATGTTAGCGTGTGACAACAGCCAGCAAGGCTGTGCCTGTCCCAGCCACCTGTAGCACCCCCAAGAGAGGGTCCCTGGGCCACTTGCACCAGCCGGAGGCTACCGGCCACCTGCCACTGCCCAGCCCAGAGCAGGGGGCCAGGAAGGGACCACAGCCTCCAGCCTGGCACTTCATGCTCATTTAATGGGGAGACCCCAAGTCAGATCCCCCCGACAGCATCCCCCAGCCAGCTTTCCAAGTACAACCAAACCTCCGTGTCGGGGTCCAGACCTTGCAGCAGCCAGAAATTCTTTACAGCAAAACCCAGAGAAGCTCCAGCTCTAGGAGTCCTTAAAATTACCTGAAGAATTGCCACATCCCAGATGCTCCAGCTTCGCAGTGCAGCAGCCAGCCCAGCCCGGGCACTACAGCCCCACGGGCCTGCCTGGGATGCTTCTCATTGCACAGAAACGCTCCCTTTCCCATCAGAAACAGCTCTTTGGCTAGTGGAGGGGCTGCCCCAGGTTCCCCAGTGCCAGGATGCCAGTTCCTCACTGCGTTTTTCTGGGGGGAGGGGGGCCCAGGGCTGCCGTGTGCTGTCCCACAACCCACCACCGAGCCCTGGGACTCACCCCAGACCCTCTTGCTCTGTTGTGACTTCTTCGGACCCCAGACCCTAGGCACAGGCTGTGCCGTTTTCAGGCACCAAGTGACATGCAGTGTTATTTCCTCAGACCCAGCCCTGCACGCCTCCGTTTCAGTGGTCTCAAGTGTTGTACAGGGCCAGGCCTGGGGCCCACAAGCATGGGCTGGAGCCCCTCCAGCCCCCACCGGGCTGCCTCAGCGAAGTGAGGGGAACTTCTCGTTGTCTTGTTTTTCCGTGTGATGAAATATAGCTGAGTGAGCTAGCGCCAAAGCAACACGCACGCGTCTTCTTCCTCCCCCCGTCACCTCCCGTGCGACTCGTGGGGGGCAACCAGCCCAAAGGCAAGGGGTGGAAGCGGGGCTGAATATGAACGTGGGGTGGGGTGAGACCAGGCAAGTATCGAGGTGGTTTACACCAATGGAACAACCCTTCCCAATGAAAGCTGTGCACGGTGATGCCCAACGCCGTTGCGGCCACGCAGGCTAGACCAAGAGAGCTGCCACCGGCTCAAAGCCACTCTCTGCTGCAGGTCCCTCCTGAGGGTGGGGGTGACAGCGCTTGCCGTGGTCAAGCCTGCCTGGTCCGCACGCACCCAGGAGATCTGCACGCTAAGAGGGCTTTTGGGGTGCAGCTCTGCAGCCCAGCGCAGAGGCTGGAGTGCCCTTTGCCACATCCACAGCAGCATTTCTCCCCAGGGGGCCCCGGGCAGAGAAGGAGCAGGAGCAGTTGAGGGCAGGAGACAGGCTGGTTGTGTTACAGAAAAATCTTTTATTGAGTTCAAGAGGCCGAGAACTTTCTCAGCGTGATGATGACCAAGGCCACGAGCACAGATGTACCCAGGAGAGAGGCGATGACGATGGCACCGATAGCTCCGGGCCCCAGTGAGCCTGCAGGGACAGAGAACAAGGCGGCGTGAGGTTGGCAGAGCCGGTGGGTCACAGACGGGAAGGGCTATGGGGCTCACCGCTACACCCAGCAGGGCCCCAGGTACCGGGCCACACTCCTGCCCCGGAGCTCCCTGCGCTGGCCGTGCTGGCCCCGCTCCCACGTCCCCACGCAGCCAAGGTGTGGTCCTGCGCCCCAGCGGCATCGAGCCCTTGGGCAGGGGGCTGGAGCCAGGCACTGCCTCCTTTGCCAGCTCTCGGTGACAGGGACAGCTGCCACAAAGCCCATCTTCGGTGCTCAGGCTTTCCTGTTAACACCTGCACCGAGAGTCACTTCGTTTGTTGCAGAACCGCATCACAGCAGGTGCTTGCTGTGGTTAGTAGCCATGAAAGATGCTCACGCTGCCTCTTTAAAGAGCTGTAGGCACTCTTGCCCTGGAGGGCCCTGCCTGTGCTCGGGGCACTTTGTGCAGGTGCCTGCTGTGATGGTTCAGACCCAGGGCAGGAAGAAAGGCCTCAGCAGCTGCTCTGGGGCTGGCAAGCACTCCGCAGCGGAGGCTTTTCAGCAGGCAAGTTTCCCTGAGCAGGCGATACAGGCAGTCTTCCCCCCCCTGCCCCCAACTGCGCGGGCTGGGCACAGGCCACCTCTGGCAGCTCAAGCACCTCCTGGGAGGTGACAGGCCCGTAAAGAGCAAACCCACAGCGAGGACGTCCTGAGTGGCCGCAGGAGCGACCTGCGGTCAGCCCATCGCGCAGCCACGTACCATCGCCGGCATCCAGCCGGTGCAGGTGGGTGGTGTCCTCGGGCTCCAGCTCGGAGGTGTACGGGGGGAAGGCGGTGGCGTCTGAGAGCCGGGCTGTGGTGGTGGCAGCGTCGAAGGGGCCGGCTCCGGAGGGCAGCTCGGGCGGCTCGTTCCAGAGGGTGGGGACCGCGCCCTGCGGGTACTCTGCTGGGAAACAAGCACACACGGTCCCTCGTGGGCATGGGTGCCCCTGCCAGGCTGCCGGTGACAACAGCAGCTCAGGACAGCCGCAGCTCTGCAGGTGGCTGGGCTCCACCACCTGCACCGGGATGGATAGATGGATGGATGGATGGATGGAGAGTGACCGGAGGGCCGAGAAACCTGGTGGGGCAGAGCCCACCTCTGGGAGGGTACCACCTCTGCAGAAAACACCAACACCCAGAGCAGCCGGAGGCAGTGCCCGCGCCCCGGGGTGAAACCACACTGCCACAGCCTTTTGTGGCAACCCGGTGTACGCACAGCGCCCACGGGACGACAGGGAGCTCCCCACAACCATGCCACCTCTGCTCATGCACAGACAGGCCCCGCGTGAACATCCACAGCCAGTTTGCTCACAGATGCCCACGGGACTGGCCTGGGAGGGGCTGTCGCATTCCTGAAACAGGCAGCAGACACCCATCCACCTGCGCTGGCCAAATTCACAGCACCTTGGGGCCTTTCTGTCCTGCACCACCAGCCTGCGCAGCGTAGTACACCAGAGGCGCTGCCGCTGCGCAGGACTCAGCTCCCCTGGACAGGAGCCCCAGAGCCTCGACTTCCCTCTGCCCCGGCTCCACGCCATGCCAGGGAGATGAAAGCTGGGCTGGGCTGTTTGATGTTACCATTCACCTCCTGTGGAGTCAGGGACCAAACCAGAGAGCCCTCCCTGTCTGTGTGTGGCTCGGCCGAGCACTGTCAATGCCCAGCTTGTTCAGGTGAGCCCCATGGGAGCGGGAGACATTCCACAGCNGGGGGGGAGGGCAGGGATGGAAACAACGAACAGCATCCAGCGCCGGGGCCCACCTGAACGGACACGATAGTTATCAGGGCTGGGAAAGAGGGCATCAGAGGAACCGGAGCAAGCAGCCTGGGCTCCCTGGGGCAAGGCACAGATGTATCCCCAGGCACCCTGGCTCTGGCACAGGGTCTCTTGGTGTACCGAGGGCACTTGAAGACTTGTCCCGGCCTCTCCCTGGCCCAGCAAGAGAGGTGGCAGCAGCACATCTTGGCAGCGCCAGCCCCAGCTTTATGTACCCAGAGCCCTCCTTACCTCCCACGGGCAACCGGCACTTTGTGGGAGAAGAGCGAGCTGAGGAATCGACGCTAATGGGCTCCACCACACTTTGTTCTCCGGCAGGAGCCCTGCATCAAAAGGAACAGGAGGACCAACACCAAAACACTCACCTTTGCTGCCTGTACAAACCCACTGATAAGACTTACCGCAGGGCTCACATGAAAGAGTAAGCTCCCACCAGCCCTGGAGCTATTTGAGGCTGCCTGCAGAGGCAGGAACACCCCAGGTTTCTAGGCTAGTTCTGAAAGTCCTTTCTACGGCCACAAAAGCTACAGGATTTTCAGCGAGACAGCTGCCAGGTTTAAGTCTGGCCAAACGAGCCATGAGAAAGACAAATAAGCCCCTGGTTTGAGGCCTGTGCCAGTTAAGCCAGGCAGCAACACCAGCTTGCTCTGGCTGGCTGACCCACCCCGGGGAGAAGCTGGGAGTCACCGTGAATACCACATCCTCACACGCTTGGTACGTCTGTGGTCACTGCATCGAAGGTGGCATCTCACGTCCCTGGTATGAGCATACAAGAGGTTTGTGCTCCACGAGGGCTCCCCAGAAACACCCTTTACAGGGCCCTTCCCAACCTGTCCTGCAAAACCAGCCAGCAGAGCTGAAGACTCACATCCCATCTGGAGGCTCTTCCAGAAAGTGCTATTTCCAGTGGACTTCTCTTCTGTAAGTCCTGTGGTTTAGCTACCAGAGGACAGATCAGGAGGAAATACAGAATTTAGTGGGTAAATGTAGTTAAAACAACAGGGAAAGGAACCAAGCAGAGCCGGAGCTATTTAGTTAGCAACGGTGGCATTAGGTAGCTATTGGTTTAGGCACAGACCAAATGCACGTAATGCTTTTGAAGCCCCAGTTTCAGGCTGCTTTCGCAAGTGGAGAAACTCCACACAGAAGAGCTACAACCTTCCTGACTGTGTCAACACCACCGGGGCCAGCACCAACACTGCAGCCGTTCCCATCTGGCGAGAGAACACCACGCTGGGAGGATGTCGTTGTTGCATTTCCCAAGAATGTTTTTCTCTCCAAAGCCAAAAGAGCTGGGTGTACCCCTCGCATCTGGCCAGGGGAAAGGCGTTAGCTCAGATGATCTGTAACAGACACAGGCACTGTCCAGGCAGGCTGTAGGACCTGGACAGGGTCTTCCCAACTCCCTGTTCTCAAAGGGAAGAGGAAGGAGCGCTACCCCTTCCAAACATAGCGCAAAGGCTCTTTTTCTAACCAGACCCACAGGTCCCAGAAAGTCTCTCCTGCCTGTCCCCGGTGCACCTAATTCCTGAAAAAATTATTGCAGCTCTCTTTAAGCAGGGCACAGAGCTTATTTTTGATAGCCAAGTAGAGAGGAAACTGTCTAATTTGTTTATGATCTCAGTGATTTTTAAGACCTGGGTAGAGTCTCCTGGATGGCTGCTGGATATGTATTTTGTTAATCCCCCCACCTGATTAAAACATGCTTTCAGTTCACCCTCACAGAAAGGGCAGAGTGTGCTAAACATGCGTTTTCTGTCCTGGGTTCTTGTGGTTTTACCTTAACGGCGCTTCAACCAAGGGAAACACAACTCCTTTCAGTCGGCTCTAGTGCCTCACTAACAGGAGTTGCCAGCTCAGAAGCAGCAGCAGAGTCGTGCACACACATAAAGTGAAATAACCTGCACCTGAACATCACCAGGAGCCAGGGCTTACTGCTGGGTCTCCTCTTCGGTTCTTCCACCTCGATGCTGCTAGAGCAGATGCCGAGCGCCCTGCAGCAGGCACACGGGGTGGGGAAACACACCACCAAACGCAGGCACCGTCCCCAGAGAAAGCTGCCGGCAGGCAGGTCTCTCCGGAGCGAACTGCTGCAGCCTGGGAGAGCGCCCGTTTGTAACCAGCGCTTTTCTTTCAAAGACTCACCTTTGATTTTCCCTCCTAAACTAACAGCTTGTGTCCTCACATGCCTCCGTTCCTGCCCATTTGAGAAGCCCAACCACCCATCCAACCGTTCCCCCACATCCAGTGGGTTTCTTGAACAACAGGGAAGTCACGCCTGCTCCCTTCTGCAGTATCCAGACAGTCCCAGTGAGCATCAGTCCCGCTGCTGCTGGCTGAGAGCAGCAGATCTCTACCAGAGCAGCATTAAATGCTTCAGTCCTCTGGTAAAAGCAAGAAAGGTGAGGGGGAAGGACAGAGCATGTATTAGGTGCCAAAACCCACACACACACACACACACACCCCCAACCATTAATAAGGTCTCACATGTCTCCAAGTGGGACACGAGGGTGACTGGAATCTGACCAGACAGGCTCTAAATACAGGCATGGGACTCAGTTCAGGAGGTTCAGTTCTCTGCTCTGCTGCCTACATTTTGTGTGGCCACCACAAGTCCCCTTCCCTCCTGGGCTCAGTTCCTCTGTGCACGAGCAGTAGACCGGGACTCTAAATACGATCTACAAGAGAAGCATCACCAGAAGGGCCAGGCCTGCCCACCTGCACGGTTACTGTCACCCTGACCGCGACAAGGAGGATGCGGTCTGTGTGCCTGAACAAATGCCCCCGAGCGAGAGCTCCAGGGCTGGCGGCAGCCAGGACCTCCTCGGCCTCGGGGCAGGGCACAGCATTTTTTTACTTGCGCAAACCCCTCAAACGCATTGCAATCTCAAGCGAGGGGGTGCAGTCGAGGGCTGGAAAGCAAGTATCAAAGGCAAGGTAGCGCACGGTTTTCCTGTTCACCCAAGAACTTTGTAGAAATAAAGGAACTACCAAGAAACACGTTCAGAACGCATCATCCATGCCAAGACCAGATGTTTAACATCTGGCGAGAGCCACGCATTAGCTGTGCTGGCATCAGCTTTCGGACTGGTCCTATCTCTAGGAAAACCCACCTGGTGCACTCGCATGGTTTGTTTGCCCCGGAGCGGCTTGGCAGGGGCAGCAGGCAGGCACACAGAGGGGTTACCAGGCTGCTGACACACATGGGTAACCCCACTGCTGCCAAAGCTTCGTGCCTCAGCGCCAGGTGCTCTGAAGGGAGAGAAACCTTGACCCCACGGCACAAACAAGCTCTCCCCCAGCATTAACCCTGTCTCAGCACTAGAGAACACCTCCAGGGCAACTGTTGCTTCACAGGCTACCGGTGAAATCCACTTGGTAAAAACAGACCCTGGGAGCACTTAAGACATGGAATCATCTTGGTTATCGGGAGTTTACTGGGCAGAGATGGAGCCTGGGCAAAGGGACTAAAAGTATTCCAGTGTTTTGCAACAGGCCAGGTGGAGGGTAGCTCCTCTTCCTTCACATACGTTGACACTACAGATTGCCTTATTTTAGGGAAGTATCTATACTGCACTGTGTCTCCTCCCTCTCTCCAGCACAGGTTAGTTACAACTGAGGCCAGGAAAAGGGGAAAGAAAGGAACCAAGTTATTACACTATTAAGAAATACACCGTAGTTTTCTGAATGATGCAGAGACCCAGCAGGACTTGAGCTACATGGGCTGCAGCGAGATCTAGAACGGAGGACACCAAAGACAACTTGACGAAACTATTATTTCCGTGCTCAGCGAGAAGGTGGGGTGAGCTGCCAGCACAGTGATGTGGTAGCCAGTGCCCCAGATACTCAGCGGCTGAAAGATAAGACTTGAACAGTCTCCACAAGTGATAGCTCTTGAGGAAGCCAATCAAATCTGACAGATCCTTCAACAAGATACCCCCAAACAACCAGAACCTCCCCCCAGGCAGACTGCAAGACCTCAAGGCAGGCAGATGTGGCCACCTAACATCTTCATCCCTGGAGACCACTCACCAGAGACCAATACTCTTCCTCGTACAAGCTGGTTTCAGCACCTCATCATCCTCACTCTCCACCGCCAACCCGGTAACCTTAGTTGGGAGCTGATACTAGTGTCAGTAATTTAGAAGGAGTGTTGGTGCAGTGTAAGGTTGAGTAATGGGCTACAAGGAGCTGCTCTAAGTCCGGACAGACCTTTTGGAACAACCGCATCTTTTTAAGAAATTTGCCTGACAAAACCTATTTACTACTCACATTCTAGTAATTGAACTTTAAAAACTTCCTAATAATCCTTTGTGCTCCTACTGTCGAGAATGAAGACACACAAGTTGCTACAGATAGATGTCCTTGAACGAGGTCTTCTCCTATACGTTTTCCTTCCGCACAGCATCTCCTGCTCTGCTGCTGCTTTCCCCTATACGCATTCTGATGTGCTACTGCAGTATGATGTATTTCCACATTAGCTGAAAACAAGAAAATTCATGAGCCCACATCAGAGTTTAGATACCAAGCATATGCATGATTCAGCATCCAAGGCCTTGCAAAGGCTTTTTACTAACTTCTACTTCACTCGGAGCTCTGAATCCATTACATGAATTGAAACTGGTTCCGCTGATCGAAAAAAATTAGAATCTACTCTTCACAATCCTCCTGTGCTCTAGGCCTACGCGCTACTTGGGTTTGGAGAAAGCAGAAGTGGGTAAGATTTGGGTGTGCAGAAAGTCCTTGAACTGGCTCTTTCTCCTCTTGCACCAAGGTGACGTGGACAAAGAAGGTTAAAGACTTGGTCTGTTGTTTCACCATCTCTGACAAATGGGATATTGTAAAGAGCTCAGTGACTCGGAGCAGAAATTCACCCCTTCTCCAGTCACAGAGGTCTGACCACGCTGTCCAGGAAAGCAGACTGGCTGGGCAAGAAGCCAGGTCAAGGTACACAACCCACCAGCACCCCAAAAGTGCTCCGACTGCTACACCTAGATGGGAACCTCAGCTGCCAGCAAGATCCTTCACATCTCGCTGAACTCCTGAGTGCTTAGAGTCTTTGGGTACTAGGTAGCCGTAGCTGAGTCCCCACTGTGATAAAATTAAATCCGATGAGGAAGGGAAGGCTCATTCTGGACCTTGGGTCTGCATGGCTGGCATCAGCTGCAGCCCTCTCCAAGGCAGACTCTGCTTCTGCCCACCGTGGAGGGCTTTGCTACGCGAAGTACGAGGTGCCGAGAGGGGAGGGCAGGGGCTGGGTGAACTCTTTAGGCCAGCAACAGGCTGTCCAGCCCCAGGTAGCCACAGCAGGCACGGGGCCAGGGCAGGGATGAAAAGAGGCCTTCATAGGGAGCACAAAGGGCAGCCTGTGATGTGCGAGCGCCAGGAGCTCAAGTGTGGAGTAGCGTGGAGCACTGCGGTTCTGATGAATGTTAAATAAACTTGTTTACAGAAAGGCAGGGCTCCATGCGTATGCACAGAGAGCAGAGGGCTGTCTGTGTGCCCTTCCCTTCTTTGTCTGCACAAGGCAGGAAATTTCCTTTTCTAATGGGGTGAAAAGCAGAAAAAAATTCCACTATGTGCTAAAAGGCCCTGTACTGGGGGGAGGTAACTCTCTACCCTGAATGCAGCAGAAAACCATTCTGCTCCGGGGATGGCTTACCATATAGGCTGGTCCCCTCACGTCCTGCTTTGGTGTAGCAGAGAACAACAAACTTCTTGGAGGCTTCAAGCCTCTAAAATGCTACAGAGGAAGCACAGAGTCTCTCCTACGCCCCCAGATCCGACTGTGGCATTCACCAGTAAAAAGCTCGTCAAGAGCTACTGGCCTCACTGCATGGGCGCAACTCACCCAGTAAAGGAATCAAGCGAACCTGACACAGGGAGACAGCGACAGGTACAAACCATAGCTGCAATGCCGAGCCAAGTACACAGGAAAGCTGGCAAGGCAGGGGGCAGAGCAAATGTGCACCAAGTATTGGAAACTTAAAACAGCGTAAAGGAAATCCTAGCTCAGAGAGGGAGCAGATTAAATTTTCCCTGGAAATGAATCACTTTCTGCAGAAGAGTGAAATACTGTTAGCAGTTAAGAAGGGACCTTACCTGGTTTTGGGGAAGAGCGCTGCCACTGCTTCTGGGAGCATGAGCAAGCTACAAACTGAAACTGTGCTTAAGCAATTAATGTTCCCCTATACAAAAATCAAACCTCAGGGTTTGAGAAGGAAAACGTCCATTTTTTAGTGCTCATTTCTTAGTTCATTTAAAGGTTTCCGAGCAAGGTGGTGTCCTACGCGGGGAGTATCTGTGGGGCAAACACCGGCTACAGTAACACCGTTCGTGCACCCGCAGATGTTCCAGCCAGGCGCAGCGATAAATTCCCCTACCTGTGTGAAAGCTCCTTTACAAAGAAATAATTTCATCTGCTAGATGGCTGGCTGGGATCCCCCTGCTAGGCAAGATGCTCAGAACAAACTGGGAGGGAACCGCAACCCGGCCTTGCACCAGGTCTTGGGAGGCAGGACAGGACTTAATCAAAACAAGTACTGTGCTCCTGCCTGTTATCGTGGCCTGAGCCATCCCTTCAGCCTTGCCTCTGCTTAAAGGAAGAGGCTTTAAGGGAAGCAGCTCCCCGCAGGAGCTCCCACCCGTACGCGTGCTCAGAGCCTCTCTCAGGAGCCTGTTCGGAAGCCCATTTTCCCTCATTTGTAAAACCCACCTCGGACCAGCCAGCCCTTGAAGCTGGCTGTGCCCTTGGCTCCCCTCGGCCAGCACAACCGTGCTAAAGGCAGGAGCAGGTAAGGCCGCAATTACCAACCATCTCCCTAAAAAACAGCACCTCCTCACAGAATAGGCGTCTCGCCCTTTCCTATCCCCGTCACCTCGCTGAACTTGACTCAGAGCCACATACCTTCCCAGCGCTGCTGCCTGCCTGAGCACAGCCAGCTCTGGGCAAACTCGGCTTAGATGCACACCTCCACTTTTGACCGAGCTGCATGTTTTTCATAAGATGCTTTTGTATTTCTACTTAGAGCAGCTGTTGTGAGGTACTCTGCTGTAGCAGGATGCACAGAAGGAACCAGAAACGGGCACACAGGCTTTAGCCAGAGAAAAATGTTTCTCTTCACAACTGTTAATGGCAGGAAGAAGTTAAAGCTGACAGATAGCCCGTCCCACCAGCTGCTGAGACCGCTCCATCTACTGTTGACCGATCTGTTTATTGATCTACTGCCACTAATGCTCACGTAGGTGCTACTGCTGCTCTGCTTAGGAAAAACTACGGAGAATATATTCTTACTCGCCACCAGCCACTGATGCCAAAGCTAGTTTCCATTAATCAGTTATAATTCAATACTTATGGACCTCTTTTTAGGGGAGGGAGAGGAGAGAGAGGCAGGTTAGTAAAAGATCTCCCGTGCTTTTGGGCTTTAAATGCAAGCCAAGTTGCTTACCTGCCAGCACAGCAGGGACCAGGATGCCACACAGCATTAGCAGGACCAGGCGAAGGACTCTGTGGTAGGGCATGGCTTCCCTCAGGAAAAGCGTCGGCAGGAATTCTTAGAATTCTTCAAGGTACAAAACAACTTGGAAATTTCACTGGTGTAATAAAAATTTTGTCCAGTCAGGTCAAAAAAAAAAAAATTTCCTTCACAACAGCAAGTGGCTAGAGAGAGTGCAGAGCCCAGCAGAGACTCGCTCTCTCTGACTTCTAGAGCACACCTCCTCCCGAAGGCAGCTCCACCCTCTAAAATTTGTGCCTAAAAGCCCATAGGCAGCAGAGCCGTTAGGCATCCGTCACCCCGCCAGGCCAGCTCACACACTGGCAGTTGTTGGCGAGCCCTTCCCAGAGGACACGGGGATGCTCCTGGAATGCCTTCCCTCCGGCCGGCCATCCTGCGGCCCGGGAAATAACACAGGAGCCATTGGGGCAGCTAACCCCGAAACCTAGCAGACCGCTCGAGGGCTTTGCTCTCTCCTTGGTGCGCAGGGTGGCGGTGGTCTTCCCAGGGTGGGCACAGCAAAGAACAGGGGCCTCAATCTTTTGAGGCTAAAACGCTCTGAAAAGGAGCCAGAGCAGCTCCGAGGCACGCTTGTTTTCTGGGCGTTAATACTTACAGAGGTGGACTAGGAGCCGTGTGTGGTCTCCACTGGCAGAACTGCCTGTCCGAATCTGGGAAGTCTTCCAGGAGAGTCACCTTCGTCAGGCAAGGCCAGCACCCTCCTCGGATCTGAACCGCACAGACACGACCCCCTCCCGCCACCCTCTGCCACTCCGTCCCTCCCCTCCGAGTGGGCTCATGGAAAGTTCAGAGCAGAGAAGACTGAGGTTTGTTTCAAATCACGTTTGCACCGATAGAGCCTTGGGAAAGGCTGAAGCGTATAAAAAGGGGAACACTCCAGCTTACTGTCAGAAGACAGAAGAAGGTCACTAGAATTTTTTTTTAAGTTGATAGGAAGATGGAATACTTCATGGTTTCTGTTCAGAAAAAGATGTGATAAAGTACGTAAGACCCCCAGTGTCAGTTCTTTATGCTCTGAAAATAGGACACGAGTAGTTTTGTCTTAAATTCCAGATTCAGATTTTTCTGCTACGAGATCTCTTTGCTTTTTAGCTTTCTCTGACAGGCAGCCAGATACAGTTCAGGTGTCCTTTTAAATCATTCTGCTTGCTGCAGTTCTTTGCAAAAGTGCCTGGCTGCGAGGGCAAGCAGGAAAAACAAAGAGGAGTGAGCGCTGTCCCTGCAGCAAAATGAGAAGCTAGGAAGTAACCTGGTGAAACATGCTCGAAAGAAACCTCAGACATCTCTAGCATCAAATTCAACATCATCTGTCAAACATGGATCAAAGCCCCATTAGCTTTCCAGGTTCACATTCTGTCTGAAAAAGTGCTGGAAGTGCATAAATCTATATTCAGCAGCAGATACAAAGCTGTAGCTCCTATTTTTCCCATCCCTATTGATCCAAATGACCTTCGCTACAGAAACAGGCCCTGTGTGTCACAGAAGGGGACAGGGCAGTCACTTGAGCATACAAATCTGAACGTGCCAGTGTCTTACCTTCGTACTAAATAGAGAAGCCAGAACATTAGAATATTAAAAATAAGATCTTCCCCATGGGTCTGTTACCTACAAACTCTCAGAAGCCAAGCGAGGTCCTCAGGGTTCGACAAATTATTGCAGTTTCCCTACGCGCATTTCTGCGTTTTCATTTAGCAATCCACGAACTGTTCCTTTCCTGCTCCCCAGCTGAGCTGGAAATTAACAGGCTTTTGCTCATTTGTTACACAGCATATAGTCCAAAGTTAGCTTGTAGAAATTGGATCATACCATTAAAAAACAGAAAGTACTTATGAACCAGACACCTTATACACTAAAAAAAAAAAATAATATTAAAACAAAGCCAAATTGTCAGCCTAAACATGTACTGCTCTCTCCGAGACATCACCTAAATGTAATGCAAAGCAACTGTGTAAGTTAGGTCTTAGCATACTGACTTCACATTCTTTGTGGTCGTGTCAATGGCAGAAGGACATTTATCAATAACTTTTACTGGGATCTTCCACGTGAAAACAAGCAGGAAGTAGAAAAAAAGGAAAATAAGATTTTGTCTAAAAAGGGAAGCCTACCAGGTGTCCGCGTGGACTTTATGCTGGGGGGAGAAATAAAACCTCTCATTTAGGGAAGGGAATTGGAATGGGTGGGGTGGTTACCAACTGGCAAAAAAGGCTCCACAGCCGAGTGTTTGTATTAATAGAAAACCAGCCATGGCTTGATCTCTCCTGCATAAACACCACGAACATGAATGCACGTGTTTCTGTATGGGGGGGTGCAATTAAAGCTTTCTTGTCAGAGTTTTCCAATCTCAACTTACTGGTGTTTATTTGAACTCTAAAATTACCACGCAGAAAAAACCCACCAGTATTCCTCACCAGGGAAGAAATAAAGCAGCAGTTGTTGTTCCACATCCTGTGCATTTGCTTGTTGTTTCTTGATGAAAACTGATGCAAGTCAAGTTTGGTGTCAGTTTTAGCATCAGTAATTATCTCAAAACTCAGCTTTGACAAAAGCAAGCAGAAAGTTTTCTCTCAGATATAATACAACCAGGTTTTATTTAAGTTCTCTCTTTTTTCCCCCCCGCACTGGCAAAAGTTCAGAGGGAGTTTAAAGTTTTGTAAACATTTTAACTACCCCTCTTCCCCCTTTTATGAATTTACAAAGCAAAGGAGACAGGGAGACCAGATTTGCAACAGTTCCAAGTCTCTCCATGCTGTTGGATCCAAAAACTATATACAAGTCTGCAGCAGTCTCTGTATAGTTACTGTACATGTTTGGGGGCAGGGGGAAGAGAGAGGAGGAGGGGAAGGTGACCCCAAAAAATGAATAAACCAAACAAAATAAAATCCAAAGCGAAACTGCTCTTGAGCAACTCAAACTGTTTTCTTTAGGCAGTGATGACAGAACAACAGACACCTTTATACAACTCCACCAAAACTGCAGCGTATTGCCCTTGGCAGGTTATAACCCTCCGGGAATGGGAGATGGGACCAGGGGGTTGAAACTAAGTGCATTTGGCAGTTTTCATTTTCTCTCTTGTTGTGTGTGTTCATGTGGGTGGGTGGAGAAAGGAAGGCGGTGCTCATCTTTCCGTGAGAGAGGAAGGTTATGATTCCATAAATACTTAGATTATGGATCCCAGTGAAGGTGCATGAAAGTTTAAGGTGTAGAAGATAAGCAGGGCTGTCATTGCACATAGCTTCGCCCTCCACAGTCTCTCTTCATGACAAAAGGGCATCTCTGCTTGTTAACCTAAGCACTGCTTGAAATGACAACTAGCTAAGACTGCTGGGGTATATATCTGAAAGCCAGTGTTCACCCTCACCAAAGACTAAAGATCCACACAGCAAAGATCCTACTGTCTCTTAAACGAGACAAATTTGCAGGAAAAGAGCTCAAAATAAACTGGTCCTAACCCTCCAAAGGTAGCATTTAAGGGATAAATTCAACCTAAAAGAAGAGATGCCACCCCCCTTTTTTCCCAGAGTATAAGTCCCCACTTGTCCAGGAAGGCTGGAGTACGCTGACGGGGAACTCCACCAGCTTCAGCATCACCACCTAATGAAGACAGACTCGAGCTTTCCCTCCAAAAATAATGTGCTGAGAAGGGCTGGCAGGGGGTGTGCAACTTCAAACCAATCCAAGCTAAACTGCGCCCGCTACCGCCCCTCTCCTGCTGTTGCCAGTTCTAAGGTTAGCTTATGAATGCAACTCCTGGCTTGGGAGAGCACCTCTTGCCCTGATGGAGCACGGAAGTCAGTATCTGTGTGGCATTTTGGTTTTGACCAACATCTGTTAACCACAAACTCTCTCTCTCTCTCCCTCTCTCTCTCTCTCCATGACTGCACGTGTTGGATGTGGTATGAGTAACCAGGAACGGGAAGCAATGGTTTGCAGAATCCCAACTGATTTTTTTGTTTTTCCAGGTATGTCAGCAGAAGAAATCACAGCACAGTGAAAGCTTGCTGCCCAAATCAGCCTTGTTGTGAACAGATCCTATCTCCCACCCTCCCAGGACTCTGAACAAAGTCCACTTGACTCTAGGCTGACAGTAGGAACAACGCCTGTGCAGTCCTGGGCAGAAAGGGTTTGCTGGGGCCAGAGGAAGCAGCCTGAGATGATTGATTCTGTGATTCACTGCGAGGCGAAGAAGAACACATGGTGGAGAGTACTGTGTCCAAAACAGAGAATCCATGGTTAACAGATGCAGGAAAAGCCAGTTGATTTGCACATGCTCAGTAGTCTTCCAAAGTCTCTATTTCTCCCATATTGAGCCGCTCTGATGAGGCATTCACTGAAAACCCTGTAAACCAAGAAGGACTTGTGTTAAAAATCTAGATGTGGTATATTGTGTTTGATGCAACACGTTACATGCAGTAGCATGTGTAAGCTAAAGCGAATAATACATATCAAATAAAAACTCAGGGGGAAATTCAGTAAGGCTAGAGATATAATTACCCAAACTGTTTCTGGTTTTTCCCTTAATGAATCAAAGACAACAAATTGTATATTTAGGTAAGTATCACTTGGTCTTTAAAAACAGATCAGTAGAAGACTGGTCTCGACTTTCATTTGACCCAAGATGTCATCTGCAGAGCTAGTATGAGGCACGCCTAGGCACAGTGGCGACATGGCTCAGCAACATCTTGGAAAGGAGCACGTTTAAGTCGACTGGTACTTGGAAGTGCCCGTCCACACTGTACTTATATGGTCCAAGAGGCAGAAATATACATTTTTGTGAACTCAGAATCCAAGTGTGGAATCATGCTCAACACTTCAGGGGGTGTGAGCAATTCTACCCCTTACTTTAACGTCTAAATACACGTACCTATGAAATCTAGTGGCAACTCCATGTATTTCCATGCTTTTTTACAGTCTCCTATCTCAGGAGTACAACACGAAAATGTACAAAGTTACACATGGCTATGCAGATGGCTCAATATGCACCTAAACTTGTACCCAACCTTTTAATCGTAAGTGCTGAAGACGTGATGCACATGAGAAAAGTGTGAGAAAAAAAGCAAGAACATTTTCTACAAGGAAAAAACCCAACATATCATATGCAACTTTCCTACTGAAATCCCATTTTTTTTTATGGTTGTACCAACCTCATATGGAGTACGAGAAAAAGGAAAGTTCTCCTGTGTAAGGCTACTGAACACAAACCTGACATCTCATTGTCTTGAGACTGCTATGTAGGCTTGCTCTGTGCTAGAAAACAAACCGCTTTCACAGTCATTATCTTCAACAGATAAACAGTGCTCTGTTCAGTAGGTTTAAGCAAATTGTTCTGGCTCCCTCTCATGGCAGTATGTTACCTAAAAGGTTTTGGAATTATTTTGTAATGAGTGTACTGATTTTTAAGAAGCTGCATGTGCTACTTCTCTTACAGTTACAACAACTTAATTATATTTGGTGATTTCTTCTGCACATTACATGAGCAGGTTTTTAAACTATTCAGCTGAAGACCCAGATCAGACTCACTGGATTGGCACCTAGGGGTGGCACAAGCCAGGATTCCACCGAAAAATTCAATATACTTCATTGCAGAAATCATTGATTTAGCTGAAGAGTATTGATTTTGTCGAGAACAGAAAGGGAAGATAAAAAACAAAGGTAGGACTCTGTCAGAGCCTTAAAAAAGCAGTGACTTCCAAGTGGTTAATACCAGGCTGCTTTACATGAATATGAGCTAAGTAGCACCAGCGCAACAAATACCAGCCCCATTGCGGTGCCCCAGTTTCCTTTTTATCACACAGCACAAATGTGGACCCATCTATTCTACAGGAATACTACAGCAACACATTGCATTCTACAATGCTCACTACTCGTGTACTCACACGATGCCTCGTATCTTAAAGGCCACTTTAAAGAAACCTTTCCATCAATGCTATAGGGGCTGGTTAACTACCATCCTCACATAAAAATTAAGATAGAGAACATAAATAAACAAATAAAAAAGGGACTACTAATGATGTCATCTCCACTGCCTCCAACTGAAAACTTGTGACCACTTTTCAACTTTTTTTTTTTTTTTTTTTTCCATAAGACCTTTGCCATCATTTCTGACTAGGGTGGTTACCTCTTGTAAAAGGGTAGGAAGGAAGGCAAGCCTCGAGAAGCTTTATTAATTCACTAAATTCATTAATTCAATAAAATAGGCATAGGTCAACTCAACAGAGGAAAGGCAGTTTAACTCGCATCCTTGAACTACTTAAAGGTTTTCCAGGCAATAACCAAGCTACTGAAGAGGCTTTTTCACAAGGGAAAGTTCAACAAATGTTTTCCATGAAACTGATACAGAGGTTTTTGAATCATTAAATAGTAATTAATACTGAAACAAATTCTAAAGACACTTCAACAACTATCTTGTTCTGCTCAAATTCAATATTCCCGTTTAAGGTTAACAGGAATTCTACACTCCACAAGGCTTCTCCCAAACTAAACACTAACTTCTAAAAATTAAAACTGACCTAACAAGCTGGGATCTGCGCGAACCATTTTCTGTTTCTTCTTTTTCTTCCCGCTCTGCACAGCCTCAAAATTGGATTGCTGGTTGTTGCTCTGATTGGTCTGAAAGACCGAATGTAGCGAACTGTGGTTCATCCCCCACACTGAATCCTAGAAAACAAAGCAACAAGTGCAATTAAGTTTGGTTTACGTCAAAAACATTCAGAGAGCCCAAAGCACTTTCTACATCACGTGTGGCAGCACTAGCCACTGATGCATCCATCCCACACTTCTACCTCATCTTTCTAAAGCATATCCTGGATCAGCATGTTAAGACACTATTTCATTTACAGTTGGCCTCAGCTGTTAATTATAAAGGAAACTCGATTCTGCAGTAAATACTCAAAATCTGCTTTATTCTCCGCATTTCACATGGCCTGTAAAATCCCGCTCATCCTCCTATCAATCCAGCAGAAATGCAGCCTCTTCAGACTCAAATATAGTCTCTATACACTACTCCTAAGGACCATGGCGAGTAAGATTTACCTGTTGCTGCTGCTGTTGCCGCTGCTGACTGGCTTTCTGTTTGGCACGGCGCTCAAGAAACTGCTTGGCAAACTCCTTGGCCTCAGGAGTATCTCCAAGATAGGCTCTGATGTAATCATGGACCTCATAGGGAGACTCCACTTCCTTCAGGAAAGAAACAAACGTAGGAACTGCAAGAAGAAGGCAGACCATAAGGGAATGCATGTTGACACGTGAACACACACATGCAATAAACACAAAGTTTGGATTTCTGTTCCAAATATTCACTAACCTAGTAGCCATAGCAAACAGCTTCCCCTTCCAAGTTCCCTACAGTAAATCCCTATGATGGAATGCTTCACCTATTCTGCAGTCAAAGCAAGGATAAGAAAGCCAGCTAATGCAATGAGAAGGAAAACTAAGCTGACAATCCTACGGGTATGTTAGCTCATCAGCTTGAGCCACTGCCAGCTTTAAAGTTCAAATTTAATGACAGGCCCAAATGGAAAATACTCTTCCCAAAGCTGTCGTCAGTACAATCTCTTTTTGGCTGAAGCACAACAGATCATACTCCTCTGTGGCTGACCTGACCTGCAAGCACCTGAAGTTCAACAGCTAGCTCACTTGGAAGGCTTCTTTACCATCTTTTTTTTCCTTAGACTAACTTTGTTGCACTGAGTTTTATTTTAACGCAGAGAAGGGCAAAGCAAATCACGAGCCGGGAAGACACCAGGACAACAGGCTGCCACCTGTGGCACAAAGTAGCCTTGGGAGCACATGTCACTGTGGATGTATGACCCACGATGGCACCGCAGGGCCACTGCCTCTCCTCAGACACCAGATGAAGCTGGTGAGTACATCACAGATGAGGCCGACAAGTCACTTCTAGTATCTCTCCTCTAAGGGGAGGGAAGCTGTGGCACTGCAACTGTGCGAGGTGTAATCCTGGCTCTTGGGGAAGCACTGGTTCCCCACTCAGGTTCAAGGGTCCCACAGAACGACAACTCTGCAGCATGCGGAAGCTGGAGCACGAGCATTTGCACTAGTCCACACTGGAGGCAGTAGTACAAGAAGGTTGTCGGTTTGTGATCTCAGGCTGGGCATTCCTTTATGTGCCGTCCAGCAGAATTAGTACAAAACCCAACCAATTTCACCCCCAGAAAAGCTTTGCACAGGGACATAGGATAATTTGGCTTGCACTTGAAAGTGAACCGGATCTTTGTCCACCTGCCTGATGATAATGCTTCCATGACCACAAAAAATCCTCAGCAGAGCTCTGGGTGGCAGACTTTAAATCTTTTTCCAATACCCACTGATTTGCTATAGTCAGCCCAACGAAAACCATCGAGAAGATGATGCAGCCAGTTCTTCAGACCGCTATTTAATGATGCCATTTTGCCGACCGCATTAAAAACCTTACTTTGATGTCATTACTGTCCCTCAGAAGTATCTGGTCAGGAACCAAACTGGATATTGTTTCTCACAGTGGACCATTTACATTCCTCCCCACCTCTTACCATCTAAGTTGTTGGCTGTGTTGAGTGCATGAAGCATCTGTTCACACCACTGAGTGAATCCATCCTGGGCTTTATTAACCCCCTGGAACAATTTCAACAGCTTCTCCTCTTCTTCCACCTTCTTGTTTTGTCTACTTGTAATACCTACAGATTTACTGAGGTAAAGAAAACGCATATAATAAATCATAAGTTACCAGGCTTATGAACAGTACAGCATACAGTACAGTGTTACAAGGCTTGCTCATTTACAAGATGCGAACACTGTTTAAGAACCAACTAATTTTCTAGGTAGATGACAAAATAAATTGTGAATGGTCACCTATTAGCTATTTTTGTTGTCAAAACAGATCCTGAGTGATACAGGAAAAAAAAAGGAAAACACATGAAGATATTATAACTGCTAAGTGATCATCTCAGGAGTCGTAGCCTTTCTTTGCAAAAGCTCCTTCCCCAATTCCTACCTGAGGCTGGCATTGCTTTTGTTTTTATTGGTCGAGTTACGAGGTCCCACTTCCTTCACTGCATCATCCCAGAAACCCATGTTTGAGTTTTTGGTATCAGCATTACTCCAGATGCTACTGACTAGGTCAGATGCCCACTGGTTGCTGGGATTAGTGTTTAGGGAGCCCCACACTGAATTCCCAATGCTGGTGTGCAGGTTAGAGTGCTGTTGAAACATAACAAAGAGATCCTGGTTATTAGCACCAGACCTGGCAGAACAGCAATGAACAGACATGGAGAACTGTCGTGTACTGTTTCCCTCTGCATACTGATTAGATAAATACCATACGTACCGTAGTATTCCTGACTCTGTTCGGCTGCTGGTGCTGCTGTTGCTGCTGCTTCTGCATCTGCCTTGCCTCTTCCTGCTGTATCTCCAGGAGGGACTTGGTGGTGCCTGTTGGTTTGGTGACATTACCCCAGCCTGACAATTTTTGCTGCTGTTGCTGCTGCTGCTGCTGGAGGGCCTTCATTAGTTCACGCTGCTGACGCCTTTGCTGTTGCATGCAAGACAAAAGTGCTTGTCCATAATTTCAGACCATTACTATTCAGAAGTCTAGCTGGGAAGCTGGTTTTAAACTGATTTCACTCTCTTCTGGAGGAGTTTGGCTGACCTATTATTTTTTGAGCCATCACAGTTTCTCCAAAAAGGGAGACAGCAAGTAACCAGTAAATACAAACTGTTTATTAGCCTAGGACAGAATAAATTTGTCAAATCATGACTGAAGCCAGCTAAGCATTTGGGGTCCTGGAAGAATACCTTCTCTCCTACCATCACTTGTTCCCCCTCTCTGCCCCTCACCCTGCCACCAAACTGCCCTGGTTTTGTGCATATCTGCAAATATATTAGAGTACAGATGTAAAATAATTTGATATTGTTTTATGAACATATTATACTCCCAGGGTTAGAGGAGTACAGTTCTCCCTCCTTTCAGATACTTGTATTAAGAAGCTATAAAAACTTTCAGACAAGTACCTACTGAACCTACACCTGAAAGAGAGGATTTTACCTGAGTTACGCTATTTCCAAAAACATTCATCCTCACCATTCCTAATAACTTAATCAACAGTTAAGCAGTCACATAGTTGAGTCCACTCTAACAAGTAACACTCTGTTACTGCTAGTATTTACCTCTTCTCGAAGCTGCCGTTCTCGTTCTTCTTCTAACTTTTGGATCTCCGCCAATGACAGTGTGGTCTGGGATTGGCAAGCTCCTGAATTTGATTGCTGACCCCATGTTGAAGATGAAGGGAGCTGGGCCAAAACCCACATCATTAGGAATTACAAAACATTTTAGAGAATACCACTGCAGTATAATCATAAAAAAGCAGTGTAAGCCCACAGCACAGGGGAAAAGAAAGGCCACCTTTAAAGTTTAACAAAACACTGGAAAGTATAAAATGGTACAATTAAGTATGAAAAAATACAACGTATAAACTATGTTTCTTTGAATTGCACTCTGATGTATCATAGTGTCAAAGAGACAGCATAATGTAACACATCACTGCCTGGAAAACAGTCATCAATTTTGATTTCAAAGACTTCAGGAACTCCAAGCTTTAGAAACTTTGCACTAGCCCTTGCTCATTGCAGCAGAATAAACATCTGTACTCATCTGAAATCCCCTTCTAGTACGCTTCTATCGACTGAACCTTTTTCTTTTTTATTTTGTAACAATTTTTTATCTTCCTCTTGTTTCTCCCATCACTTTTCACAGTCAACTATTTACCCGCTCCCATCTCCATATAGTTCATCTGTCCCTGCTCTGTTCAAGCTAGTCTAGACAACCCGGAATTGAGCTGTGGTTTTACTTCCTACACTGAAGGAGGAAGTTAAACTGTAGAGACATGTTACCTTCATTTGTGCAAGTTGCTGCTGTTGTTGCTGTTGTTGCAGCCGTCGTAAAGCCTCCTGCTGCTGCTGCCTCTGTCTCATTATTTCTTTCTGGCGCTGGAGTTCCAGCTCCTTGCGCTTTCGCTCTTCTTCTTCAAGCCGCTGTCTGGCTGCCTCTTCTTCCATGCGTAGCCGACTTTCTTCAAGTCGCCGTTGGGCTTCCTCCTCTTCACGTGCCCACTTGGCAGCCTCCTCTTCCTTCCCAGGACATAAAGAGGAGTAAAATCTAAGTAGACTTAGAAAAATCTACATTACTCTTACTCTGTGGTATTGACATTCTGACAGGACAGAGAGAGGCCTTTATATCTGTAATCTGTGCTGTTTAGGTTGTTCGTTTACATTTACATTTGTCAGGCAAGAAAGCCCAATAATACAGTCTACAACCCCTAAAAATACAAGTTTGCCATTGCTCCACCAAGGAATTTGGAAGAGAATGACATCTCCCTAGTTCAGGCTAGCTAATTCCATGCCATTTTCCTTCTAGGAGTTATGCATCTTTCAGTCTGAGCTTCTATCTGCTTCTACTGCTTACAAGCAGTCAAGCACTGCTACACTTTCAGTGGAATAAAACTTGACAGCAATAAGGAGCAGAAGTTTTGACACAAAAGAAGAAAACAGGTGACAAAGATGGTGATGGTTACTGTTGTTACTCAACACTAGAGTTGCAAAGGAAAAGATGCTTTTGCTAACAAAGATGACAACTGTGTGGTAGAACAGAAATGGTGACAAATGTCTTGTAAGGGAGGCCCCTGAAAAAGAATTTTTAAATAATAACTGGAAATTCTGAAATGGACCTGGAAGTTAATGTGAAGCCAATCTTATTTCAAGATTAATTTGATGTAGGGACTGTGACAGTGTCAATTAGGGAGCTGGAAGCTCAAGTTCACCAATATGGACTTCTAAAGCTGACCCCCAGGGAAAAAAGCCTGTTAATAGTAAGACATGAAAAGGGAAGAAAAAAGCTGAAACTTTTGATAGTGGGTATAGTCTTGGCATAGTAGAGAAAAACTGGCAAAACTCATCAACTCAGATGACATTAAAGATAACAATTATATAGTAAAGGCTCAGAGAGTGACAATTCAAAACAATTTATTATTCTGGTAGTGTACTCTGCCTTTCATTTGAAGAAAGGAGTAGAAATACCACGCTGCAAAGCCATTCCTAAGGCTCAAACATGAAGGAAAACACTCATTCAACACAAACCTCTTCCAAAGGGCAGACCAGACTGACTATTTCGTCTGAAATCAGAATACAGGTAAACAACCTGGTTTTCATTCACTTGATACTGTCTACCAGCTTTGCTTTCCTCCACCAAAACTGATGGGTGTCTCAGGCACAGATGCAAGTTTCAAAGCTTGTTTGTTTTGGCAGCCTCCATAATTAAATATAATAGTTCCCTTGTGCCATTTTTCACCTGTTTACGAATTAACTCCTCTCGCTGCCGTCTTTCCTCCTCTTCTCTTCTTCTCTCTTCCAATCTTCTAAGTGCTTCCTCCTGTTGTTGCCGCTCCTCTTCCTCCCGCTGCCGCCTTAGTGCAATTTCCTGCTCTCGTTGTCGCCTCAGGGCTTCCTCCTGGGGTTGGGAACAAAACGTCAATCTATAAATGCCATTTTATTGATAAACTGCATCAGAACACAGACTACAATATGGTCTGGCCAGATAAATGGCCTCAAGAAGAGTTCCTTAGCTCCAGGCTAAGCACTACCAAAACAACTGTATTAAACACTACAGACCCACATGTTAACAAGTTTTTTGATGCAATGTGCATCTCATACATAAATGAATTACTTTAATGAAAAGAGAAACACATGAAAACATTGCCTATCTTTGGTTTTAAAAAGAATGGTGTTGAGAATGAAAACAAAGGGTGAGACTCCTCTTTCCAATATGTACTAACTGCACTTGAACATATATATATTTTTTTTTAATGTGCGGGTATCATTAGTTTTTTTTTTGTTTTGTTTTGTTTTTTTGGGGCAGGGGGGGATCGTGTCAACTCTAAGTTGGAAGCTTTTCCTACTTATAAGGAGTTTCTAAACACTGACTACTCAAGTGCACTACAAAACTCAAACCACATCTCCAGACACCAGAAACAAACTGAAGCAGCCCAGTGCACTTAAGGACACTGTAACCTTTGGAAGTCTCAGAGATGTGGAACTCGATGAAAGGGCTTTGACTGGGCTTTTCCTATGCTATTTAAATATTACGGGCAACAAAAGGTCTTGAGGGCTTTGGTTTTGGGCTATCCCTAAATTATTTAAATAGCTTCCAATAAATTATGTTTTGCTTTCCAAGTAGCAAAATTATTTACTTCAGTCAATAGAACTTCAGCACCCTTTCCTACTGCTCTGAAGACCAACATAAACAGAAATTTTTCCATTCTGCTACTTGCTTTTTAGAGGAGTAGGGCACAACCAGCCTTCAGCTGGCTTCCTGGATATTGTTAAACGGGAGTGCATTTGTGCAACTTTTCCCCCCAGTTCTGACTTTCCCTTGCATAAAATACCCTTGGTTTCTGCTGCCTTTTTTGATCTCTCAAGTCCAGCAACTGTGTTAAGGCCACTCTTCCGTGCTTTTCATCCCTCCTGTTCTTCTCTCCACTTTCTGACTTATCCTACCAGCTCAACGTAAAGATCCTACTTTTTGGACAAGAACTTTTTTAAGCTTTCATAAATACATTTTCCTTTTGAACAATCAGTACTGCGCAATTGTACTTTTACAAGTTTTTTTTATAAGCAATACATTATTCACAGGATGAAGGGAGACTAATTGTGCACCACAGATAAATTTTGAACTCTGGTAAATCAAGGAAGTTAATTCTGAAATCTAAAACCCTTTTACTAAATCTGATACCCAACCTTCATATACACACAGCATAGATAAACTGCAATGCAGTTCACTGAACAACTGGACCAAGTTTCTCTAACCCTGGCTAGCTTCAGATGTGTACAATGTAACTGTCAGTAGACAGAACTTTTTTTTTTTTTTTTTTTTTTACAAGCAATCCTATGGCACTGAAGAGGTGCTGGCTGCAAGCCAAAAGTAATTCATATTCCTGTATATCCCTTAAGTGGTTTAGTGCTAAATATAAGTGCAGTAAGTGTAAGTTTTTCTTCCACTAGCTGAACATAAAACAGTAGCCTGTAAATAATTTTCTCGATTAATCAAGCCCTGGATTTGTCATCTTCACAAAAGCTTCAAGCACAACACACAACACCTAGACCATTTTTGTAACTTGGGCCTTGGGACACATGCAGTCAAGTCACAGTAATCAAGTGTCCCCAGTACATGTGCTGAAAAATTTCTGCTTGTTGTTTCTCTTACTGAAAAGTCTACTGAGGAGGCTGGAGGTGTGCCAGTCTGTTTTGTTTGACTAGAGACCACACACCAGGATCTCGGCTCAGGATGCCCAGCCGCCAGCCAGGCTGGGGGGATGTTTGGCACTAGCCATTGACGTAATATGTAGTACCTGAGAGAGATGAACAAAGTCACCAAGTCCTCCTATACAACAGCAGTTCATTGACATCTCTGCCCTACTTTCCCTTTGGGAAATGAGGCTAGAATTACCGTTAATAAAGCTGTAGGGATCTTTTTCTTGCTCAGGCATGCCAGGAGACACACTGTTGAATGACAGCAATTTAAAAGAAAAAAAAAGAAAAAAAGACTTCTCTCCCCTAGAGAACTAAAGATGAACAGTGTTGTACCAACACAAGTAAAAAAAACCTTGCAACATTATGAAAAGCTGGGAACCACATGGCTGATGTAATTCTTTTTTCCTACTCTTCACAGCTATAGAAGAGGTTGTCTTAAATATTTACTTCTGTATCTTCTTATTATTCAACGTTTTTGTTTGAGCATGTAACCAAAAACTCTCAAAGCTCTCCAGCTTTCTGCCCCTGACTTGTATGGGAAACACTCATTCCTTTGGCTCTTACTGTTCCCATATTCATGGCTTCCTGCTCCAAGAGAATCCCAATATTCTTTAGCATCTTTTCTAATAATTGTTTTCAAGCACACATCTTGCTGTCCAGACAACTTGTTTCAGATCTTTTAAAAGTACCCATATTATTGCAGAAAATCCTTGTAGCAATCCCTATATCAATAGACTCCAGATTCTTAAATAAAATATTACAGGTTTTGTTTTGGTTTTTTTTTTTTTTTCAGTTAACACCTGCAATTCTACTTGTCCATGTTACTACGGCTTACAAATCTTTTCATTTTGTGGATCTCATCTTTGAACCAGGTACTTGAAAGGGAGCACTAAAGATACAATTCAAAGAAAACAATTATTAAACCTGAAATTTTGTTCCTCAAAGCGATCAATCATTACAAAATAGAAGATATCAGACCAGAAACAAAATAGAAATACAGAAGCTACACAAGCTGGGCATTACTGTTTGCAATTCTACAGTGCAAGTAATCGATGAAAACTATGAACAGAACTGGATTCAACATTTAGTATGACATTTCATCCTACAGAATTGAATTTCTATTAGTTATTTTTTTTATTTAGAATTCACCATCAACAGCATATTTACTAACCTTATATACTAGTCTTTTATGCAGTATTACATCAAAAGCCTTCCTGAAGTCCAGGCAGATTAAGTCTACTGCTTCACCCCTCTCAGCTCTCACTGTCATCTCCTCAAAAGAAGTTAATCAAATTTGTTAAGCATCATCTCCTCTGTATAAATCCATGCTAATAAATCAGTTCATCCCTGATTCTACAATGCCTTCCAGTACAGAAGTCAGATTCAAATATTAGACCAGTTGTTTTTCTTTTAAAAAAAAAAGATACAGAATACAGTATTATTTTCTCTTTCCAGAGAAATGCTTAAACTCTTTGTTACCTTTTTCAAGACAGTACTGCTCAGAATTAAGCATTGTGGCAATTATTCCATTGGTAATGAACTAAGATACTTGCTGATTTTTCAACCCCATTCTGCTTCCTCCTTGTAAATAATTATTTCCCATGACATCTCAGAAAGGGAGAGTCAGATTGTTTACTGTACAAATCCGAAGTGGACAAAAAACTTTGGAATTATTAAATTCCATTTTTAAGAAGTTATACATAGTAGCAAAAAACTGTTAAGTCTGAAAAGAAACAACCCAAGTCTATTTATTTGAAGCCACCATGGATGACACACATTGAGTTACCAGGTGATCAGCTGAAAAATTAGTTATTAAAACAGATCTAAAGCAACTTAACTCAAAAGTTCAAACTTTTGAGTATATTGTTGCTTTAAAGCTGGAGTAAAGCTTGAACTTGAGCATCAAAGGATGCTGTTCCACTGTATACCATAATTGACTTGCTGTACACAAAGTAGATAGATTAAAGCAAGGAGCCATTTATTTATAGACTTGATTCTTAGATACCATGAAAGCCAACTACATATCATATTGCAGTCTATAAATATAGATCTTCAGTGACAAAACCCAAACACTGAGTGAACTGAGGTCTATGGCTAGCTTAGAAATAAAGCTAAAGATTCTAGAGGCTTCCTCAGAAGTGTCTGATCCTTAAACCAGGAAACATGTTTCACAACTGCCTACCGAAGCACAAAGAAAATATTGTAAAGGACAAAATTATTTACTTTCACCTATTATTCACATGCTACTCTACAGGGCATTTACTGACTAACCCCTTAGTGAATAAGCTCAACACAGAGTGAAAACTTTAACTTTCACTGTCTTTGCCTCCTACAACACTTAAGGAACAGCTAATCTTTCTTCCACACAGAATTCAGAAGTAAATGCTAGAAACGTCAAGCTAATAATGTCTCCGTTTTGTATTCTTGTAAGATTAAGAACCTACTACAACTCCTACATTCATTCTCCTACTGCAATACAGATCACATAATTCATTTTAACAAATCTGCTTGTCCAAACTACATCCCTTCCTTTCCCAAATATCAACTCAAGAAAATAAAGCTGACAAACTCCACGACATAACCCAGACAATCATTTATTCAAAAAAATTATTTACTAAGTTAAAAAAAAAGCTAAATGATACATCACTTTTTCCACTACAGCCTTCTACATTTTATTAATCTGAGACAGCTGCTTAAGCTCCAGTCTACTCCAGAACATACCCTTATCAAAATACTAGACTGCATAAATGGTGACTAAAGATTAAACATACAATACTTGGACAACTAACTATAGTCTAAGAGTGACACTAAGAAGTTGGGAGGGAATATTCCACATGGAATAAAGCCTCTCGGCTCACAAACAGAAACCTATCTTGAAGTGAACCATCAAAGCCCATTTCTCAGATTGCAATTTGGGCTCTTAAACTTAAAATCAAGAACAGAAAAAGAATCATTTCATATACTCACATGAAAAAATATTAGAACTGTCTTCATACACACCTACCAAAGATTAATTAGACCCCACAGGATTCTTAAAGTGAGTTTTATAAAGTATTAAAATTAGTTAGAGATGAACTACATTGAGGAAACTCACTTGCTTCCTGCGGGCCAGTTCTTCTTCTTCCCGTCGTTTCCTCTCATCTTCCTGCTGCCTCCTAAGTAGCTCTTCTTGTTGCCTCCGAAGCTCCTCCTGCCTTTTCCTCTCCTCTTCCTCTCGTTTGGCCCTCATTTCCACTTCTCTCCTCTCTTGCTCTAGCTACAATTCACATAAAACTATACTCAGATGCAGGTAACGTATTCCTACACCATTTCTTAGGGCAACTCTGCTGAGATTATAGTAACAACGTAACAGATGAAGCCTCTGACAGATGTTCTCCCTTAATTTTAATTTTACCTATCAGCTGGCTGCCTACTGGGGGGGTCAGATTCCTGAAATAGTCTAGAACAATTTCTGACAATTTCTATTCTGTAACAAACACCAGTTCTCTAGTCAGTCTTTCTACACCAGCTCCTTAAAATAACCTCTGACTTCAGAAGCTAGTAGCAAGTTGCTTTGCAGTCATCATAAAATAGTCAGTTTCAGGAAATGTACAGAATCATACAGGTTCAAACTTACAAAAATAATACTAGCATAAATGTGAAACAACCCCGACAAATAGGACTCTTGCGATTCCCCAAACCAATTCTGGTTAAAAGATGCGAGGATTAAGAGAACAACTACCTGCTCCTACTCGGGTTTTGGCATGACAGCTCATGATGATCCCATTTTTAAAACAGAGGTGGCTAGTGAATAGTTTTCAATCACAAGCATAAAAAAACATAACCGCTACTTTAGATGTCAGCAGTACCGCCACAGCAATGGTTTCCAAACAGCAGTCCACAAGGATTTTGTAACTGGTTTCTATAACCCCTATTTTCTTTATGGTGTTTTCCATGAAAATCTAATCAAAATCGTACAGAGTGGCCTGAAGATTGAAGAGCTAAGAGTCTTCCATTGGCTCAGGAAACACAGTTACATTGCAGAACAGCAATCCCAACTTCTTACAGTACAAAACAGTTTCTGACCTTTGCAGCTTTGGCCTTCTCGAGCTGCTGAAGTTGTTCTAGAGCTGGTCCCTGAGCTGCAGTATCAATGGGGAGATCCCAGACACTGCTTCCTTCCCAGACTAGACAGTGAAGAAAACAAACATTGACAAGCAAAAATAAGCACATCAACAAAAAACAACTGAAAGGGGAAAATCTTGTGTATGCTGTTACTATGTTTTATGAAGCAAAATCATGGTAACACATCAGTCAGTAGAGGGCCACCTTCCTGTAGAACAAGGCTTGTCCAATTACTGAAGCAAGGCTGGGTTTCCTACAAAATGCTACACAAGAACCAGCTATTCAAACTCCTCCTATCAGAGCAGAACACCTTTATAATATAACACTCAATCCCTTTGGATCAAGGCATCCCATAACCATCAGAAAAATTGCCGTATTCTTCACAACTCTCAAATGGAATTTAAACTGCAAGGCAAAGTAGCCTGAACCAGTTAAAAAAATACTGATGCAGAAATTATTTCCCCTAGTATCAAAAAGGGAGTGATCACCTCAAAAATGCTGGCTCTTAATCCATGAACTTTTCTCAACATATCTGACAGGTGCTAAGCATCTTACCTGTAGGTTGTGAAGCTGACTGAAGTTCCCATATTGAGCCAGTGTCCGGCACTGACACAGACCTTGTAACAGGTGGCATCATGTTCTGTTCAGATATTCTGTAATACCAACAGGAAGAGTCAACATGCCACTTCCAGGGAGAGGAATGCTCTGAACACGCATGAGATTCAGTAACTTGTAACATACTCCTTTCCTTCCACACCTCTATTTAAAACAAAAATATGATGTGGACAACACTAGTTGCTTGCAGAGTTCTTGCTCATCTCATCCCTGCTGCCAAGTCAAGGGCTAAGCCAGCTACTGCTACAGTTTTGCATTTGCTGCTTATAGGCTAATTTGAGAAACAAGCATGTAGTACTGCAGAACTCAACTGGCAAAGCCATTCTGTTACCAGCACAACAGATCTGTCAAAAAGGAATGATTTCAACTACAAGATTTTTCCTCACAATTTTCATGAACATTCTCTGAGGTGAACACTACATATATAAAGAACTATTTGACACCTGGCAACTGTTTCATTTTTCACACAATCTTTAAAGTATGTAATGCTCAAATATGAGCAAACTTGAATAGGATGGACCACTGACAAGATGATAATTATCATTATATACAAGTTAGAGTATAGGAAGAATGGTATTCAGTTCAAGTCTGGGCTAACTCACCTCATCTTCAGGGCCTGGAACTGTTGCAAGAGAATAGCAAGCTGCTGCTGCTGCTGGGATGAGAGGGCTGCCTTTTGCTGCTGAGCCAGCACCTGTGCATATTGTTGTCTTCAAGAGAGAAGCAGAGAATCACTGGTATTTGTTCACTTGCTTACTTATATAATGCCCAAGTTGCAGAAGTTGCACATAGATCCATTCTCCAGGACTAATGCCCACTGACCTGTATCGCGTACATGCTAAATACTAGGGGAAACCACAGAATGGACCCTTGGAAAGGATCAAAATACAAGAATACAACAAATTGGCCCCCATGGGCAGAACCAAATTTCTCTGCACCCTCAACTCTGTCAACTGGTTATTGCTGTCCAATGTTTCTCTTTGAAGTTGTGCAATGCTACTTCCCTTTTTCTATAAATTACATACAGATTGCTAAAGTTAATCGGGCTTTGATGACTTCCCACCTACAGAAATTAATCTCTTACCCAGTATATCAAGGCATCCCCTAGTACATGGGCAGGCTCTTGCCTTATCAAAGTGTAAACTGACAATCAGTATTCAAAAGTCATAATCATGGCACATGGTTTCAGGACCCCTTGAACTATCTGATTGCTTTCTTTCCTCCCAAGCTCCTACAAAACAAGCTGTTAGGAACTGGCCAGAACCGAGCAACTGATGACTGTGGCAAAATGGATGACAAACTGCTTTCTCCTGCAGTTACCCTCCACTGATATTCAAAAAGCTGAGCAAGCAGACCAAAAGTAAGTTCTGCCTTCTCCACCTCCAGTTCAAAAGGCATGTAGCCTTCCTCTGACTCCAACACATCCAAACTGCATTACAAGGATAGTTGGGATTCAGTTTGACCATAACGGCTACCTATATAGCAGGTCTCACCAAAGTAGCTATGCATGACACCAAAAAAAGACTCTGAAAAGTATGCCTGAGGTAGCCACACTCCGTGCTAATCCTGTAGACTATTGAGCCTCTGGTGTTTGTGGAAGCAGGCTATCACTGTTGGAGGTGAAGCGCTCCCAGCCCCATAGCCCAAGGAATCAATGACAAAAGCTGAACCCAGATGATTAAAAAACGCAGAGCAGAACACAGCCACTGGAAGATCTCTGGGACTCGCAGTCTTACTGGATTAAAAGATGCTGATACTGGAGGTGCTGCATTTGGATCAGGGCCAACTCTTGTTGCCTAGTCAGCCGCTCTTGGTCCAGCTCACCCTACGTTTAGGAAAAAAACATTCTATTTTAATAACATATATAATAACAGCAGTATTTGCAATAGCAAATGCAAGCAATGTAAAAGTTGCATTCCAAACTGAAAAAAACAAAGAAAATAGAACAATACGTAGACAGAAATCAACATTTACAAAGCCTATAGTATGGTGACTGTGAAATACACAGCACTTGTATGTATCACAGGACCAAGCCTTCCCAGCCACAGACATGACAAACCAAAACATTTTTACATTGAGTATCTTTTCTCCTCTTAAAAAGGTAATTTAATACAAGAGTTCTACTTTGGTGCTTGGAACACCTGCAATTCCAAGACAGAGCAGTTGACACACAAATAATGCAATTTCCATTTGTTACAGGCCTATTTGAATATTTTAACTGTCACATAATTACCAGATGTGGAAGCGGTGCTGGACCTGGAGTGAAGGGAACCCTGCCCCACATTTTCATGATGTCTCCAAGCGGCTGGAAAGTCTCATCACAGGCTCTCTTAACCAACAGTGACATAGTGAAGTAACCAGCCTGGAACCACTCTGCCATCTCCTGATTACTGAAAGGACCTGAAATAAAATCAACCAATATACAGGGGGGGCAGGGGGGAAGGGGAAGTAAGGCCAAGTTGAGCACACTGGAAACAAAGAGCACAGTGCTTGTTAAAGTAAAACAGTACATCAGGCATTCCTGTCTGTCTAATCCACTTGTCTGGACAGACAGTACATTCAAGGCTGGCGTGTCAATGCACCTATCTAGAGCTTTACAGCGGCTACAGCATCTCCCCAGATAGTCTTAATGAAAAGTGCACGACTACATTTACCATGCACTGGAGGGAGACGAGTCAGCTCTGAGATGAAACCCAAACAGCCACAGTGGTGAGGAGCTTGGTCCAGCTAATACACACCCTGCCTTCCAGCAAAGCTCGCTACTTCAGGCTCAGCAACAGGTTGACAACAGTTACTATTTCCCATTTGGACCTCAGCAGTACCTGCCAGCTGACAGTGCTAAAAGCACAAGCACTACTTTCCCCACATACACTCCACAGATAAACAATCTTAGCCTGTTTCAACTCTTGCCTTCAAATCAGAGGAATTTACAGGTTTTATAGAAGTTTTGCTTCTGGAACTTAGCAGACAAGCAGATCCACTTCTGAATGGACAATTATATTTTTTAAGATAATGAGGAAACCAGTTTTTCTTTCCTTTCTCAAAAAACTACACTCTTCCTCTTATTCCTGAGAAAAATTTCAGTCACTCCCTTCAAAGGAGGACTACTATATTAATTTTACATATCCAAAACCGGACACAAAGCCAGTATAACAAAACAGATTATTTAACAGAGCAAGAACGACATGAATACAGGTTTTGCAAAAATATCTTCTGAAAAGCAAGAATCTTCAGTAATCCTTGCCTTCTCTGTAAGGACCATCTTTAGAAGGTAATTCCTCCCAGAGAATATGAAACCACAAGAGGTATCCCAAGAAAAAATTATGTAGGAGTGTTTACTTCTGGCAGTCACACGCAAGGAAGTACTCACTCCAGTAAAAAATTGTTAAGATCATCACTGAGCAATAAACACCCAGCAGCAACTAACATGCAGTCTAAAGCAGAGTGAGCAAATAAAAATGCTTTGTGGTTAACATCCTTTAAACTTAAAGGGGTGACAAGAAAACCCTAAAGATGTGTCAAACCTGCAGGCAAGAGATTGGCACAGATCCCACAAATAACACCCCCACAAATCCTATCTAGAGTTCATAGCTGAGGAAGTCATTCACACTAAACAGCATTAGCAACTAGTACTTAGTGAAGTACAGCAAGAACTCACTGCTTAATTGCATTTTTGGGAGGCAGCTGCTAAAACAGAGCCCCAAGACCTCCAAAAGAAAAGTACCTTCTGAAAGCAAAGATGCACATATCTATACAAAAGATCTGTTCCAACATTCATTGCAAAAAAGAAGAGATTTCTTAAGCAAAAACTGCAAGCATGGAACAGTTGGTATTGTATGAACTAATAACGCACTGGCTACAAGTACAATTTAAATTGACATTATGTGAGAGCACTGGCTTGTGAAAACTTGTCTTTTCTTTGCTCTAGATTCTGAACAAATTACCCTTCCCTGAATACTCCACGTCTTTGGGCTGAGACTAGAAAACTGATTTCAATGTTTCTCATGGATTCTTCAACAAGCTACTGAATGGTCACGTTCTTGTTTTGTTTCCAGTATTATCTGGAAATCAGAGTAACTATTGGCATGAAAACCAGGTTTCAGTCTAACCTCAATTTACAGAAACATGAAGTGATGGCAAACCTTAGCCACAATAAAGTATAATTCTGGACACGAGGCATGCTGAGCTGATGGGGCAGCGACGGGTAGAAGACTTATTTTCAAAACCTAATTCTAGAGTGGCAAATGCCCTGTGCTGCTCCTGTAAAAACAAGCATCAGTATCTGTCAGTGGTAACTTTGTGAAGAACTCTAGCGGTTCTGTGAAACAAAAGAGGAAGTGTAAAGGGCACAGACCTACCCTGAATTTCTCCTTGTGGATCTTTGTAGTACCACTTCTGCATGGCTTCATGGAACAATGGCATAGAGGAACCCTTTGCTCTGTGCTCTTGAATTTTTGCTGCTAGTCTTTCATCATCAAGGGCACTGTCCTGCAGGTATGCCACCATCTTCTCTGCTTGCTGCAGGAGACATCAAAACCAGCAAGGAATACGAGAGTCAGATGTGTGCTTACAGATTTGAAAATGAGTGCAACAAATACAACAACTTTGTACTACCCAGTGCTCAAGAACACACCAGAAATTACAGGCAACTCAAGGACTGCTGTAACTGCACCACAAACCCTGACCTCAGTCTACCACCTTGTCACAATCCTGAATAAGCACAGTTCACCTGCTTAAGTAAAGCTTTCAAACAACTTGCCAAGAAAGTAAGTCCCACACAGTATCATGGTATGGGAGCACTAGCATGAAAAATGCTTTACATACCAGCAGTCTAACTGAACTTCCATGAACACAGTCTGCGCTTCATATATGGGTTTTTTTGGTTTTGTTTTTTACAATATTGGCATACTTTTTTAATGGTTTCTCAAGGCAAATGGTAAGGCTACTTGACAGTGGTCATAAGCACTAGGATCTCTAGCTCTTTAACACTAGGTATAGTACCCTTATTCAGAAAAATATTACATAGGGTTGAGTTGTTCTCCAAAAAAAATAATGGAGGGAAAAATTAACTTTCTGTATATATTGCGAAATGTAAAGTTTCAGCTGCATGTTTGTTTTTATGGGCTTCAAATATTTTTTGCATTCCACATTCCTCCAGTCTCACGATTGTCAACAACAAAGGAATTTGAGACATTTTACCTGCTCTAGGTGTTTGAGGCCCTCTTCATCATCTGGGTCAGTGGGAATGTTGCCCATGCCTGGAGCAGCTGTGACAGGTGTCTGAACTGGCCGCAGAGCAGGATTTGAATTGGAAACAGGAGGAGAAAGATGAGCAGGAGAAGCTGTGTCTGTAGAAATCTGTGGCAAAGGTTGAGCAACAGAAGCCAAATCTAAAGAAAAATGTTAAAATTAGTTAATTATCTTTAACATAAACGAAAATGACTTTTAAGAAGTTACTGCAGAAAACATTCAACAGCTCAAAATTAGCACCAAAGCAAAAGTATTTTCAGATCTTCCTGTATGTACGACTGCACAATGGTACTGTTGACAGCACAGGCACCCAACCTAACTTCAAGGAACAGTTTAGTTCTAACAGTGCAGAACTCTGTACATTTCACCATATCCCATTCCCTGGTGACATACATTTGTCCAGACTGATCTGCTCTACCACAATGAGGCACGTTCACAACTAACTCGTGTTTCTCTAGACTGTGTTGCAATGTGAAGTACCAGTGCGCTACAAGCACTTGAGACGGCATATCCAACGAATCTTGTATTTATAGACCAGTTGGTGAATTCGGGCTTTTCGTCACCATAATCCAGTCCTTGCCTCTTAAGAGACCAAGACTAATCATGAGTAACGGAAACTTACTAAATTTATCAAGTTTATTACCTTCCCCTCTGCTGGACATTTTGGCTGGCGGTGTATTCTCCATTCGATTCTCTTTATCTTCTGTTTTTTCTGTTCTTTCTGTCACAGACTCTTCCTTCCTTTCAAAAAGGCTCGTCTGCAGCGGGTCTGGAGGCTGGGATTTCGGTGGGGTATCTGACCTGGCAGCTGGTGAAGATGTTTGGACTGCTTCTTCCACTGCTTCTGTAACATTGCACGGTTCTATAACTGAATTAACAGAAATTCTACTCTGCAGCACAGAACAGATACATGAGAAGTTCCCCTTACCTGCCACTGCTCTATCTGTTTTCTCTCCCTCTTTCTTGGCGGTCTTTTCATGATCTTTGGCTTCTTCATTGTGGCTCCCTTCAGAGTCAGATCTTTCTTCACCCTCCTCCACAGGTCGGAAGTCCATCTCCTGTTCCTCAGGGATTGGCTCCTTCTGCACCTTCTACAAAGCCAACATAACCATCCATAATCCACCTGATGAACAGGACATTTACTCAAAGTGAACAAACGGCCCAAGACAGCTTTTCACCTTTAAAGAGAGAAACGCTCCAGATGAGTCAAATGTTCCCATCTCTTCTTCCGCATCTTCTAAGCACCACTCAGGGAGACTGTCCCTGTCATCATCCATGCTGCCACTCCCACACCGTACTCGTCGATAACCCCGCTCATCATCTCGTTCCCGGAAATCAAATTCAAACCTCCGCCGTCGCTCCATGTGTTCTCGCCAGCCTGCAGAACGAGGGCCGTCTAAGGTGGGGGGAAAGTAACTTTACAAGACAGTCCCAGGGGTAGTAGCTTACTTGGAAGGCTGAAGGGGTCGGTGAAGAGATGAAAAACAGTGACAGAAATTCAAGAAGCCCCTACAGGGTACAATCCACCTACAAATAGGCATCTTAAAGGACAAAGGAAAGAAAAGGAGTATCTCACCATTAAGCAGAACACTTTCAAATATTGTCCACTGTATATTCCCCACATTAAAAATTGTATTATGAGCATTAAAAAAAAAAAAAACAAAACCAAACATGTAAGGTGAAGAAAGCTGGGCTACATAATCTAAGACACGCTGGAGCACCAAAATAAGACAAGCAACACTAGATGCCGATTGAATTTACCAGCCATAATTGACTTAAATCTTTTTGGCATCTTTATAAGATTTTATATTTTCTTTCAGGCAATCTGCAAAAGTCACATCCTGAACAAACCACCCGTGCTTTTTTCCTCCTGCCCTCAGAGACACTTTTGTGCATATACATGAAAAATGGACCGACAGCTGTTCAAACACCTTTGAAAGGACTGTTAAGACTTTTCAACAGTAGCTTTTTAGCCATGGAATACCGAAACTTGGAACGATAATAAGGAAAGGGGGAGAACTTTCCAAATACAAGTATAAATTTTATTTCGCTTTTCTTTCTTATCTATTCAGAAGGTTTCTTCATTCAGCCAAGCTTAAAATCCTCTGATTGCAATAGTGCTATTTAAACTGTAAAGAACTTACTGCTAAGGAAAACAAATTGGGAGTGAAAGGATTGTAAACAGCTTTCCACCGAACAGAAGCTATCTTTACCAGAAAGCTGCAAAGCACCTTGGTTTTTAGGGGCCATGTTCTTTTCTGGAGAAAAAAGAAATTTTTTGTCTCAGAATTTGTGCAATCAGTGCAATCTCACTCGCTGTTTATCAAATAGCTACCAAAAAAACCTTAACAGTACAGAGAAACTGCTCCATTTGCTTCATATGAATGAGGCATGTTTCCACATGAACCCTAATACCCTAACTATTAATATTAACCACACAAAAATCCACCTTTGTCTCACAAATACACGAAATGTAAAAAACTCCTTCCAGAAACACTATGAACTTAAAGATTGTATTTTATCACAGAAACACAAAAGCTTAGACTTTAACAAGGCCTTCACTCTACCATATGTGCCTATTTGCAAGTAATTCCACTGTATAACTTCATCTATACTTCCAGTTATGCCTTGTAAACAAACACATAACATTTTTGGTATGCAAAACTGTCAAACCAGTGTTCTGAGGCAGCCTTTTTAATGTCATTAAGGAACGATGTAAAGCATAGTAAGCTTGCACTTATGCCACCTTTTCTGCCTGCTTTAAAGTAGCTCTTAACACCTTAGGCCTGTGATGTCAACCTCTTGTTCATCAGTAACTTCTCAAAAAATACGTAAGCAAAGACAAAAGGCTCACTGAAGATGCCCTAATGGAATAAATACTCCAGATAGCTCAAGTACACTTTTGGACACTTGTAAGATTCAGCTGGACAGGGTGCTAGGCCATCTCGTCTAGACCGTGCTTTTGCCAAGAAAGGTTTGACCAGATGATCCTTGACACCCTTTCCAACCTGGTATTCTATGATTCTATGAAGTAATAACCATTTCACACACCCGCTTCAGAAGAGGATGCCTGCATCAAGCCCTGTGCACCTCTGCCCACAGCACCCTGACCTCCAACTTAGAGCCAACTCAGGAGGTACGGATTTCTAAGGGCCTTCTTTTCAAGCAAGTCATACATATGAACACCTCATTAAAAAGCTGCTCAATTTTAAAAGAACAAAAGCGTCTCTAGGAACAACCAGCAGCTAAGCAGGACAACAGAGTCTACCTGAAAAAAAAGGCCTGACACTGAAAATCCACTGACATGACATTGGAAGCAGTGTTAAGCTTACTTCCCCCTTCATCAGAAATATTGATGCATCAAAACCAGGACCTCCTTTGGAATCTGAGGGCTTTTTCTGAGGTTTAAGTGTGAGAGTTTGCTGACAACCAGACAGCATTTCTGATTAAAGCCACAGGCAGACATCTCCTCAGTACAGCCAGGAATATCTGCATCAGTTTTTCCCAGTAAGTGGAAAAACAAAGCTACGGCCTAAACCTGGCAATGCCCTATCATACAAACAGATTCGTATCTCTGCCTGTTTGCTACCCTGGGGCTCGCAAATAGCTGAGCATCTTTTCTTCAGCCCTCTTTTGTATAGAGGAGGAAAATTTGGTAGTAAGAACTTTCTATAAAGCCATAAATGGGCCATCTTGAGACCAGGGATTGAGAAGAGCCTCCATTATTTTTACACAGTTCACATCCCTACACCAGGAGCACAAGCTTTTCATAGTAGGACCCAGAAACATGGTTTTTGAAGGTGAATTCTAAGCATTTTGTAAATTCCAGGTATCTTCAAAGTTCAAATTAAGAGACTTTGTTTACCACATGGTCTGCTTCCAAAGATTTACTCATACAGCCTCCTTTCATAGCCCCCACATTTTCAGAGCTAGGTGGACAGGTGAAGAGAAGAGATAACTGGAGCAGACACATGCCCTTATTTCTCAGTAACAACAAGTTTATGAAAGCCTAGTTAGAATATAGTGAGCAACTTGGATGTGAAGTACAGGGCTGCCAATCTTTAAAGCAAGCCAAAAAGTAAAGACAAATCTTAAATTCTTACCTAAAGTTCTTTAACCAACAGTTAGGACAAACATAGCTTTGGATTCAGTCCCACAGTATCATTAGGCAGCAGTTATATGATCAAGATTCCAAGTTAAAAGAAATAATTTTAAGCTAAATTTACCCCTTGCAACCTATGGCGACATTATGGGTGAAAGAAAGGACTACTGGCTGCTTCAGGAAATCCAAGTACATTTCTGTCTCAATTACTAGTAACTATTTATCTCTTAAAAGTTTTATTCTCTAATTCAGAAAAGAAATTTCTAATGTATATTAAAAACCACTAAATACTAAACTAAACAATACTAAATACTAAACAAGACACAGGAATAGTACACATCACTTTTTTGGCACATATTGTATATCCTCTGATTTTTATTCTGCTCAATTTTAGAGCAAGATTCTCGAATGTACTTTAGCTGCTTCATGATATTCAAGAAGCACAAAGCACAATGCCCAAAAGATAAGTAGTCTACTTGCTTCACAGCAGTTGATTCAAAAAATGGGAGTGAACCAGGATGAATTTGAAAAGCCTTTCAAAAAAAACAGCAACCAAAAAAAATCTTTGTGTAAGATTACAGTCTCAGGCCTCTCTCAAATGCTTTTCAGCAAAAAGATCTTAATAGAGCTGCTTAAACCAAAACACAGAATCATACCAGAGAAAAGTTTTAGGCAAGAAGAGATGCTTCCTATTCCTTAAGGGTGACTTGGTAACAAAAAACAAAACCAAAACCATCTATACAACATCATTCACAAGTTATGAGACCAAAAAAGGTTTGTGTAAGTATCTGGTAAAATGGACTTGCTCTACAAATTTAAAGGTCTATCACTGTACGAATCCAAGAACTGGAACAACAGAAAGAAGGGGCTTTTTCGGTAAGCAGTCATNAAAAAAAAAAAAAAAAAAAAAATCAAGAGAACTTTGAAGCACCCAGTGAATTTAAATGAATTTAAAGCTATAGTCACATTCTTCTTACAGATAGTTAAATTAACCCAGTCTAAAGATCCTATTTCACATCTACAATAGCAGTGGTACATTTACCCAGAACAACTAGCAAAACAACTTTTCCATTGTATAAGCCAAGGAAAGATGTCTTCTCCTCAGACTTCTAGTCCTAGTGCATAGACAGTAGTAGAAGTAGTAGAAAACCCCATAAACACTAACTGGAAAAGCCTGGTCATGCAATCCAGACAGTTTTCATGCTGCAAAAAAAGACAAGTTTACATCCTCCTGAATTAAGTAGAAGGAAAAAAGCATTAGGCTTGTCTATTTTAAGGAGAAGTCTGACCCATTTGCTGCTTCACTTTACTACCAACACTCAGATGATCCCTCACTTCATATGAGGCATAGCCATGTGAGAGGAGAACAGTTTAAACACAGCATGGACACATGACAGATCCCTTCAACTATGTCAATGGAGTTAACTTTAACTACAATAAATCAGACCACTGATTATGGGAAACTACTTAGGGGCACAAGACTGCTTCAGCAGCAGCAGCAGTCCATCTTCTTGATCCTTTGTGCCTATTAAAAAAAGTACAAGATGAGCATATTTAGGTCAGCCACCCTGCAGTAAACACAGCTGAAGGAGCAAGAGGAATTCAAAAGCTGGAAAAACAAGGGTCTGTGGGAATCAAAGTATTCTTTGCTTAACAACAGAGCAAGATAAACTCAAGCCTGACAACTGCTACATTCTTGTAAACTGTTCTCACCCAAAAAAAAAAAAAAAAAAAAAACCAAAACACCAAGCAGCATACAATCTAGTAGGGAGTATGCAGAGCCAAGTCAAAGGAAGGTCCAGCTAAACAAATGACGACAGTACTCTGAAGACATTTTTCTATTTTTAGAAGGACACATGATTAGTACTATTACTTAACAGCAGCGTAAGTACAAAGAAGCACTTTAAGCCATGCCAATTTGAGCTAAACTCATTGTTTAAAGCAAGAAAATTATTAAAACCATTTTCATGGTCCTGTGGCTACTACTAACAGACGAATTCAAATACAGCTCTGACCAAAGCTGAGAGACTAGTACAATACAGCTGTCAACTCAGCCTATCTCAAAATTAGCAACTTCTCTGCAGATTCACAAAATTCTTAGAACAGACTTTTTATTATACCTGCTAAGCTAACTTGTAAATGAAGTTAAGTGAGTCATCTACTACAGCAAAAATTCAAATATGCAGTAATATTTCCTGTAGTGGAAGTTAAGATGAATTTTCAAAGCCTTCCTCAGAACATCTTCCAAAAAAGTTCAAGACATGAATGAACTTCTGAACTTTGAGGTCTATGCTTCCTTTTAAGCTAAAGTATGCAGGCTTGTACTTGCAGAACACTTCACTCCAGAGTATCATGCTGCATCTGATCGTCATGAGGTACAATCGTAGCTTGCCTGATGTCATCTGCACTATATAACAAAGCAGCAGTGTCTAATGAACAATCATGACCAAACATTGGAGAAAAGAAAATTACATTCTTGAAAATTTGCCCCTTAGCCCTGCTCTAAATAAAAAACATCTGATTATAAATCTAGCCTTGGGCTCACTGCTATATTTTAGTACAAGCTAACAGTTGTTTGAGGACAGAGTAGTACGTAGCTGTGGAGAGGGTTATGAACAGAGGTAGGTAATGGTTGCTCACAACCATTATAGTACTGAAGGTCCTTTGGGATGCTGAAAAGGTTGATAAACCCATTGTAAGTGCAAGTGTGACTTCTTTTAATTGAAGAAGTTGCCCACCTCAGCCCCAAAAATGTCATGTTTCCTTTGCTTCCCTAGGAAGACGTAACAGTAGAAGATCCACAATCCTCCCTCGGTTCCCCAGAAGCCTTCTGCAGCCAGAAAACACCCAAAAGCAAGATCCCACAACACATATGACTGGCTAGCAGGATCTTTTCCAAGTAGAAGGAAATAAATAAATAAATAAATAAATAAATAAATTTCAGCCATACTACTCAAATACCAGGCTCAGCTTTGTATGTCTCCTGCAACTCTAGCAATGCAATGCTGGAAAGCAAGTGAACCAGACTGACTTTGTCAAGCCAGGGAAGGGGAGAGCGACAACAAACAGATGCCTGAAATTTAGGGAGACGAGACATCCTGTGACTAACTACAGGATGCATGGAGCAACATGTTCTGAGATTTTCCAAGGATGCCTCTTAGCATTACAAACACATCTGGAAAACTAGAAAGGAGGCCAACAACCTGAATGGTTTAGTGCCAGCATCACTCCGCAGCCTTAGATATGCTACCTAATGTGGGTCATTTCTTTCCCCTCCACATCAGAGCCACAGAGAAACAGTATTATTAAAAAGTCCCCTGGTTTTGGAGCACAACACCAAAAAGCACACACCTGAAAAATATTGTTCCCTTAAAGATGTGAGGGTATTGAAGAAGTAAAAAGAAAACAAAAGGCACATAATTTCATGCTAATCATTTTGTGACCAAGAACCCCACAAATGCCAAACTGTAATGATCAAAACCACATGAACCTTACCCATTTTTGTCCCAAACTTTATGCCACCTCCCTTTCCTCTGCTTTCCCCACGCCCTGATTCACACAGGGTCCTTTCCCTATAACAATGGCCACATTTTTCTCCAGATCTCCTCTCACCTGGACTGTGGGGACGCCACCTCTCACCATCCCTCCGTGACCCAGCCAGTCGCCAGCCTCCATCATCATCTTCCCCATTTTGTTCCTCCCTGAAGATGCGCCAGTTCTCGCTCTCAGAGCGTATAAATTCATGCTTCCTCCCCGTTGTTGCTGTCCCACCTTCCTCAAAGTTTGGTCTCACTACAAAGGAAACACATGCCAGTGAACGCGTGTCCCATGTTTAGCAACCTAGAAACAAAAGGGTTGAAAACTTGCTCCCTTAGAGGCAAAAATGCACAAGAAGTAAGTGGTGATAGGAACCTAGGAGAGGAGTAAGTTCATGGAAGAAAACATATTACACAGATTTAGGAAATCCCTCCATGTCCCTACATACTTTGGGATGGAAAGACCGAGGGGGAAAAAAAACGAACAAACAAAAAAAAAAAACCCCACCCAAACCAGAAGAAAGCAAAGCACACAAGAAATTGGGACATGGACAGGAAAGACAGAGAAGGAAAAAAACAACAGTTTAAGAGACATAGGGAAGCATAAAAGGAAAGAAGGCAAAGAGTGCAGAGAGAAAGAATAAACTGCTGTATCATGAAAAATCTCATGCTAAAAGAAAATGGGAGTACAGTAAACTGTAATCATTGCACACATTTTATATAAACCAAATGTATTTGCTACTTCTATAATAAAAAGAATGAGTTCTATATATTTAATCCAATATGATGTACAGCATTCTTGCAATATGATGTACAGCATTCTTGCAATATGATGTACAGCATTCTTGCAATATGATGTACAGCATTCTTGCAATATGATGTACAGCATTCTTGCAATGTTTTAGGAAAGACTGAAAATTTAAAGTAGGATTAAACAAGAAATACACAATGGTGTTAACATTATCCTGTGAATCCATCTGCTGGACGGCCAAGGTCAGCATATTAAGAGTTAGGAACAGCTACGCTTGAGCTCAAGCTCAAGTTTGGAGTCTACCAGAAGTTTAGGAAGTAAAATAGTCTTTTAGTTCCTAATTTACATTACATTATATTCAAAATAAAACATATAAAATCCTCAAGTACCTAATGAAGAGCAACACTGTCACAAAAGGATGATGTAAATACTTTTATAAAAGGAATCCACATCATACACCAGGTAACTCAGGGTAGACATACATGCTACTTTCACCTTTGACTCATCCTGACAAGGATACACCACCTCCAAAATAAATGGTAGTACTAGCTTCAGGACTTCTGGATTTTGTATTTCTTTCAATATGTTTAGCTGTGTAGCACCAGAATTCTCAGAGGGACCATAGTGATGCCACTTCTTCACTGATACTATTAACCAGTGTTAACTTGCAATTGTGTTGTTATCCACAAAAAATAAGTATTCAAGTTCTACAAAAAGGTATACTTAATTTTCTTACTTAAGAGTCTTAAAATCCAAAAATGTAAGATTATATCTGGTGAGGACTGTATAGTATGCCTGCTTGCTTAGACAGGAAAAATGAAAGAAAGCATGACTGTGCACTAAGGTTCCTGGGGTGGAAAGGGACATTTTTAAGAATTTAGTTTAGTAAAGATAGGCGATTGCATTACCCTTTCTTCACATTATGCAGCTTTTTCAGTCAATGAAAAAATGAGGCAACAGAGCACCTGAAATTCTATGGCACATCAAACCTCTGCTTAGAACTCAGAAATTCTTCCTACATAGAGATGTTGCACTCTGGAGACAGGAAAAACATAGTCTTTAGACTTTGCATGGGAGATAAAACAACATCCCTTCTCCACCATCTCAAAACACTGGAGGAAAAAAAAAAAACCCAAACTTTTTCTTTTTCCAGCTCAAAATTTTCCACAGTATATCGTTTTAGAGAAGGACTATAGTGAGACAGTACAGGTTGAATTAAATCCAGAATAAAAAATCCAAGATGCTTCCAGTTTCCCATGAAATCCTTTTACCACTGTCACAGGAACAAGTTTCTACAAGAATTTTCAAGATGGCAGAGCCCTTGACCTATCAAGTAGACAGGAGAGGCAGGAAACACACCAACATTTAAGATGCAAGAGTTCTACCACCCTCATGTCTACTGGAGTGACTACAATTGACTACTTGAGATCCTCAGAAAGGTAACCAGAATACCTTGCTCTTATGTTGTTTCTATGTAAAGAGCTAAAGAAAATTGGCTAATTTAAAACTACATCATCAGTGTCAACAGGCAATCTTAGCTATGAAGCCTAATACAGCCCAGATACACATTTACTTCATTGAAGGGGACATCTGGCCAAAGACCACTTCTGTACTTGCTGGGCTTTGAGAACAAAATTTTTAAAACGGTGTATTTTTGTCAGTGTCTGGTGATACTGGCTCCAAATAAAACAAATTTGCTGGAGACACTCAACTCCCTTCATTTGGTAGGTGCAGTGTTGGCAAATTTACTTATCTGGAATGGATAAATCTTTGCAGATGAAGGTCAACCACATTCTGTTTTCCCATGCTTCACAGAAAATAAAGGAAGGCAACAAGCTAGACAGAAAATCTAAGTCTGGAAAATACAGGGGGGTTCTTCCATTTTAGATGTCTGAAAAATGTCATGTAGAAGAATGTAACAGGAAGCACAGGGAAGCCTCTCAGTATTGCTTCTTGGATGGGCTTCACGCTGTAGAAAACCAAGAGACAGAGCTACAGAGAAAAGTCAGCTGAAAGTAAAACACACAGAGATAGTGGCCCAGGACAGAGCCACAATCCAACAGACCAGATGAGCCTAAGACCCAGACAATAAGGAATACGCCTCATTCTTTCTGCTTATTTTTAAAATGCTACAAGAAAGGAAAAAGTAATTTTTTTTTTTATTTTGCAGCACAAGACATGCATTTTTCCTCACTAAAACAGTTACCAACAGAAAAGTTACCCCATTTGCTATTTTGAGACTAGGAAAATATTATTTTTAGAGATGTATATTATTTTCATCAAATTCATAGCTACTACCTGATGTTCATTCAGTAACATTAATTTGACAGATTTTAGACTCTACCAATTAAAAAAAAAATGTTATTTCTTTCTATTGTTATTAAGTTTAGTTAAGATTCTGGAGACTGCTCTTTAACACTGGCAAGCTATCAGCTCACAGGCTCTGTTCTGCTCTTCCAGAAACATTTGGGGGAAAAAAAAAGTTACCTGAAGAATATTGTGAAGTCTACTTTGCCACTGAATATCCATATGGTCTTAACCCCTCTGCAGATATAT